>JAQPPZ010017227.1:1800000-2255359 GCA_028583015.1 Wollemia nobilis | reverse complement strand
CTGTATAGATAATTCCTCGGGTCGGAACCAATCAACCTAGGTAGCCTCAATCTCTAGCAAGACTCAAAATAATGATGATATTAAAGATTGTCCATGTTTAAGGCCCCATGAACTAGGCCATCAATGACAACTGTTGAGCAAATTAAGGTAGGAGATGCACAAAAATCTTTATCGAAAAATGTGTGATACTAACAATGATCATGATACTAGTATTGACTAGGACTAAACAATATCAATGTCATGTTGACTAATGTTGATGCTAGGTATGGAGACTCGTATAAAGCTTTGGTAAATGGTGATAGGTAATTTTGAGATTATATTAAATCAAATATAATTAGAATACAAAGAAATCCCCTCTAATACATATTTATAATTAAATATACATAATTAACACTAGATTCCATGTCATCTTTTTTTTTTATATACTTTTCATAATTCTTTTTAATTTTAACCTTTGTATATTAGTTAGAACATATTATATATGCAATACTTTCACATCTATTATTAACTCCGTAGCATACTTTCATACCATAATATTAGTTCATTTTAATGTTGAAAGATCTTTATCATTGTAAATATATTCCTAATAATTTTAATTAATATTATATTTAAAATTTATATATTAGTTAGAACATATTATAATACTTTCACATCCATTATTAACTCCGTAGCATACTTTTAGTTCATTTTAGTGTTGAAAGATCTTTATCATTGTAAATATATTTCTAATAATTTTAATTAATATTATATTTAAAATTCAGATAAACATTTTAAATAAAATAATATTTTTGTTTTATTTTATTATCCCAATCTCAAACATTTATATATTATATATTAGTATATTAAAAATTAATTTTCTCATCCCCATAATACTTAGTGATATAGTGATATATTGCGATTATTTTTTTAAATTTAAAAATCTTCCTTATAAACCCACGTACTAAGATATTCTCTATCTATTCAAATCATCATGTCTTTACAAACCATTGGATTAATGGCTTTAGAATACAAGAATTGAAATGTTAAAGTTTATTGGTATTTAAAATTTGCATCCTTATTTGGTTTTGTTTTAATATATTTACATGCATTTTTATATATTTTATAATTATTTTAATGTGTAATAACATATATCAATTTTAATTGGTGCAGTGATTTTAAGATGCACTTTTGAAAATTGTTACAATGGTTTTTAAATTTTACTATTGCATTGCACCCTTAGAACTTCCTTATAAAATAAAAATTGATACATAAAATAAAAATTAATGTTTGATAAGTAATGTTTTATGATTTATACTTAATGACCTGATTATAAAAGCATAAATATTTTATTAAAACATTTTATTAATTTGAAATAGAATAAAAGTATCTACATATGCTTTTAACATGAAAAAAACAAATTTATATTAAATTAAGATAAAAGCCTTTACAAAAAAAAGTAGGTGGGTTAACACATCCCATGGGGAATCAAATTAACCCTCGGTGACAAGGGTTAGGAAACAAAGCCGCCAACAAAACACAAGTTTACCAATCATGATTATTGATGATCATTACATCAAAGAAAGCATATCATATGGAGTAATGTACCCTGGCGTGTTGTCCTGCATAAACTGCTAGTGATTATGGGATAGGAATCCACCCTCTTGCATCACGATTAAGGCCTTCAGTACCCGCGTCGCTCCAACCAACAATTGGCCTAGGTGAAACTGGTTGAACATCATCCCACCCCCAACCTGGCAGGACGAACAAACAATGTCAACATTAGACCGCTTTCTAACTGGTGAGGGCTAGGACCAGTGCCTATCTATGGGAGAATTTCTTGCATATGATGAAGGTCGACAATAAGAGCGGGATCAAAAATACTCCTAAAATGAGCACTCTAGGGATCCGGTTGACTGTATACGAAGCATTGGCCTAGTGTGCCAGAAGAACTTGTAGGTGATCCAACTCCATAACAACTTTGTTGGCTTGAGTACATATCTGTAGCCACATGTCATTAAAAACTTGTAATTTTTTAGCATGAGTAAATGTGACATAAGGTGTATACCGTTTAAAAATAATTTTATGGACATTCCAAATATGAAAGAACAGACTAATCCTAAAAACTTGCCACACTTCAAAAAGTAGGAGAGACAAAGTAAAAGAGTCCCCAAGAAGAACTTGGGGCCAAGAAACTCTTGCAGTTATAAATAGGGAAAAAAAAGGAAAGAACCCATTCCCAAGCTTGCCTAGATCTTTTGCAATTCTAAAAGAGGTGAGTACAAGACTTGGGTACACCATAAAAAGGATATTTAGAATAAGGAATTCCAAGGTTCTTCAAACATTCCCCCAAGGGAAGGTCTTGACACAACAAGCTCCACGCAAAAAAAATATTGCTTGGTCTCAACATAAGTAGCCCAAAAATTATGAAATCTAGAATTCCATATAGTCCTTGTAGAAAATAAGTCCCAACACTGATTGAGCTTAGGCACCAGAAGAAGATGAGGAGATAACCATTTATACCCCAAACGAGCCTTATAATTAAGCAAAGGAGTGTCAACATGCCATCTCCAGTCTGACCACCAAGGATGCTATGAGCGCACACCAATCTTGTGCAACATAAAAAAGAGGTGAGAGCAATAACAACATCATAAGTATCTTTGTTCGTACCATTCAGCTTGAAGATACATTTGAACTCATTCCATGGGATCTAATCCCTAGTCTGGCGAGAAATAAAATTAGCTATTGTAACAATACCCTTTTTGAAAAACTATTGAGCATGAATCCATTGCATCATATCTAAATGAGAACCTTAATGAAGAAACACATGGGACCAAAAAATATTCATAGAATTGATGGATAAGCCTTTATGAAAGTCATCTCCTTTCCAACAGATCTAAGGAGTGAGTTGCTGCCAGGATTTCCATATACTTTTAATAACAAAGGAGCCAAAAATATTAACAAAAATTAGAGCAACAATGAGAGAGGGAAAATCCAACGCTCTCCATGCTTTACGATTTAAGGGAAGATCAGAGGAAATGAAATGTCGAACCAAAACTTTCCAAGCTTCAGCTCCCCTTAGAGCCCTGACCACCCACTTAGCACATAGAGCAATACCTTACCGTCTATAGTCCAACAGACCCATTCCTCTAGATTCTATGGGAAGATAGCAAATATCCCAGGAAACTCTATGAAATCCCTTTGTTTCAAAAGAATTATTCCAAAGAAAATCTCGAAGGAGTTTCTCAAGATTCTTATAGAAAGCTTGTGAAGGAACCCAAAAAGAGGAATAGTATACATGAGTGGTAGCTAAAACTTTAGAGTAAATATGAAATTTACCTGCTAATGACAACTTCTTAGTAAGCTAGAAATCAAGTTTCTTTTCAACTCTTTGAAGCACATAATTCCAAAGCTAAGCAAGGGAACCTTGAAAGGCAAAAGGGATACCGAAAAACTTAAAAACTTCTCCAGGAGGGATCCAATTCCAATGATACCTTTTAAGCCAAGATGACATAGGCAAGGGAGACTGTCTAAAGTAGGAGTTCTTCCTCCATTATATGCTAGAACCATAGGCTATGCAAAATGTGTTCAAACAAAATAGAGAATTAGAAACAAATTGCTCCTCTTCCCTTATAGTAAGAAAGGAGTCATAAAAAAAGTGACCATTAATAAGTTATCCTTGATTATTTGGAAGATGAATTCCTTTAATAAGACTTGCATAAGCTTGAGCAATGAGCACATATAAAGAGGAAGTAATATGACACCCTTGCTAAACAGACCTAAAAGGGCCCACTGCTTGAGACTATGAATTGTTTAAATTGAGAATAGTCGAAGCATTTATGAATAGCATAGCAATAGTCTGAATGAAAACTGGCCCGAATCCTAAATATTTGAGCATAGAAAGAATGAATCTCCATTCAATGCAATCACAAGATTTATCAAAATCAATCTTAATAAAAATCATGTTTTGGTTTGACATTAGAGCCCATTCCATGCCCTCCTAGACAACCAAAACATTGTCAAGGATGTACCTTCCTTGAATAAAGCCAATTTTCTTTGATTTGACTATCAAAGGAAGAAGAGGCCTAAGGCAAAGAGCCAAAGTTTGTTAATTATCTTGTAACTAACATTCAACAAAGTAATAGGCCTCCAATTAGTGATCAAATCTGGGTCCCCTTGCTTGGGTATGAATTTGATATTGCCCCTATTAATAATTGCTCCCAAAGAGCCTACTCGAAGAGCCTCTAGATAAACTTTATGCAGATCAAGACCAACTAAGACCCAAAGACCCTTGTAGTTTATCACACCTTGATCTTTGAGACTTTGAAACCTTAACTAGTACAACTGACATACAAGTTGCTAGTGCTTGCTCCCACTCAGGGGAATAATATTGAGTGGCAAAAATATTAGTATAGTACTTGAAAAAACATAAATCATCTCAAGAAGAGACGTAAGCCTTATTCCATTGTCTTGAATGACCTTGAATTGAGTAGATTGCCTCGGAGGGGAAGCCTTTGAAAAAATTCTTTGGTGACCTTATCACCAACTTTAATCCAATGAAGACGAGCTTTAATTTGAGATCCCTAAGCCTCATAAATTTTAGCAAGTTTAAGTTCATGCATCAGCTAGACAACATGAGATTGAAGTTCAGGATTAAATGGACATACCTCAATCCAGAGAGAAGCTTTGGCAAGTTCATCATGAAGGACAACATTGGGATGTCTTCTGAACTACACCACCTTTTTCTCCAAAGTACGAAGCAAGACAGTTGTATCAAAAATGGTATAATTCCACCATTCTATCCAACCCAACTCTCTAGTAGGTCTAGGAACTAGATTCTAGACTCCAAGGATATGACAGACCATGGAAGGATGTCGAACAAAGGAAGTATTGAAAAAAATTTGTGACTTGTAATGTATCTAAGGTAGGGATTTCATCAGCACATTAAACATAATGGGTGAATGATCGGAAGTAGTGGTACCAGGAATGGTTTTCACAAATGAAGCTGAAGCATTTCTCCTATGAAATAAAAATTGCACATGATCTAAAAGTATGGCTCTGTCTAACCTTCTTAAAATTCTTACATGGAAAACTTGGAAATTGGACCACGTATTCCACAAATTTTCAAGAAAATCCTGAGGAGAAAAACAAGAATTGGGGTCTGACAAACCCAATTTATTTTTCATGAAGTACCAGGTTTCTCTTTCCTTAGTAGTCCATCACATGGAAATTTGTCCTATCTTATCTATAGGCTTTTCAATCACATTAAAATCTTCGTACATAACCCAAAAAATATGTGGTAAATAAAAATCACACCACTGCTAGAGGCTACATCACTCTTGAGATTCATTGGAGGTATAGACATTAATAATGCCAAAAGATAGCCCACCAACCTCAAGTAAAACCTAAACTATGTGATTGGAGGGGTCCACACCCCACGAGACAAAACTATCTTTCCACCTAGCTGCCAAAAGAATGACAACTTCCCCTCTACCAAGGGAATTATTGGTGGTATAAAAAAATCAACCTGGCCAAAGAAAAATATAAGTACATTACAGAATAAAGTTAGAAATCTTAATCTCTTGAAGATAGAGAAAGTCAGGATTATCATAAAACCTGGAGCATAAAGCAATCTCATCTCAGACCAAGTATTTTTGTACTGGATCCGTCAGCCCTTTGACATTCAATGATAAAACAATCATGGAAATCAATCAAGACTCATATTTTTGACTACATCTTGAATGTCTTTGAGGTTTGAAAGAGAATCATAAATATTACCGAGAAAATGCTTCTGACCTGCTTTCAAAAACTCTATTTTATGCCTTTTATCTTGGTAAAACAAGGAGTCTCCTCGGGGTGGGCTACAAGATCTTTAGCCATTGACAGAAGCCTTGTTAGGTTCCATGCAGCTTGAGGAAGACTACCCATTGACATGTAAAACTAAAGAATCTGAAGACTAAGTAGGAGTAGAAGAAGTAAAAATTTTAGCAAAGGAAGCACTAGTAGGTGGTACATTAGCAACCATCTATGAAGCCCTAGCACTGGGTTCCACTGGTTGCGTGATATGATGCTCCATCACCATACCATGCCCAGTTGACACAAAAGACACAAGGGGTTGAGGCGAGCTACTGGGAGCAACCGTAGGGTTTACATTTTTTCCATTCTTACCCTTCTTTTGGACTATCTTCCATTCATCTTGCCCCCCTTTGGAAGCAGGGATAGAGCTAGTAGTAACAGGAGTTACAGTCGTCTCCTTAGCTATAATCTTATTCGCCATTAAAGGATAATGTTTTATCTTATGGGTAGCTGATTGGCAATGATAACATAAGGTCTTTAGAAAGATCAAATTTGACACAAAAATGCTTTTGAGGGCATGAGGCATAAAATTTATCCATTTTACACCAAATAAATTCACTAATGGGTGCCACAAGGTTCTAATAGTAAGGCCAAAGTGGAAGAGGAAGACCAAGGAATTCAATCCAAATCAAAACTTGTAAGGAAACATCATTAGTGACTGAAAAATCCTTGGTCCAGGGCTAAAAAATCAACAAGGAGCTATGAATAGACCAAGGCCTACGATTGAGGACTGCTTTGGCCTGAGCATGATCAACAAAATGAAACAAAAAACCCTTTGGTGAGGTTTTGGATACCATCAACCTTGACTCCATGCCAAGCTTGTTAAATCTAATTTCGAAGGAGGATCTCGCCAAGGATGCGACCTAGAAAATACCCTACCAGCGTATGGATTTCCAGCTAAGAACAAGTAGTATTAAACTCACTCGACGAGATAACAAAATCCAGAGGAGAAATATTACCTCGTGATAAACTTTGGGAAAGAACTTTTGTGGTTGCTTGTTAAACTTTGGTGCCATTGCTCCCTTCTGCAGCTTCAATAGAAGTTGAAGCTACTGATTGAGCTCTGTCCATAAAAAAAATGTTCAATCCACCAAACGGTAGAGTAAATTTGGTGAAAGCAACAAAAAAATACCCTAAGAGGTGTCCCACACACACTCAAGAGTGGAGAGGCAGTATGGCACCAAGAACTTGAAACCCTAACGCATGTAACTCGATTATCAAAACTCCAAAACAAAACTCACAACTAACTGTGAGTGCTTTTAACATATTGAATAAAGTAGTTTCTTTACTATTATTTAATATTTAATAATATTTATTAAATGGTATAAGCTTAATTGTTTTAAATTGGATTTTTTTAATTTTATATGGTGGAATCGGTAGTCGCCACAATGATCCGGGTAGGTTGTCCATATTTTATGGCCACCACAATATTTTGCGTTGTTCATCCCAGGAGCCGCCACACAGTACTCACGTAGTCCACCCCTATAACCACCATGCTACAATCATTTTAAACCTTTTACACCGCTGAAAGCACTAGAAAAGAGATAAGTGTTCAGTCTGATGAGGCTCGAGATTTGAACCCTGGACGTCCGCCCCCCTTATGGGGTTTGGTTGAACCAATTGGTCTACACCTCAAACCTAAAAAAAATAATTAGATTTTTAAAGTAAAGATAAAGGTTCAAATATTACCAAATAGCATATATAAATGTCAAATACTATTATATGGTTTATTGAAATATTATGGTAACATGGTCATGAAGTAGTGTGAGTGGGACACATTATATGCATGTAAAGTATATAATATTTCTTAAATTGCTTGATAAGAAATACACGCAAAGTGAAGAACACACCATATTATAGTTTTTGAAGCCTCAATATTAATGTAAACTCACAGGATCAAATATATGATAGCCACAATATAGTAAGATCAAAATAATAATGTAACCAGAATAATATGAGCCAACTAATATGTAAAATCAAGGCTTATAATATATCAACTAACATTCATTAATAAGCAACAATATGAATGTAATAGCCTGAATCATACATGTACAAAGCATGTAGCACAACTTACAATATTAGTTGCTCAAATGTATGCAATCTTTATTACTCCTCTTACAAATGTATCATAAAAATCTCATACAATAACAATGTTTTCTATGCTCACTATGTAGACAATGTAGACTATGTAGGTGATATCCTTTATGGAATAATATATAGCCATTGTAGGATGACTCTTTGGTTACTTGACTCTTCCTTTCCTTATGCCAAGTCTCATGACTCTTGGCTTCTCTACTTGACACTTGCATATACATGACTCTATCTTGTATGTACACTTGGACATGACTCTTCACATTACACACTCTAATATAAGAACACTTGTGCACACTTACATATAAGATACTTGTGCACATATACACACATAACACTTGCACACTTGCTCACATGACACTTGTGCATTTCTTACACATTATTACATTACATAAAATATTTACTCACACTCTAATCTAGGACACAACCCTAATCTAATATTTACAAGATGTACCATGAGGGTACATTAGCATGTACCAAATAATGTAATATTCTCCAACATCCCCTTGTATTATATTATTTGGTTATTGAAGACTTTAGTCTTCAATCATGGTATTCATCCTTCATCCTCAATCTACAAGTGACCTTATGTTGTCCTCACATATTTTTCATCATCTTGAACTTTGGATTCACCCAATGTCTTCGATGGTAGAAATGTTCCTCATTCTCATTTCTTGTACTTTGTCTATCAGAATATTCAATAGTGTTATCTTAAAATAAGATAAGCTCTTAAGAAAAACCAATTGAATATAAATCATATATTCCATTCTTAATTGACCATGTAACCTTGGTTGTATTGTGATTTTTGATGATACATTTATTGTTTTCATTTATATTTTTGAACTTATTTGATCTTCCACTTTCAGCTAGTTTTATAATTGAAACGAGACTGGATGACAACTTTGGGACATACATAACATTTTTTAATAGAAAATCTGAAAATGGTGCATTAGGTATTACACAACCACATCCATAAACTAGGTACCTCTTATCATCAAAAATTTACTAATAGAAATTATCTTTAACTTCCAAAACAATCAAACCATTGTAAATTAATTTTCTTCATCCCCATAATACTTACTGATTTAGATTTTTACATCAAATAATAAAATTTCACATATGCTTAAAATTTCCACAAGTAAGTTAGGTCAAAGACAAAAGACCCCTGCTCTTCAGAAGCAGAGATGAGATCCCATGTTCTCATCATATTATGTAATGGGAGATTGTCCAAATTTAACCATTGATTGAAGTTTGAATCCCAAATAGAGACTCCCACAATAATGTATCATGTTCCTCAAAGACTACTTGATTGTCACTTGATGATTCTAATTTTGAAATAGAGGATGACCTCAATGATGACTCGATATTCTATGTCAATACATTCTTATTATCAAGATTGTTGTTGGTGGGGATTTGGTCGAGTGCATATTTGGTTGCTACCACCTAAATATGCTTATGGGAAATAAAATATCGCTTTGATAGGCAGCAGAAGCACCTAAAAGAAGACGAATAGATCGAGTGGCATCATTCTAAAGGGAACCACACCATTCTCTACGACTTCGTTCGGGGGCGAGAGGACCGCCTCCTTCCTTATCATGACAGAAAAAAACTCTGATACTTGGATTTTCCATTTATTAAGAAGGGGCTCCTCTATTTAAAAAGGCAAAAGGCGGGCCGTGTCTCGGTCCGGGGGAGAGGACTTTAAGGAGCTCTCCCTGGATTTGAAGCGGAATTTTGTAATCGATTCTGAATCACCCTTTTTTTTAAAGAGAGGATTGAACCAGAAATCTCTATCTCATCCAATAAAGAGGATCCGCAGCACCGCTCAAAGAGATAAAGGTGATGGGAAAAAACTGTCCACAAAGATAGATGAAATTGTGGGTGTGGATTTGAGAAAATTTAACTTGGTGCTAGGTCCATGAAGGCAGTAGACTACAACGTCATAAGCGCGAGTAGCTTGCTCTGTGGTGTCGTAAGAGCCCAACCAATTTTTTTATTTACATTTGGGATTTTTTTATATACATAGGGGAATCCTTTCATCTACAATCATTTTCTACTATCAAGTAGGGTTCAAATCTTGGGGCTACCCCTATAACCCATATCAAGACTAGAATTTAAAAAAAAAATTACTTGTTAACAAGATTTTTAATGATGGTTGAATTTTTTTATTGGCTTTTAGTATATGGTTTAACATTTTATTTGCCTTTCATTTTTTTCTAGCAAACATTTGCTAGTTTATGATCTTTAAATCAACAAAAATATTTGCCTTTCAATTTTTTGCTAGTAAGCATTTGTTGGTTTAGAATCCACGTGGGAGGTTGAAAAAGAGTAAAGTACAATGTTAATTAGATGGATTGTCTTACAAAGCATTAGCTCTTTGTCCACATAATTATTGATTTACGATCCATATAAAAGGGTTTGCAAGGGCTTTTTTAAATGTAGGAAAGGTAGCTTATTAACAGTTTATTGGATCATCCCAAAGCACTTCCTATACAATATATTGTTTTTCATTTAAAAAAAAATGAACCCTAAAAAATTAAGAGAGAAAATGGTATGGCCAATGGGTTGATATGCATTTTCAAATAACCTAATGCATATCAAGATATGTTTTGAAGGAAACATTAACCCGTGCAACAAGAAGAGAACCTATGCCAACATATTTTTCTGTCATCAATTACTTTGTTTTATTTTGATTTGCTAGTTCAATTGTTAAAATTGCAACAATGCAATACACAATTAATTCATCAAATTTTGCTATATAATGAAAATTGGTTTTGACACATCAAACCTTTATTATATAAAACAAAACAAATACATAAAGGAACAACTTAAAATGCCCAATTTGTTAACAAATCAAGAAAAGGAATGAAGATGTCAATCAAATAAAGCATTGGAAATGAAAGAGAATCTTCAACTATGCTCAGTATAGAGAAATCATGAACAATTACAAATTTTATTGCTAATTTTTTTTCCAATTACTTTCACTAAACAAATTGCTAAAACTTCTAAATTTTTTGTTCTTTAAAAGCAACGACCATCATTAGAAGCCTAAAGTGCAGAACAAACCCCTAATTTTGTTAAGAGAAAAAACAAAGGAGCATTTAATGATTTAAAATAGTCTGTTAATCCTTTCTTGAAAAATCATTTGAACCCAATGTTTTCAACAATTGTTGAGAAGTAGTCGTTATCAAAAATTTCACAAGAGACAATAAAGATGCCTGTCAAACATAAGTTTCATATAATGCAAATAAGGATGATAATACAAGGGCAAGAGAACAACAAAAAGGGCACCAACTAGCTATTGAAAAACTTAGAGCAAAACAAAAGGGCACCAACTGCAAATTAAAATATGCACACCTTTGATAACTTGGAGCCTTTGAGGTAGAAGAGATTTGGAGTCTAGACACACGATGAATGTCTGCGTTTTTCCCTACGTCTTCCATGATGCTTGGAATTTGAAAGGAGAGACTCAAGAGGCGAGAGCTAAGAGCAAAGTTCAACTTCGAGTAAGGAACTTCCAAGAACGTAGCAATCTTATGAAGGCCGAGCCTCTAGAGTCCAGAGTCAAGACACGAGGGGTTTTATTATAGACCAAATTACCAATCTATGGTGTGAGAATGGGTACAAGTACCAATGAAATCTCAAACTTTAAAAGGACTACGCATGTGACGTGTCCGCTATGCTAGCACTAGCAATTTGTTAGCCTGACTAGGGACCACAATAGTCAGTTAGCAACTTTGAAAAGTTCAAACTATATAAAATAACAAAATTAATATAAAAAAAATTAATGCGGCTATGCCAGCATTGATAGTCTGTCAACCTGATCAAATCAGACTCTTCGTTAACAATTTTGTAAAGTTCAAACTATATATAATTAAAAATTAATATAAAAACACTGGCTGTCAACCTGACCAAGGACCATAACAGTCCGTCAACAACTTTGAAAAGTTCAAATTATATAAAATAAAAAATTAATATAAAAAAATATACAATTTTCAAATATATTTGCCTCTAAAAGTTATGGTTTATAAAAAAATTACAAGTAAAAATCTATGGTTAATATAAAATTAAAACCATTATGCTTTCAAATGTCAAATATGGTCTAGAGACTGTCAAATTCCAAGACTGACCCTATAAGTTGTCTATCATAAGAGGGGCCTTGGAATTAGTAATGCTATCATTGGGTTGGCATGCACTCAACAAAATCAGGTCATACTACTATATTTATACAAACAAACATACCTCCAAAATTTGAACTAAATCTCTTGTAAAACTTACTACTCCACCCAATCTTTAAAAATCTACATTTGAGTATTTTGATGTGGGAAGCCACATTTTAGGAGGCGGATAGTAAGGGCCTTTTCTCCGTGATTGGCTGAGGACTATTATTGGACAGATGTTTGCGTGACATGTCCATTGTTGTTCGTAGGAATTGGCGCTAACAAGCAATGTATTGTTTTATGTGTTTTTTATTTATTAATATTTTGTGAGGTTGAGTTCCATTAATGTAAATGACACATGGGTAATGTATTGTTTTTTAAAGAACTGGTGATAGTATGGGTGGGACTGCAAAGTTGACGAGTGTGGAACTGCGAATTGAGGACATGAAGAGCATGAGGCGCGTACAATTCGTGGAGCAGACGTGTCAAACACAGTTGAAAGGAGGACCAACATGTCGTTCACGAAAAAATTGATAGACGTTCAAAGCCATAAGAGCGGGATGTGATTGTACTCGGTCAATGATATTGTCCTCTGGAAATATCCAATTAAAATTGCCCTTATGTTGCTAAAGGATACGCTGCTAAATGTTAAGTGTTTGACAATAGTTTTTATACTGCAGAATGTTCACGAAAAAGTTGATAGACGTTCAAACCGGAAAAGTTTTTATACTGTAGATTGATTAAAGATAAGCTGGTTGTCGAATACGAATTGGTTAGTAAATGTTAAATGTTTTGAAAATAATTGCTGGACTGTTCAAAACTGTTGACTTCAAATGGTTGACTTCAAAGCGTGCTGTTGTCTGGTGACGAATTGATAAAACATGTGAATAGCAATGCAGTAGAGCCAACTTTGACAGTGGGCCCGCTTTTAGAATATTATCCGACTGTCTCCGCATCAACATCGTCATCAGTTCCACGGTGATAACAGTGCACCTAAAACCCCTCCAAATTCCAATAGACTATTTATATTTATGTATATATTTCATATGACAGGAAGTACAAATATAGTTTTACTTTTAATAATATATCTCTTCTTTTTAAGATATTTTGGACAAACTATATGTACATGTATCGGTAAAGGCACATTCAAATCTAAATTATTAGATTGTTGTTTCATTTGTTCGTTAAATTTAGGAAAATAAAAAAATAAAAATTTTAAACTTAGTATATGAAAAATATATAAAATATTATTAGATTAAAATTAATTGTATCATGGATTCTGAGAAATGATGGCGGGAGCGGGAGCTGGAGCAGGAGCAGGAGATGGAGTGGACGCAGGGATGGGGACAGGCTCTGAGCAGGGCGCAGGTTGCAGAGCAGGATCGGGATAGGGGTCAGGGTCGGGTACGTCAAGGCCCGGGCCCGGGCCCGGGCCAACAGGATCCTCGGTGGGGGCGGAGGTTGGCTCCACGCATGCACTGATCTTTGGGATGGGTGGGGATGGCATCCTGGGCCCGCGCCCCCAGCCCGGCCTGGACGCCAACGCCGACCTTGGGAAGAAGCCCCCTGACCCTGGGCAAGGCTTTGCCCCGGGAGGGCCCAAACCTTCCTATCAGCAGATCTTGGCGGGCACCAGGGCCCCTTCTCGGGCCCCAGGCTTGGGGCTTTCCCTTGAGGGCACCCACATCTCCATTCAAGAGGAGGTCTATTCCTCTTTGGTAGCTGGATCCTCCACCTCCTTGGTAGGGAAGTTCCTGGGCGGGCGTCCAGACATGGAAACTATCCGCAGATGGGCGGCTACCAAATGGAAGGTCTCTGGACACATGCAGCTGGTTGCCCTAACCAAAGGCTTCTTCATTATCAAACTTAATAACAGTGAGGATGCTGGAAAAATCTTGTTGGGCGGGCCCTAGTTTTTGGGTCGCAAAAGCCTCTTCCTCAGGCGTTATGGAGCTGATTTTCACCCTAGCACCCAAAGCATCAACTTTGCCTCGGTCTGGGTTCGTCTCCCAGACCTGCCATTTCACCTATGGCATGAAGACGTGCTAAGGCTCATTGCTCAGTCGGTCGGAGACCTGGTGGCCTTTGACCCCGCCAAAAAGGCAGGATCCCGAATGGTGCATGCCAGATTTTGTGTCAACGCCAATCTCGAATCCGAGCTCCCCTCTTCGGTGACCATCTCTTCTGGGTCCTTCTTCTAGCGCCAAACCCTGCTATACGAGAACAAACCCGCTTTCTGCCCAACCTGCTGCACTCAGGGTCACCTCTCCCACTAATGTCCAGTATCCAGAAAGGGCGATGGCCCTAACCCCAAACCCCCTTCTCTATCAGGTCGGGCCCCGTCCCGGGGTCCCCCTCGCAACGGCCCCAACGCCCAGGCCCGGTCCAACAAGGAGGCCTCCCCTTCGGCCCCAAAGGACTCCCATGCAGACCTCGGCCTAGAGGCCAACTGTCCCCAGGATCTCCCCTCCGACGACCCTTCCCCTGGTCCGGATTTCGGGGCTTCGATCCCCGGCTCCCCTTCCCTTCCCGTTTTGTATTCCTCTCCCCAGGCCCCGGCTGGTAGCCCTGCTCTGCCCAGGCCCCCTTCCCCGTCGCCCCCCCTGTCGAGGCACGCGCCCCCCACGTTCCCCCGCCAACCCTCCCTTGACCCCGTCCCAACCCTCCCGATTTCCCTTTTTGGGCTTCCCCTCTTGGAGTGCGGATCCGAGCATTCCGTTGAAGAGGTTGAAAGCGGTTCTCCGTCCGGACCCGACGAAGTCAGCCCCAAGATGACCCGGAGCAGGACCTTTGCCACAGATTTTGGCAGCAAACTCAAGCGAGGGCGGCCCACCCTGGGTGATCAGCGGACAAGGATCACCGAAGATGACATAGCTAATGGCTCCCAGGCAACCCTCTCTGACATTGGTGCGAGCTTCTCTAAGACGGACGTCTCCTGACCCAAACCCCTCGCTCAGGCAGGAAAGGGGGGCAAGGCACCCCATAAGGGTGTCAAATGAAGGTCATCACCTGGAACATCAGGGGGCTCAATGGGGCCCCCAAGAAAAGGATCCTTGGCCAGCTCCACAGGGATCATCACTCGTCCTTCATCCTCCTTCAGGAGACCAAAATAGATGACGCTGCTGCCCGGCGGGTGGCCCAAGCTACTTGGCGCAATTGCGAGTCCCTGTCCACCCCTGCGGCTGGCTCAGTCGGGGGCTTACTTTGCATGTGGGATCCCCGGTCCTATGAGGGAAGGCTCATATCTTCTTCTCCTAGAATAATAAACATGCTGGTTCATTGCGTGAAGTCTAAGTGTTCGTGGATTATGTCCAATGTTTACGCCCCCAACAGCCTGGTTGAGAAAGCGGCCCTCTGGCAGGAAATTAGCCTGATGAGAGAAGCCTTCGCCCCCCTACCTTGGATCCTGGCCGGGGATTTCAACAGCCCCCTGTTCCTCTCCGACAAGAGTGGGGGCTCAACGGTTAGGACCAAAAGCATGGAGGATTTTGGTGCCTTTACCATCCTCAATGAGCTCATGGACGTCAGCCTGAAAGGAGCCAGGTTCACGTGGTCCAACAGAAAAGCGGGAGCAAGCCATATCCAGGTCAGATTGGATAGAGTTTTCTTGTCCAAGGAAGCCCTCCCCAGTTTTGCCAACGCCACCCTGTTGGCCCTCCCCAAAGTCGGGTCTGATCACAGCCCCCTCCTCGAAACAGACCATCGCCCCCCCCAAGGAGGCCCTTCCAGTTTGAGTCCATGTGGCCGCATCACCCTAACTTTTGGGCCCAGGTTGGCTGCTGGTGGGCTCCCCCAGTCCCTGGACGCCCTGCTGAGTAGGTCTTCCACAAGATGAGACGTCTCAAAGAGCAACTCAAGGTGTGGAATAAGGAGGTGTTCGACAACATCTTTGAAAGCAAGGCCGCAATTAAAGAAAAACTCGAAGGCATTGAATCCAGATTTCAAGCAGGCTCCCAAGACCCGGGGCTCAATGAGGAGGAACGCCTTGCTCTCAGTGAGTACCATAATATCCTAGCCAGGGAAGAGACCTTTTGGAGGCAGAAGTCGAGAGCCCTGTGGATCTAGGATGGCGATGCAAACACCAAGTTCTTCCATGCATCGACCCTCAAAAATAGGGGTTCCAACAGAATTGCTGAGTTGGTGGGCAGCGACGGCAGCATCATCAACGAGGAAGAAGGCATCCGGGCTGAAGCCTCTCACTTCTTCCAAGAGCTCCTCGGTGACAGACCCACTATGTCCTTAGAAGCGGCTGATTCCCTCCTCGAATCCATCCCTTCCTCTATTTCGGCCATGGCGAATGAGAAGCTGGTGCTGCCCTTGTCTGATTTCGAAATCCATGCTGCCACATTTTCCATGAAGGCTGATGTAGCCCCGGGCTCGGACGGGTTTCCTCCTCGATTTTACCAGTCTTTTTGGGATATCGTTCGGCAGGATGTGTGTGCTACCATCTGGGACCTGCAGACGACCAGATCCATCCCCGGAGGTATCAATTCCACATTCATAGCCCTGATCCCTAAGACCCAGGCAGCCAGGTCCCTCTCGGATTTTTGTCCCATCAGTTTGTGCAATGTCCTATATAAAATCTTGACTAAATCCATGGCCACCCACCTCAAGGATATCCTCCCCCAGATTATTTCCCCTTGTCAGGGAAGTTCAATCAAAGGCAGGCTGATCACAGACGGGGTCATCATCATGCACGAAGCTATTCACTCAGCTGTCCTCTCCAAAAAGGCTCATTTTTTGCTCAAGCTGGACATGAACAAGGCCTTCGACAGGGTCGACTAGGAATTCCTGTCCAAAGTCCTCCTCAAATTCGAGTTTCACCCCTGTTGGGTTCAGCTCATCAACAACTGCGTGTCCTCCCCCTGGTTCTCGATCCTTGTCAACGGGTCCCCTTTCGGGTTCTTCCCCAGTTCCAGAGGCCTTCGCCAAGGTGACCCCCTATCCCCGATTCTTTTCATTATCCTGGTTGAGGCCCTGGGCCGCACCATTTTGAGCACTATGGCCCGTGGTCTCATTTCGGGCATCAGGCCGACATCGGGCTTGCCCCCGATGTCCCACCAGCAGTTTGTGGATGACTCCATCCTTGCCACCTCAGCCTCGATCTCTCAAGCCAAGGCCCTCAAGCACATCTTGTCCCTGTACGAGGAGGCAGCTAGGCAGAGCATTAACCTTCAAAAAAGTAAGATTTTCTTCATCAATACTCCCTTGGCTAGGCAAGTCAAGATCGGGCGGATCTTGGGATACTCCCCTGGCTCCCTTCCTTCATCCTACCTCGAGCTCCCCATGTTCATAGGCACGTCTTCCAAGGCCCTGTGGAGTGGAGTGGTCGAGCGGATTCAGAGGAAGTTGGCCCCCTGGAAAGGTCACCTCCTTTCGCAGGCTGGCAGAGCCACCCTCCTAGTAGCAGTCCTGCAAAGCATCCCGATTTATTTCATGTCGGTATTCAGAATCCTGGCCTCCATCGCTACTCACATCGAGCAAATTCAAAAGCGCTTTCTCTGGTCGGGTAGCGAAGACAAGAAGAGGATTCCCCTGGTCTCCTGGTCCCTGGTTTGCCGCCCCAAAGGTGAGGGAGGGATCGGGCTCAGATGGGTGGCCCTCATGAACAAGGCCCTTCTGTCCAAACATGCCTAGAAGGTGCACATCAATACCTCCGATGAGTGGCTTAGCATCGTGCGCAGGAAGTACTATCATGATCACCCCTTCCTCAGTGAGTTTCAGCCCCAGGATGGCTCAGCCTTCTGGAAGTCCCTGACTTCCACCAAAGACATTGTCCAGAAAGGGACCAGATGGATTCTCGAGGACGGAGCCATGATTGAATTTTGGGAAGACAGGTGGATCCTTGACAATGCCCTGACTGTCGACAGGGAGCTTCTCGTCCTCAAACCAGGGCTTGCAGACCGAGGCCCCAGAGTGTCAGACTATATCACCTAGTTCTAGGGGCGGACCATCTGGAAACCTATCATGAATCCCAGGCACCCGCTCCAAGCTGCCAGGCTCCAGCGCCTCCTCAAGGCGACCGTCATCCCGTTATCCGGAGGCAATGACAGATGCGTTTGGCATGGCACCCCCAGCGGCGTCTTCTCTGTCAAATCTGCGTACTACATCCTCAGAGTCCCTGGCGAGGCCTCCTTCCCGACCCGACAGGTCTGGGTCAAGAAGCTGATCCCCAAAATTAGTCACTTCGTTTGGGCGGCCATCCAAAACAAGATCTTGACGATCGAGAATTTGACCAAGAGGGGCTTCCAGATCCCCAACAAATGCTTCCTCTACTGCGCTGCCTGGGAGTCTACCAATCACCTTTTCATCAGCTGTTCTTATTCTTTCGAAGTTCTGGGCCTCATCCTCTCCCATTTCTCTGTTCAGTGGGTGGCCCCCAACTCCATTTCTGACCTCCTCTCTCAGTGGCCCATCCCCTCCTTCGCTTCCTCTGGGGGTCCTGCCTTCCCCATATGTTTTGGAAAATCTGGCTTGAGTGCAACAGTCGGGCCTTCTCCTCCCTGGCCCACTCCCCCAGTGGATTGCCACCAAGGCAGTAACCTTCGTCGTTGAGAATTCCCGCCCCATTCCCCTGTTCGAGGTGCCCCGATGGGCGAGCGAGGCCACCCTCCTTTCCTCCCTCGGCTTCCAGCTCCCCCCCAAGTCCCCCCCTCTCCCCCTCCCGTCATTCTCTGACTAGGTGGGCTACCCCCCCCGGTTGGCTCAAGCTTAATTTCGACGGTGCCTCCAAAGGTAACCTCGGGCCCTCTAGGGCGGGTGGGGTCATCCGAGATTGCCACGGGGCCCTGATTGTAGCGTTTGCTGCCCCGCTGGGCAGACAGACTAACAACTTTGTCGAAGCTGCAGCCCTGCTCAGCGGGCTTTCCGCCCTCAGGGGGACACCCTCAAAAGTCATCATTGAGGGTGATTCCCAAGTTATCATCAACGCAGCCAGCAGGTCGGGAACCTGCTCCTGGCGAATCCACAATTTCATCCGGGAGGCCCTCTCCATCCTCCAGGGCTTCCCCGATCACGCCTTTCAACACGTCTTCAGGGAAGGCAACAGGGCTGCTGACTTTATGGCAAATCTTGCTATCTCAGCTGAAGACTTCACCACCTGGTCTTCGAACTTCCCCGTAGCGCTGGTTCATATCACATCGCAAGATCATTCCAACCATGTCAAGAACAATGGTGCATAGCCTACCCTGAGTCAGGGCCCCGAAGTTCCCCCAACACGCGTCCTTGGAAGCAGCTGGGCTGTTGGGAGTTCCAAAAAAGTCAAATCAGAGATCCCAAAACCCACTGAGGTCAGCTCCGAGTCCAGTGACAAGTTGTAGAACCTGGCTTTCAGGGGCTTTCTCGACGTGGCAAATGGATCCCTCAACACAGCTACCTAAGCGGCCTCCTCTGCAGCCAAGGCCCTGGCTGAGCTCTGTCGCAAACTGGGCAACAGCCCTGCCAAGGAATAACGTTGTCCTGGGCGGTCGGGGCCTGATCTGGGGCCCAGGGAGCAGGGCTCACCAGTCCAATGGCTGTCTGTGGATTTTTTGTTTTTTGCTCCTGGAGGTTGGTGCCTTTCGGCTGTTCCTGTTTTGTGGTGGCTTTTGGCCAAGTACTGTTATTTTGTGTCCTAGTCATTTTTTGTTATCACCAGGGCCCCGGGCCCCGAATTTCTGCCCTAGTGCAGGCCCGGTTTTTGGTCTCATTGTTAGCTTCGACTTTTGATGTAATTAAGGTTTTGGGATCCTTTTCAAAAAACCCGCTGTAAATAGACTGCTACTTATCAAAAAAAAAATTAATTGTATCATGTATTTTTTGTTAAAAATTATATAATATGTTTTTCCTAGTGCTTTCAACGGTGTAAAAGGTTTAAAATGATCGTGGCATGGTGGTTATAGGGGCGGACTATGCAGAAATCTGTGTGGTGGCTTATGGGGCGGACTATGCAGAGATTTGTGTGGTGGCTTCTGGGGCAGACAATGCATAATACAGTAGCGGCCATACAAAGCTGGACAACCTGCTCGGATTTGTGACGGCTACCGATTTCACCATGTAAAAAAAAAAATTATATAATATGTTTATGGTAGGTATAATAATATTAAAAAGAATCATTCAAGAGTCACATAGGGACTGGCATGCCAAGTTATATGAAGCATTATGGTTGAATAGAATGACACCAAAAACATTCACTTGATCATTTCCTTACAAACTAGTTTAAGACAAGGAAACTATGCTCTCAATCATTTTAGAGCTCCTTTCCTTCAAATGTCACAACAAATCATTATTAGAAAATATTAATATTGAGCCCATGAAAGCAAGGCATAATTCGTTATTGGTCTTAGAAGAAGAAAGAAAAGAAGGCTTTCAAGAGGACAACACAACACCAAGAAATCATTTCAATGTAGTTCAAAAAAATAGCTATAGAAGCAAAGTATAAAGGTGACCTCATGCTCATGTGGGACAAGGACTAGGTAGAATTAGAGGAACATAGAATTTTGATTCCTTATGGAACGAGCCCTACTAGATATTAGATATTATGGACCCAAATTCCTATAAACCTGCCACCATGGAAAGAAAAATGCTTCCTATTTTAGTGAATAGGTAGCATCTTTGCTCAATTTGGCAATAAATTTTTTGGTCAAAATAGTATGTAAGTATGTACATATAATAACAACTACTATTTCAATAATTATTCTCTCTTATTATTCCTACTTCTACAATTCCTTTTCATCTAAAATTTATCATTGTCCTCTTCCCCTTTCTCCTTGGTGTTGATGCATCATATCATGTCACTAATGTTTAAAAAAGAAGAAATACAAGTGCCTCACTCACATTTCATGATCGAATCAGTCATGAATGTAAGTGATGAACCTAATAGACCTACGTCGCATGAGTAGACTACCTGGATGAGTGAATTGACCCTCAATGTGCTAATAACCCACTTGGTCCTCAATGTGTTGATAACCCTAGAGTGGTATACCTTCTACATGAAGGTGAAATCTAACTTCGACCTAGGCATCACAATGAACCATCAAAAGCTGGTATCAATCAAAAAGTTGGGATACATGGACCAAAAACTCCTTGCATGGTAGAGGATGAGTATGAGATAAGGATAAGCACCAAGTCTAGCATGAGCAACCCTTTTAATGTTGAGTTCTCTACCATCTAGAATAAAATATATTTGAAGAGTATAAAGAAGGCCAAGATATTAGTGAAGTAGTAGCAAGTGCCTTAACCCCCTAAAAACCTACGAATGAGGCGGTGCATGATATCATCATTTTTGTCACACTAATGACTATGGTAGTAGTCAGTTTGTTAATTAGAAAAATAGTCATTAAGGGGCAAGGATGGTTTAAAATATATGGATCCATGTTTGGGTAAATTATTACAACAAAGGAGCAACAACAACAATAATAAATGACCCAACTCTAGGAGGGGGGATCCCTCAAGGAGGCTCCCCTCTCTAATTGAGAATGACTATTCCTATGGCCAATACTACAACCACTTCTACCTCCCTCACACCATCCATTGCTTCCTCTTTTTTCTCTATATGTTATTCTATTCCTACTTCTTCTCTCCTTTCTATTATTTTACTACACTTCTCGCACACTCTACTAATCTAGGCTAGGGTTCTCTAAGGGGTACACTTCCCCTAATGGTCTCTATCACAATTGGGACTACACCCATCACATCCTTACAACCTCCTACCATCCAAGTCACCACCATGCAACCATTGGCCTCATATACCACATCACCTACACCAATCATGCCATCACCAACCATGTTATCTCTCATTGACACTCTAGTATAGTTGGTATTACAACCCACTCTCATTACTTCCACTATATTCCCTACCATCACCACACAATTCACTCTACCTTATTTGCTATCCACTTTCACATGCCCAACATGCCTACCATCCCCAATAATGCAACTTATCCTATAGGTTATAATTCCCACTTCCCTAGCCTAAGGAGTTGAGTTTGTAGAAGCACCATCACAAACTAGCATGATTTCTAGGTCAAGATTGGCCTTTGAATGGAAAGTTTTAGAGATAGATGTTAGTGAGGCATTTGATGTCCTCATCGCTAAATAAAAGAAGTGGAAAAGGGAATACAAAAAAATCAACAAGAGGACATCCAATTCTTTTGTGCTTATGTAGTCACAATTGTTAAGGAAGAGGGATGAAGTGTAAATTACCAAGGCTATTAATACTAAACCTTCTAAAGCATTAGTAGCTCCTACTAACTTGAATTCCAAAGTGTCTAAGCTAGACTTAAACAAGATAGACCCATACCAAATGATCCAATTAGAAAAATAGCTAACAAATAGTGCAACCATGAAATTTGGTTGCCTCTTAGTCGAGGATAAAGCAACATAGATCATAAATAGAGAGCTTAATATAGAAGTGGCTCAATTTAAGGTATGGAGTGATCAACTCCAATAATAAATTGAGGTTCTTAAGAAAGAGACCTTAGAAAAGGATCAATTGAAGAAGCAAGTCAATGATATTTTTTCTTGACTTGCTGAAGCTAAGAAAAACTAAGAATGGCTTTAAGACCTCATGCAACAACTAACACAAGAGCAGAGTCAAGTCCAAGAAGGCTTGAAAGCAAAAGACCAACAAATTATAGAGTTGATAGCTTTGAATCCAATAGAAGAAACTATAAATCCTAAGGAAGTTCAAAATATTCAAAAAGACAAGTCCCTTTTGGACAAGATCAAGAGAAGAGGTGAAAATAATTGAGTACTTCTAGTTAACCTCCTTCATAGAAGAAAGCCTAGAAAAGTAGCTGAAATAATCAATCATATAGAAGGGCAACTATTTGCAAGGAGATAATATCAAGAGTTACTTAAACTCCTCACTTTAATGAAAGTATCATAAGCACAACATGGAATAGATCATACTTAGTCAATATATTAGAAAAATATTAGATGTTTAGAGAAACCTCTAATATTGTAAAGACAATTTGATATCATTGAAAACCCAAGTTTAGAAAATAGACAAGGAAATGCAAGGGTTAGTTGCTATGGAAATTCCTAGTATATTTGATGAATATAAGCATATCCTTTATGATGACATTGTAAATTCTATGTTCAAAGATAATAAAAGCCAAGCTAACTAAGGAGATGCAACTGAAACCTACGAGAATCTAGAGCTAATATTTACCAAGCTTTAAGAGCTAGTTGTGAAGCAAGGAAACCTGTTAGATAATCCTCTTGAAGACCTCATAGGGAAATTATAAGACCTCATATCTATATAATTGCCAAATGATATTGAGAGGTATACATTGCTAGGGTTACTGCCATGAAAGAATAAATAAGGAGAACCAAAATTTTGATAAGTTTGTTGTAGAGGTCTCAATTTTGTAGATTCCATGTCCAAGTACAAGGTAAGATTTGATATCTTAAGCCATTCAATATTGCCACCCCATGAAGTTGCAAAACATGTAGTACCTTGGCACTATCTTGAGATTTTAAGAATTTTGAAGGAGCATGCATAGAGAAATCAGATAGCAAATACCTCATAAAAATCTTAAAAATTTGGCCAATTATAGAATAAGTACCAAATTTCTTTTAAAAAAAAGAGAAATTGGATCCAAGGAGTGATTCTCTTAGTAAAATGTGCTAATTCATGTGCAAATGCAAATAATTTAATCATGAAGAATGAGTTATTAGCTTTCTAAATTAGAACGAACTGCAAGGATGGTCACAAAGGTAAATTGAAGGTGGGTATCCAAGGCAAATCTTCTATAAAGTGGTATTTTATAATTTAGTGGCACACAAAATCGTTTTTGAAGACTTATAAGCATATTAGAGGCATATAACATTTGGTAGTGCATCATTTTACCAAAGATGTCCCCAAATTTTTATTTTTACTAGGAGTAATTGTTTCTCATCCCAAATAAATTAGGGATAAACTTTTGCTATAAATAGGGGCATAGGACCCTGATACTATTTATCTTTTGGTTCTAAGAATTTAGAGCTTCACTATATAAAACCTATATTGTGCTTTGACCACATGAAATTTTAAGAAATTGATAAGTCCTTAGGTATTCCATTAGTGGCATCACCCTCATTGTTTTCTAAGTGTACAATGTCTATGACATAGTCCTTCTAGGCAGGGTTATGCATAAGGGGTTTGACCCAAAATATATTTATAAGAATGGGGTGAGTTAGTTTTGAAACTGAGGTGAATCTGTCCAAACCCATATTAAAAGAAAAGGTGAATTTCCTATTTTTTCCACAAAAAATTATAAAAGTGTGGTGAATTTGTCCAAACATACAAAACTTGGATGGAAGACTACAAAAAATGTATGTCAGATGAAAGACTAAAAAAAATGTATGTTAGATGGAAGACTACAAAAAAATAGAGGTCATGCGATAGATTACAAAAAATAGACATAAGATAAAATACTACAAAAAATGGATGTCGGATGACAAACTAAAAAAATGGATGTTAAACTAAAAAAACTCATCAATTACCTCATATTTGAAGGCCTTTTGATCAAGCAAATCAAATTAATCATCTTCACACCAAATTTTAGGGTATTTAAAGCCCTAAAAAGTAAGGTCATCTTTGGGGAAGATTTTGACCTATTAAATCATATCAAAACACCACCATTAGATCAAGATTGAAAAGAGCTTTCCAATGAGTACGCATATGCCTATGTTTAGATATCTATTGATACCTAAAACTGTGAAACTATTGTCACCCTTTGTCTATTGCCTATGGTGGTTGCTAGCAGGGGTTGCCAGTATTCTGTCACTAGTAATGGATCGCTAGTTGTATATCACCAGCAGGGAATGGTGACCCTTGCTGGTGACAAACAACTGGCGACCCCTCTATTGGAAACAGACAACTGGTGGAAGGCAACTGGAAAAAGATAATTGACGACCCCTGCTGCTGATAGACAACTGGCGACTACCGCATGCAACAAACAAAGGATGATAATAGTTTCATATTTTTAGGTATGAATATATGTCTAGACATAGGTATATTTTTACTCATTGGAAAGCTCTTTTCGAGCCTGATCTAATGGTGGTGTTTTATGAAGTTTTGAGATGATTTAATATGTCAAAATATACCCTAAATATGACATTACTTTTGAAGACTTCAAATGCCCCAAATTTTGGTGTGAAGGTGATTTATTTGATTTGATTGATCAATGTCAAAACTTCATAAAAACACCACCATTAAATCGGGCTCAAAAATAGCTATCTAATGAATACAAGTATGACTATGTTTAGACATCTATTGATGCCTAAAATTTTAAAACTATTATTACCATTTGTCTATTGCCTACAATGGTCATCAGTTGTCTATCGCTAGTAGGGATCACCAATTGTCTATCACCGACAGGGGTCACTAGTTGTCTATTACTAGTAGGGGTTACCAGTTGTCTATCACTAGATATGGTCACTAGTTTTTTGTCACTAGAAAGGATCACTAGTAGGGATCGCCAGTAGGGGTCATCGATTTTCTATTGCTAGCAAGGATCACCAATTTTCTATCGCTAGCAGGGGTTACTAGTTGTCTGTCTCTAGTGATGGTCACTAGTTTTTTATCACCAACAAGGGTCTCTTATCTATTGCTTGTTATGGTTGCCTATTGTATGTTACTCACTTTCTATCTTCTACTGTCTATTGCCTGCTTTCTATCTTCTACTATATATCACCTATTGTCTCTCATATACTATCTATTACCTATTGTCTCTCACATACTATATCGCCTATTTTCTATTGCCTATTGTCTATCGCTCGCTATCAAGGAGAATAAATGTTTTAAATGTATGAGTATCACCCTTGTGTTAGCTATATATAATGGTGGTATAGGAAGCGAATTTGGTGGGATAAATGAGGTTTTTTATAATTTGAAGGCAAAATTTAGGCGGGAATACTTCATGAAATAAGTATCATAGTGGGGCAAATGGACCCTAAAAAAATTTAGTCTAAAAAATTTTGGGCGAATGGGCCGACATCTAGGGTCCCCATTTTCACCAATTTCTAATTTCAAAAATCCTAATATTTGTCGTTGTGCATAACCCTGCTTCTAGGCCATATTGTCATTCACCTATCAATTTCATAATCTAATGAATGTATGGACGTTGATGTTATTTGACTTCTCATATGTTGACTGATCACACACTTTCAATCCTATGGTTTAAATGTGTATATGCCTGAATCACTTGAACCTTGAAAGTTTCATGTATTTTATTTCTGCACTTCACTTTTTTTTGAATTTTACTTTCCATATTTTACTTTCAATGCAAGTTATCATAGGTTAGCATAGGAGTATTCTATGAGGAATAGTGGGGAGTTGTTATAAATTTAGATGTTTGGAGAAGCCATTGGCAATCTCTTCCAATTTTGTTGAAACTCAAATTGGGATGCAAATCTTGATTAAAATTCAGGACAATTCCTTAGTTCAACAATCTTGGAATGGATAATACTCATCCTTGATGGCATTGATAAGTCCTACATAGATAATTATGACAATGGGTATGTCAATGTTAATATTTTCTTCATATTGAGTGGTGTATGTCTCCTATTAGTTACATTTAACTATTGGGGTTCTAAAGGCAAAATATGTGATTTCTCATTGTCTAAAAATTTAACATAATAACTAAGCAGCTAAAACCTTTCCTAGACAACATTATTTCCTTAGAGCAAGGGGTTTTATAAAGGGTAGGAAAATCTTGGATGGTGTGGTTCTAGCTCGAGAGGCAATCCACTCAATGCAAAAAAAATGACAATAGAGGAATTCTCATAAAATTAGATATGTAAAATGCTTATGATAGGGTGGATTGGAGCTTCTTGTCAAGGATGATGGCAACCTTCAACTTATCTCAAGATTGTATAGAATGGGTCATAAGTTGCATCTCTACTTTGACATACTTAGTGTTAATCAAAGGTCTTCCCTCACAACCATTTGGAGCCACTTGAGGCCTTCATCGTAGAAATCCTTTTCCCCTTATCTCTTTTTTATATTGGATGAAGACTTGGGTAGACTTATCTTGAGAAGAAGACAACAGGGTTTGCTAACAGGTATCAAGGTGGGTGAGGAGGTTTTGACTCACATATAGTTTGTGGATAATACGATATTTATGGGAGTGGCCAATATCAGGAGAGCAAAAATGATCAAAGATAATATTATTTTTTACCTTAAGACCACAAACCAAGTCATTAATGATAATAAATCCAATGTAGTATTCTTCAATCTTGATTGAAGGCTTCTAGATAAAATTTTAGAGATCTTGGAATTCATGAAGACTTCTCTCCCAATGGTTTTTTTGAGGGTCTCTTTGTATTTTAAAAAAACTAAAGATAGCTATTTGGAGGAAAATATGGAGTTTATCAAAGAAAGAATTAATCATTTGTCTCACAAATGGTTAAACTTTGGGGATAAATTAATTTTTTTGTAGTCAGTCATTTAGGCCATGTCAATTTATAAAATTTCTATCCTTTATACCCCACATACCATATGGAAAGAGCTGGACAAGATGGCTAGAAAAGTTTTATAGGAAGGAGTTAAAGGAGAGGGGAAATGGACATTTGTAGGTTGGGAGAAAGTAAGTCAACCCAAGGTAAAGGGAGGTTTGGGACGAAGGAGATCAGAGCTAAATAATAAAACTTTGGTTGGAGAGCTTTAGTGGAGGTGGATCTCCCAGCCAACTTCTTTATTTAGTAGAGTTTTAGATGGTAGATATATGGGACATGAAAACCTGAATGAGGTGAGTCATTTCTCATTGGATGGTAATGGCCCCAATGTGGTAGGCTCTAAAGTTAGGATCTCAGGTAGTGATAGAAAGTAGTGAGATGGGAGAAAGCACAATTTTGGATATATTTAGGGGATCAATACCGACCTATCATTGTTAAATTCCTGGAACTGTAAGTTAAAACAAGCATGGAAAATAGATATTGGATCAAGATTAAAAGTTATTTCAACACTATTCATCTAGGGGATTAGAAGTTTAAGAAGTTAGACAAGTGCCCAATTCCAATCCCGCTAGAATTGACACTCACAATGACTAAAATCTTGGCAAAAATATTTCTCACAAGTAGAGATGAAGAGGATGAATTAGCTTGGGGCTATGGGAGCCTTGGAGTCTACAGAGTGAAATATGGATATAAAAATATCCTTTCAAAACCTCATCCTCATGCATATTAGGTTGAGGATTGGAGAAATATTTGGTAATCCAAGGGTTGGCCAAAAGTAAATTTTTTTGTCTGGTAGTTCATATGCAATGTAATTCTTACTTTTGATAATTTGAGATGTAGGGGAATCATTGGTCCATCCCAATATATTTTATGTTGTTTTATTCTACAAAAGTGAGGAAACATATGAACACTTGATTTTTGAGTACCCGTTCATGCACCAAATTTGGGAGTGATGGTTTTTAGCTTATAAAATTTGAGCTAATGGTTATTTGAATAGAATTAATATTTGGGAAATATGAAAGAGGGGCATATTTAAATATGAAGCACTTTGTATCAGGTGGAAGCTTGGATTAGACTTTATTTGGTGACAATAAATGTTATGCATAAGGGGTTGGTGCCAAAATATATTTATAAAAATGGAGTGAATTAGTTTCAAAATCCAGGCGAATAGTGTTCAAACTCATGTAGAGGACATGGAAAATTATCTTTTTTCACCCAAAAATATAAAAATATGGTGAATTTATAATATTATTTGAAAAAAATTTGTAAAAATTAAAAATATCATCTATTCCTACCATCAGTTGTCAGTCATCTATTCCTGCTATCAGTCATCTCGAGAAGAATCAATGTGTTAAGAACCTCTCTTCTCATTACCATAAATCATTCATCAATATGCAAAAATATTCAACATGCATCCACAAATAAATTGCACAATAATAATCCACACAATAAAATAGAGATTGATAATACCTTTGAGGTAGGGCAACACCATACAATTCTCCTTATTGAAATGAAGCCACTCCACAATATCTCTAGCTCCATGAGCCAATACTTCTACAAGAATACTTCATATATGACTTACTTTTTACAATGGGGGTACATCTCTCTTTATACAAGAATGTGATGGTTCATCTTCCATGAGTTACAAAGTGCATAATATTATAATATGACCTTATGTTATATATTATTATAATTTTATGTGTGACCCATGCCATAAAATAATATTATATTATATTCCCACATGCATATACTTAGGTGCCTAACATTCCATCTCCTTTATAAAAATGTTTCATCGAAACATGGAAATAAACTAAATAATATGATCTTTTAAGTGAAGATAAGAATATGTACTGGTCTTGATCATCCATTCATTCTAATGAAACTCTAATTGGTGATGTTCTTTGGTGATGCCAATCTGCCCTTTTGCCATTTGAATACCCATATTTTTTTTTCTTCTGGTTCCAAGTATACCTTTTTTTCCATGATTGTTGCCTCTCATGGTGATATAGATAATAACATGCTCCAATATTTTGTGCCTCTCTTGTATGCTCTTCTCTCATACTCCTCTCTTTTAGATATTTTTTGGACTTTGGTTTAACTTCATATTTGATCTCTACCATTGCTTCCTTAGATTTTATTACAAGTTCCTTCATGTGTTCTTCAATTTGTTCTCTTACAATGGTTTATTGGTTTTCCCTTGATCCTTGCTCTCTAATATGAGAAATATCATGCAAAGTTATCTTCTTTCTTCTATACCATACTTTCATAAATTTATTTTGCACATTTATTTTAATAGTGCCCAAAGAATGCAACCAAGGATAGCCAAGAATAATATCTCTATCACCCATCTCAATAGCATAAAAATCAAGATCAAGTGACATTAGCTCAACTGATTAGATTCCTCAATATTTCAAGGAGGAGATCAAGGTTTGAATCTTGCTAAACGATACATGGATAATATCCAATCTTTGTTGTAATACCACTATGTAGTGATGATGTAATACAAGTGGGATCCGTTTCAATCCCATATAACCCATTAAAAGAATAGCATAAAATCAAGTGTAAAACATACTTATCCATGGTGATCTTCAAATATTCAAAAATTTGAACATCCTCACCTAGAACTTACAAACTGTTAACCATTTCCTTCTAATGAAATTATGCTTTCTACTAGGGTTTATGGAGATAATAACATTTTTCTTTTGGATGTAACCATGAACTTAAAAAATAAAATTTTGATATAAAAAAAAAATTTGATATTGTTTGGCACCAAAGGTGTGATTTCCTTGGCTTGCATATCCTTATCATTTTTATTCAATCCCCATTTTCTTAAAATTTCAACTTCAAATTCTTCCCATGTGATTGTATAATCATGGGCTTGACCAACGTTTGAAAACCAATAAAAAGCTTCCCCTTTCAAAGCATTGCAAAGCTCAATTTTCCATTATAAATCACATAATTTAAAATATTTAAATAGTTTCAACCATTCCCTTACATTTATATCATCTTTTTTAGAGAATTATGACAACTCCATGACATTTTTTCCCTTCAATGCAGCTAGGGATTTAAATATCCAAAAAATCCCAAAAAATTATAAATTTTCTTCAAAACAAGTCACAAAAACTGATTTGCTTATCTAGATTGAGAGATGATTTTTTTTCTTTTTGCATAAATTTTTTGTGGCCCAAAAATAGCACCAAAAGCCCAAATTGCAACAATTGTAACTTCCTCAATACTTATCAGAATTTAACAAGTGAGCAATCATTTTTGTAGTACTCAAAATAACCTATATGCTAATGCAAAAGGATTATGAAAAAATGTCTGCTAGAAAATTTAATACGATTTTTTCTTTTGAAAAAAATTCACATAGCCAAAAGACCACAAATGTCTCAACTTCAAACATCTGTAACTCTCAATACTTATAAGAATTTATTAATTGATCAGTCATTTTTGTAGTACTAAAAATAATCTACATGTTGGTGCTAAAATATTTTGAAAATAACTACTAAAAAGTTAATATGATTTTTCTTATTTTGAAAAAAAAAACATTTGGCCAAAAAACAACACATAATCCAACTTCAAACAACCATAACTTTCTCAATACTTATCAAAATTTAACAAATGAGCAATCATTTTTGTAGTACTCAAAAAGATCTACACAATGGTGTAAAAATATTCTGAAAATGATTGCTAGAAAAATATGGCTCCCACAAAATGTGATATTTTTTTAAAAAACATGCCCTAGCTTTGCAAAAACAACCCCACTTTACCAAAATCATTGCTTTGATACCAAATGTTAAGAACCTATCTTCTGATCAATAATAAATCATTCATCAATATGCAAAAATATTCAACATGCATCCAAAAATAAATTACACAAAAATAATCCACACAATTAAAAAAGTTATTGATAATACCTTTGAGGTAGGGCAACACCATACAATGCTCCTTATTGGAAGGAAGCCACTCCACAAGATATTCAACTCTACAAGCCAAGATATCTAATAATAATCTAAATGTTAAAAACCTCTCTTCTCATTACCATAAATCATTCACCAATATGTAGAAATATTCAACATGCATTCACAAATAAATTGTATAATAATAATCCACACAACAAAATAAAGATTGATAATACCCTTAAGGTAGGGCAACACCATACAATGCTCCTTATTGGAAGGAATCCACTCCACAATATCTCCAATTCCATGAGCCAAGACTTTAAAAAGAATACTTCATATATGACTTACTTTTTATAATGGGAGTACATCTATCTTTATACAGGAATGTGATGGTTCACCTTCAATGAGTTACAAAGTGCATATTATTATAAAATGACATTATGTTAAATATTATTATAATTTTATGTGTAATCCATGCCATAATACAATATTATATTATATCCCCACATGCATATACTTAGGTACCTAACACAATGTTTAAGATGTAGGAGTATCACTATTGCATTAAGTATATATATTGGGGGTATAATAGGAGATTTTGTTAGTGTAAATAATTTTTTTATAATTTCAAAGTTAAAATATCCACTATTATTAGGGGTAATGTTGGAAATTTAAACTTAAAATAGTTAAAGTATTATAACATTGAGGCAAGTCAACCCAAAAAAAAAATTTGCACCCAAAAATTTTGTGCTAATGGGCCTTAGTCAAGGGTCCCTATATTAGCCAATTCTAAATTTTAAAAATTCAAATATTCATTAATTAACGATGATTAGTTGCTATGCATAATCCTAGTGGTAAGTGTGGTTGGAGAAATGGCAGAATTTTTAGAGAAACCTTTGCATGCTTGGATGGTGTTTAGCAAGTCATTTGGAGCAAAATTTTGGCAATTGTGGTAGTGTATGCTAAAGAGAAAACTCATGTTGATATAGGGATGACAAAGAAGGAAGTTGAAGTGTAGGAGGGGTAGGATAGAGCTAGTTAGAAAACACCTCCAAAAGGTTGGATTAAAATTAATACTAATGGAGCTACAAAAGACAATATGGGTAGAGTTGGAATTGGAGTGGTTTGCAAGAATCATGTTGGGACAATGCTCTATTGGGAACTATAGTGATGAGGACATCTAAATATAAGGTATATTTTGTAAATCACGTGATACTTCACATCAACCTCACATTGGACTATTTTTAATTTGTTAGCTCAAGTTAGCTAACTATTGGATTTCTGTTATGTAATTTATGCTATTTAAGCACTCATCAATAATACGAACGCAGTTCGATGTGATTCCACGTCAATTGGTATTAGAGCCTCATGGATCTTGACCTATGAGGGGGAATTTCCCTTGTGGAAATTCCTCCTCCCACTTTCACAAATTTTTCTTTATTTTTATAAAATTTTATCCCTCCTTCCTCTTTGTTTTCTTTCCCTCTATTTAGCTACTAAATTTTTGTAGAATTTTTATTTGATAGTTGTAGAGGATAACAATTGAACAAATCATGGCATCGTATTATTGGTAGTTTATGGGACAAAAATTTATTGTCGTTGTCACTGGATGTCATGGCATCATCTACCTTTGACATCCTATTGTATTTGACTGTAACAACAATTTAGCAGAAGCTTGGCGGTCCAAGCCTGATCGCCACTATGATATTGGAGGTCATTGATGTAACATGCATAAATCATGTAGTCCCCATTGTGGCCCTATTTTGATCAGTTTTTTGACCATCGATGATCGACCAAATTCATAATATTGGTTGATGTCTATTGTCTACCTGATCATTTACATCTCTAACATATTCTTCTGATTATGGGGAAGAATTTTTTGATAGCTCTTTTTTGGTGAAGACTACTCCAATGTGATGGTCTTTCCAATGATGCATTTTATTTAGGATGCAAAAGCCAAAAATTTTGATCGACTAGGTGCACCGATTGACATATACATGCATACCCTATACTGCCCTGCCAGCCATAGTTTGATGATTTTTGGTCGGATCTTCTTCAGTGCGATAACTTTTTTTGACACGATGGCCACAGATCAATGAATTTCAATTGGATCTTCTCCGAGAGCACGTGACTAGCCTGATGCACAAATGCCATGGTGCCCTAACCCTTGAAGCACTCACCCTCTTCAAATAAAGTTGAAGCACAAGGACAAGGAGCTTAAGACGTTCACCAACAGTCACCACGAAGATCAACCACAAGGGGTACTCCAATCACTCTAGTCTGAGAGATGCTCTTCTATACCTAGAATTCTTGCAGTTCCCTTGATCAAGTTTGAGTTTGAATTTTGCATGTTTGCAGGTGACGATGCTTGATAAGCATCACAATATATTGGGCTCTAATTTGTTTCCTATGCATAAAATTCTCTCAATATCGATGTTTGCTTCGTGCTCTTCAACTGTTACACTATGCATTAGCAAATAGATCGACTCAAATCAAGTATGAATGGCTAAATTAGGAAAACTACCCACTCTGATGACTTAGACCAACACCCTTGGCCTATGGAGGCTATTAACATTTGCCTCATGAAGACCTACAAATTCTCACCATTCATTGTTGTAATTCTCACCATTGGCGTTGAATTTGGTTGCAGAATCATGGAGCATTATCGTTCACTAGAATTATCCATTAGCAAGTCATTAAGCATCGGTGCCCACAATCACATTTGGTCTATGGTGAGATTGAAAACTAAAGTTGTAGGGGAGATTGAAAATTGGCTAAGGATGATCATGCATCCAATCGCCACCTGGATAGGATCATAATTTATCTATGAATCAAAGCATGTCCCATCAAAGGAGCCATCTTGACTTTTGCACCTGTATCTTCACGATTTGTGAGCTAGTGTTTTTGAAGCAACATGCCAAAAAAAAAGAGGAGCCACCTTCATCCACCTATTGTTGTTTGGGATGTTCGAATAATGTTTTAGTCGTTTGCTTTTTGTACAAATCCACCAAATATCCTACATCTTTTGGGGAAGACGTCTTTTGCACCTAAAAAGGGGGAATGCTCCATTTTTTAGTGAATCTCCACTGGTTGTCGAGGAAATATCGTGTGAGGCCACTTGAGGCCCTTGTCGGGGGGTTCTCCTTCCACTGCCATGTGGCGGGCTATGGTGGATGGTTTCCCTTTGGTGTGGTTGACTTATTCGCTATTGATTTATCCGACTATTGGTGTGTCTTTCTATAGGTAAACTATATTTTTTTATTTAATTTTTTTAATACAAATTTAATAATTAATGCACCTTTTTAATTAGTTTTCTTGAACTAATTAATTTATTGTGCAACATTTGCACTTTTTTTTTTGTTATTTATTTATTTTTTTGAATTTACATGGTGGAATCGGTAGCCGCCACGAATCTGGGCAGGTTGTCCAGCTTTTATGGCCGCCATAGTATTTTGCATTGTCCACCCTAGAAGCCGCCACACAGATCTTCACACAGTCCGCCCCTATAACCACCATGCCACAATAATTTTAAACCTTTTACGTTGTTGAAAGCACCAGGAAAGGGACAAGCGTTCAGTCCGACGAGGCTCAAGATTTGAACCTTGGACCTCTGCCCCCCTTATGGGGTTGGGATGAACCAATTGGTCTACACCTCGAACCTACCTTTGCACATTTTTAATTAGTTTTTTTGAACTGATTAATTTATTGTGCAACCTTTGCATAAAGGTGTAAAATTATTTTATGATTCTCATCATTTGTATCCTCTTATCATTGAGGATTTGAAAGAATGAGTTTCTTTTTTCTCATTTGAAGTTTTTGAAACATTTGTATTAGTCCTATTTTGGACTTTATTTTTGGCTCAAAGCTATTTGTAAGTTGTTTTCCTCAATATTTTTAATATGGAGTGCATGATCGGTGGTACCCAAAACTCCTCAATATAAGTGAACCTCGTAATTAGTAATCTCCTCTATAACACTTGGTAGTTTCTACAACTGGTTATCCATGCAATCCGATAATATGGGAAGATTACCATAAGGACACTTGGAGGATTTGCGTCTTTGTTATTTTTTTCTCTTGTTGCATTAAGCATCATTATGAAGCTCCTGAGGTGATAGGCCCTACACCAAATATCTTTGAGCATCATTATGAAGCTCCTAAGGTGATAGGCGCTTGCACTGAATATTTTTGAGCTTCACTTTGGGGTTTCCATATCACCATGTTTTTAGAAGCATGATTGATGTGAGGAGTAGGCAACAATTTGAGAAAGAAGAAAATAGCCCACGAAGAATAGTTTCCTTGGGTACTCCCTTTGTAGGAGTGGTATTGATTCCTTGGTGGTGATGGTTGCTCTTTGTAATAGAGTAGAGCCTTCCAAAGGGTCTTCATTTTCTTCAACAATTTAAGGACTGTATTTTGAGCACTTGTACACTCCCTTGTTCGCTTCCACCTTCTTGTAAAAGCATTGGAATCCAATTCTTCTATGGTTGGGAGGAATGATAAGGACATCCAAATATAAGGTATATTTTGTAAATCACGTGATACTTCACATCAAGCTCACGTTGGATTATTTGTTAAGTTGTTAGCAAATGTTTTAGCTCAAGTTAGCTAACTGTTGGTTTTCTGTTATGTAATCTATGTTATTTAAACACTCATCAATAATACAAACTTAGTTTGATGTGATTATGTTAGTCTAAAAATACTACCTCCAATAGATAGCAAATTTTTGCATAGAAAGACCATTTTTACATTTTTTACAACATGAAGCAGAGAATTGGCTAAGGCATGATGAAGGTCGCGATTTCGCGACATGTCAGATTTTCGTCAAGATGTGGCTTGAAAAGGCCAAAAAGTAGGAGAACATCACGATTTCGTGACATGAAGGGTTTTCATCCATGAAGTAGACCGAAGGATCAAAGAGAGAAAGAATGTCATGATTTCGAGACATGGCGGGTTTTCGCCCACGAAGTAGACCAAAGGAGCAAAGAGAGAAAAAGTGTCAAGATTTCGTGACATGGCAAGTTTTTGCCAGCATGCAGCTCACAAAAGCTACAATACAAGAATATGTCGTGATTTCGTGACTTAGCGGGTTTTTGCCCGCAATACAACCCAAACGAGCCAGAAAAGAATAGAGGTCGTGATTTTGTGACATGTCGAGTTTTCGCCCATGACGCAGCCTGAAAGAGCCAGAAAGAAAAAAGTGTTGCGATTTCGCGACCTGATGAGTTTTGCCGACATAGATATATTTAGTAATGAATAATATGCCTCCAAGAGCATGTGTTAGTAACTAGAAATAGATAGTAGAAAATATCAATCCCTATATTCCTACTATTAGATTTTATTTGTTAGAAGCCTTGCAAAAGATATGGAAGCATGATTGTAGTCTGATTGCTTGTAATTGATTCTATATCAGAATGGACTAATTTTAAGAAGATACTCACCATAGGGTATATATAAGGGTAAACATACTTGGAAAAGAGGTTGGCTCTTGGACATTTATAAGACTAGATGTATGTAATTTGAATACAAGCAATAAAATTACACTTCTATTGGATTTTGGTTCATAATGTGCAAGTGTATGTATTAATATTTCTCACTTCTATTCACATTATTGAAATATAGATTGCGTTTGTTCTAATATATAGACTTATGCAAAATATAAATCATATTGCTGGAGTTGAAATCTGATATGTACATGTGTTATATGGAGATCTAAATCACATTGAGAAATTCATGATTTCTATGTGGAGATAATATTAAATGCTTTAACAAGTAAAGTATATGTGTTCATCTTAGTTGTTTAATTTGTACCACAATCAAGCTCTAGCCTCGGTTATATCCCTCTCTTTTAGTAATTCTCTTTTCCCTTTTCCCATAAAAATATTAAGGAACCAACCTCCTCTGGAGATTAGACAAAAGATCTCAAAGATCAGTCTTGTCTATTAAATGTTGAAAAAATCAAGGCACAAATAACAACCACAGGCAAATTTTATTCCAACAGTTTTTGGCACGCCCGATGGGACCCTAAATCCCACAGTATTCTATAAGGTTTGGTTTTTGCCTTTGATATTTAAAAAAATCCAAATCAAATCACCTGGCAACTCCGTCCGAAGGTATAGACCCAAGATATACCTTATTTGTTTATCTAGTTAAAGAATCATTATTATTTACTTATATGATAACCAGATCTAAAACAAGAAACTCAGAAGAACCCATTGAGTTCTTCGAGTTACATCTTAGTAGCCTAAAGGTGCATCCAGTTTTATCTGCTAGATAAAATCCACCTGCTACTAGTATTACCACTCTTGTACCCTCTATTTTGTCTATTTCTAGTTTACTCCATCCCCATAATGTTATTGATAGATTGTTTGCATTAGAATATGTAAGGCAAATTGAATATATTAATGTGAAATATGGCACGGGTATAGGTTAAAATGGTACTTGTACCATGCCTTTCCATTTTTAAGGTATTGTAGTTTCAAAAAGGGGTCAAAATGAACAAATTTCTCAGGCTCTAAGGGATTTGGGGTTGGTAGAAATCCCTCAAAGACGAAAATATGATCCTATAAACCGGTTTGCAGAAAGACAGACTATTCTGAGTAGACTTCCATTGAAAGTGTATCATGCATATGTTAGGCCAGATACTAAAGCTTGTAGAAATAATGATGAAAATGATCCATTAGAATGGCATGTGGAACAAATGCAGCCATTGCCTCCTTGGCATGAATTTTATGAACATGTGTTGCATTTTGACCCAGGAAAAAATGAAAAGCATGTGTTGAATGAAAACACTATTTCTAGAATGTATAAAAGGGTGCAGATTGGATGATAAGGAAAATTCATGGATGGTGGACCATGAGGGTGCAAAAAGCATGATTGAATCAAGGTACCCTATAAAAAAATGATATTGAGTTCTCAGTAAGATATGATCATTATCAGAAATCTTGGTTAGGAATTTTCCTTGTAAAAATACCATGTAGTGTTCGTGGCATCAAAGAGATAAGTCCTGAAGCTGCTAAAAAACAAAATGTTAAACAAGAGAAAGGTAAGAAAGTTGCAATTGAACAACCATTGGCTCAAGCACAGACCAGGTTTAGAAGTTCAAAGAAAAGGGCCACTACAAAATTTTTCACAAATGAGCAAGGGAAAACGTATGGGAAAGTGACTCAAATGATGTTAAAAATGGGATATGAGGGTAAAGGCTGATGTTAAAAATGGGATATGAAGGTAAAGGCCTAGGAAAATAAGGACAAGGGATCACTGAACCCTTGTAGGCCAAAAGAAGATGAAAACGCCTGGCCTTAGGAGTTGATTCGTCCAGAAGTAAAGCTCCAATTTTTAAAACTGTTAAGTTTGTTCCCCCGTCAAGCTCAACTCCAGAATCTGATGAAGAACCTCTTTGTATTAAGAGGAAGAGGCTAAAGTATGTAGCGGAAGTTAAAACAAAAAAGGATAAAAGTGTTGAAAAAAACCTAGTTCATGAGAAAACCACTCAAAATAATGATACTGATGATTTAGAGATTGCTCCATATAATGAGCAAATTTTTTAGGATAGTGAGAATAATATTCTAAATCCAGACCTTACTGAATAGGAAAATATTCAGATTGGGACTATGGATGATCCAAATGACTCTACTCAGGAGGATTGAAATGTATATATTTCTAAAGAAGTTATTGTAAAACAAGAAAATGTGGAATATAAGAAAAGACAGCCTAGGGAAATTCCCCAAAATATTGAAATTATAAATCTTGAGGAAGCTACAGATGGTGAAGTTAGAGTTAATAATAGAAGAAATGTAGAAGTTCCTACACAAGACAAAAATCCAGATCTGATGATGAGTGAAAGTACTCAAGACCACGGAGAAGGATATCAACATCAACAAGTGCTTCAAACAAAAAAACAACCAACATTATTCTCTCAATTTCAATTTGAAGTTGATGCTGAGTTGGTCCCAAATCCATTCATATCTAATGCTAGCATTCCAACAATTAAGTCCATATCCACTCCAAATAATGAGAGTCACCCCACTTTTTCAAAATTGAGATATTTGAGGAAAGCAAACAAAAATGCTTTAGACTGGTGGAAATCTCATTCTGTTGAGGATTCCAAAGCCTGTTCCTGTATTGAAGAGATAATTTCCTTGGATCCTACTACAATGCAGAGGAAGAAGGTAAAATTGACACCAGTTTATCAGAAATCAAAAAGGGATATGAACATTGAATATTATCAAGCAGAAGACAGATGAAGACATTACTCAGCTACATATGTCAGATGAGTGGGGAAAATCTCAAGCCCATTTTGGGACTATTTATTTGCATGGAGAATTTTTCAGAGAAAATTTTGTCAAAGAACAAGAAGCCAGGAAAGAATTAGAATCCATCCTGCAAGAATAGAAATTGACAAAGAAGGCTCTAAAGCTAGACACAAAGAAATGGGAAGATAGGTTTGGTGAGGTTGCTAATGAAGCAGCCACATTCAAAGAAAATTGAAAGAGGTCAATGCACAACTTCACTCTTTGAATCTACAAGTTCAACAACTCTAGCAACAACTGATTGAAAAGCAGAACACTCCATCTGGTCTTTCCAAAGAGAAGTCCAAGGCAGTAAGGAAATAAATGCTTGAAGATGTATTGGCATTGAGCCTTAAGGCAAGGCCCATGTTATTATACCTAGCCAAAGTGAAGGAGGTAATTGAAGTAGTTGGTGAAGAATTAAGAGCTTTAGTAAGCTTTCTTCAAGAAAGATCAGATGAGATCATAAAAATTCAAGTTTTATTAGAGAAAATGCCCAAGAGTGTTGCTGCTAAAATTCGTAGTGAAGCATGGCCTTAAGCTAATATTGCAACTAAAAGTTTCTTCAAGAGACTTAAAATGGTGACTCAGGGTGATAAGCTCATTCAAGAGCTAGAAGTTGAAGCCAAAGGATTAGTGAAGCATTTAAATTTAGTAAACAAATGCGGACTTCCGTATTTGTGGGATGATAATTCAAAAGTATTAAGTGAATATGCACTAACACTATCCCTAAAATCTTTCAAAGAAGATGGGTCAGAGATAGATAATTGGGAAGAAATCGTAGAAGAAATGCTGATATTTGCCATGGTGCAGAACCTCAAACAGATTAAGTCTTGCTTACAGGAGTTGATTCTGAGAAACAAGACAGTGTCCCATGATAAGGTGGAAGAGTTGCAATATATATATCAGTTGTTTATGGATTCTTTAGATCTTGAAGATGAAAACTAGAAGCGGGTTTGCCTTACCTACAATGAAGTGGTTAATACAATAGAAAAACTGAAGAAATCCAAACATGATAACCAAAAACAGCTAACATAAGGAGGGACTAGCAGCCAACCATAAAATCTGTTTGAAATTATCTTGAGTTGTTAATGTATTTTTAGTGAAAAATCCATAAGCTGAAAAAGGTATCTTGTAAAGGTAATGCTTTATTTTGCATTTCTTCTTGAATATTATTTCCCAAAAATCTCCTCTCCTGTATTATTTTATTTTTTAACTCCGTTTCCCAATGGATGAAGGTCCTGGATTCTACTATTTTTGCCAGTAAAATTTCCCCGGAAGGCGCCAAGAATGTTAGTCTAAAAATACTACCTCCAATAGATAGCAGATTTTTGCATAGAAAGACCAGTATTTCATTTTTTACAACATGAAGCAGAGAATTGGCTAAGGCATGAAGAAGGTCATGATTTCGCGACATGTCGGCTTTTCGTTAAGATGTGGCTTGAAAAGGCCAAAAAGTAGGAGAACGTCACGATTTCACGACATGATAGGTTTTTGCCCATGAAGCAGTCCGAAGGAGCAAAGAGAGAAAAAATGTCGTGATTTTATGACATGGCAGGTTTTCGCCCATGAAGCAGACCAAAGGAGAAAAGAGAGAAAGAGTGTCGCAATTTCGTGACATGGCAAGTTTTTGCCAGCATGCTGCTCACAAAAGATACAGTACAAGAAGATGTCATGATTTCGTGACTTAGCAGGTTTTCACCCGCAATACAGCCCAAACGAGCCAAAAAAGAATAGAGGTTATGATTTCGTGACATGTCGGGTTTTCGCCCATGACGCAGCCTAAAAGAGCCAGAAAGGAAAAAGTGTCACGATTTTGCGACCTGATGATTTTTTCCGACATAGACATATTTAGTAATGAATAAGATACCTCCAAGAGCCTGTGTCAGTAACTAGAAGTAGACAATAGAAAATATCAATCCCTATATTCTTGCTATTATATTTTATTTGTTAGAAGCCATGCAAAAGATATGGAAGCATGATTGTAGTTTGATTGCTTGTAATTGATTCTATATTAGAATGTACTAATTTTAAGAAGATACTCACCATAGGGTATATATAAGGGTAAACATACTTGGAAAAGAGGTCGGATCTTGGATGTTTACAAGACTGGATGTATGTACTTTGAATACAAGCAATACAATTATGCTTCTATTGGCTTCTGGTTCACAATGTGCAAGTGTATGTATTAACATTTCTCACTTCTATTCACATTATTGAAATATAGATTGCGTTTGTTCTAAGATCTGGACTTATGCAAAATATAAATCATATTGCTAGAGTTGAAATATGATATGTACATGTGTTATATGGAGATCTAAATCACATTGAGAAATTCATGATTTCTACATGGAGATAATATTAAATGCTTTGACAAGTAAAGTATATGTGTTCATCTTAGTTGTTGTTTAATTTGTACCACAATAAAGCTCTAGCCTCGGCTATATTTCCCTCTCTTTTAGTAATTCTCTTCTCCCTTTTCCTATAAAAACATTAAGAAACCAGCCTCCTCTGGATATTAGACGAAAGATCTCAAAGATCAGTCTCATCTATTCAATTTTGACAAAATCAAGGCACAAATAACAACCATAGGAAGATTTTGTTCCAATAGATTCCACATCATATAGGGCCTTGGTAGGGCCACAAACAATGAAGTAGAAGCCTTAGCTATCCAGTGTACTTCTATCTAAGTAGTACGACAACGTTATAGGAGGATGATCATAGATTCATATTCTTAGATCTTAGTAGGAGCTCTGGGTTGTATGAGAAACTTTGCTTTGGAGTTACAAAGGTTGAGGATTATTCTCACACAAATTAAGGAGTTGTGGAGGGAATTCGATGTGATTTTGATTTATGTGGGCAGAGCTTTGAATAAAGTGAAAGGATTCATGGCTAAGATGGGTACCGAGAAAGAGGTAGGGGTTTAGTGGCACAATGCCATGGTTATTGAGGATGAGAGGATTAGGCAGGTTGGTGAGAAAATCTAATGTTTGGTTAATTTGGACAGTCATTGTAAACATATGGTTTAGAATATTTGGCTCCAATGCAGATCTCCTTTTAGTGTTGTAACCAAAAGTGGTTAGTTCTTAGCATCTTAGATTTTAAAGTTATAAAAGTTTGTTGGAAAGTTTTTTTTTTTGTATTTACATGGTGGAATCGATATCCGCCATGAATCTAGGCAGGCTATCCAGCTTTTATGGTCGCCACAGTATTCTGCGTTGTTCGCCTCGAAAGCCGCCACATAGATATTTGTGATGTCCGTCCCTATAACCACCATGCCACAATCATTTTAAACCTTTTACAGCGTTGAAAGCACCAAGAAATGGACAAGCGTTCATTTCGATGAGACCCGATATTTGAACCTTGGACCTTCGCCCCCTTATGGGGTTTGGATGAACCAATTGGTCTACACCTCGGACCTAAACCAAACAGTTTGTTGGAAAGTTAAAATATGGAAATGGGTGCTCTTTTTGGCTAAGGTTGGGAGGAGTCTTGTCTCAACTTGTAAATAATCTTGTTCTAATATTAAAATTTCAAATTCTTTTTAAAAATTAATGTCTTTATCAAGACATTTGAGCAGTATATCTTTAAATTCTTATTAAAAAATTTAGTTAAAATCATTATATTAAGACTCTTTTATAAAAACTTAAGTTCTTATCATGAAAAAAACCCTTATACCTCTATATTTTCTTTAACAAAGAAAAATGTTTCTAACTAATATTAGTAACTACGAAATAAAACACAATCGTTGAAATATCGCTAATCAAATTAAAATATAGACAGTCATGGCTAAAAATTTCTTGTAACATCCATCATTTTTTAGTGACATTCATATGAACGTTGGAACTCATAAATATTTGATATGGGTCATGGATGACTCGTTAAAGCACATATCGAAATGTTTTGCTCTTGTGGATTACATTACTATCCAACTTAATTTGATAAAATTCATGCTAGTGCAAGTGAATACAAAAATTTCATATTTTATCAAAATTTCAAAGTCAAATGAAGATTCACAACAATTGAAAAACATCATGAGTGACGTATTTAATTAGAAGGTAGAGTTTTAGGATGTATTATGGCCTTGAAAGATTCTAAATATATAATTTTTAGTAGTTTCTTGAGTAAGGATGAAATCAAGAAAATTAAAGTAGTTTATCTACACAACAAATCAGTAGGGCAATACAGAGGAAACATAGAGGGATTGTAGGTTTTTTACAAGTTAGCCTTTTGGAACCAACGAGGGATGTCCTCACAAGATTTCTTACAGACTGTAGGCTAGTATTTTCTATGAGTTAGCAAGATGCAACTTAGTGGGAGGTTGTCCTCATAGTGCTTAACTAACACATAAATTTAAAAGAAATAGTCCACTCGTGGATATGGTGCTTCTACTCTCGACACCAGAGGTATGCTCATAGCATAAGAAAAAAGTAATTCTCCATGATAAAAGAGGTATGGAGTCCTCATATTTATACAATATCTAAGGCAATAGGGTGCCTTCGAGAGAATAGACAATTGTAGAATGTACATTGAAAAAGTAGACATCTGTAAAGTGGAATTGGGAGAGTAGACACATGTTTCTAAACACATATTTCAAGAAGACACCTGTAAAGTGCCTCAGAGAAGATAGACAATTGTTCTAAAAAGCATCTTTCTAGAAGACAAGATAGACTATTAACTTCTTTTTTTTAAAAATAAAATTTAAAATCTTAACTTTTTCACACCAGGGTTAAAATTTTTGTGTTGATTTTTACCATAGTGTGAGTTTACATCAACATCACAAATTAAATACCATGTAGAAAATATGCATGTTGTTTACAAACACCATTTGGTGCACTTTGACAATCTATACAATTTTGAATCATATGCTCAACTATTTTTTTAAGATCATTATCTTCACTTTGAGCATCTTGGAAATCTTGACTTAAAGGAGGATCTGGTGGAGGATTTGGAGCAACAAGTGGTTGTTCATCTGCATATACAAACACATCTAGGATTTTTGTGAAATTGATTTGAATGACATGAGAATTTAACATATTTTGCCAAGTTGTATTAGTAATAAATGTATTAAGGAAATCCAATAAAGTTGTGGATATGCATTGAGTTGCATGTCGAAGAATGATTATATCATCCAACTTGGCATTGTTGAGAACATATTGAACCATTGTTGATGTTGTAAGATCCATTGAGTAGAATTGATTAGCACATTGATCCTTCCTACATAATTATATACAAAATCTATACATGGTATGTAATTAAAAGCAATTTGAGATGCATAAGGAAAGAATTGCCTGATTTGCTGACAAAATGCTTGATAGTATTATGATGTATTAAGGGGTCATTTCTGCCATGCATAAGGTTATGCATTAAACATTTTTATTTGAGCAAGTTCTCTGGTTAATGCATCTGGCAAGTGAATTTTCTTTCCCTAGAATGTATTCAATAGAAAACTAATACTGAGACAAAATACTCTGCCACTAGGCATATCTTCCTCTACATAATTGGGCAAAAATTTTCTTGGACATGAACCATTTGAAATTTTGACTATTTGTGTGGATTGTAAATTCTTCAGGCAATAACAATGTTCTATATTTTTCAATGCCCTTTACAATAGCCAATATTTCTTTTTCAACATGCCAATAATTTAGTTCATGTTTCTTGAACTATCCTAATTTATATCCTGTTAATTTTCTTCCTTTCCTTACAAATAATAAGGACCTACAAAAGCTAGTTCAAGGGGAGGAAGATCTTGGCAATATATTTTAATTATTTGATTACTTCAAAGGTATTTTTATCCCACTTATAGGGGTCCTTCATACAATCTCTAATGGATTTTGTTATTTTGGACAAATGTAGAATATAATCGTGTATGTAATTTAGACAGTCTGAAAATCTTTGGCAGTATTCTTTACTCTAGTTTATCTAGAAAATTATTTATTTTTTCTAGAATGTGTGGCTACATTACAATTTTCCCATCATGGAGAATTACTCCTAAGAATTCAACCTCTAAAACTGCTACCTAAAATTTCTTCTTACTTGTTGATAGCCCAATCCCATTATTCATCACAATTTGTTTGAATTGCTTCAAATGTTGTTCATGTTCCTAAATTGTTTGGCTAAACACAAGAAAATCATCAATATAATTTGCAATAAAGTTATAAAAGTCCTAGAAGATTTTGTCCATCCTCATTTGAAATTGAGCAGGGGTATTCTTTAGTCCAGGCAACATGACCAACCATTCATATAACCCTAAGGGGATTACGAATGTGGTTTTATGCACATCCTTAGGATTTATTTTTATCTGATGATAACCAAAAATACAATCAAATTTAGAAAATATTTTTCCTTGTCCAACTCTTTGTATCAACTATTGCTTATCAGGTAAAGGCCATTTAATGTTCTGTGTGATAGCATTTAGTAAAATATAATTGATCACCATTCTAGCCTTCCCTCTTTTCTAATCTGAGTGTTTTCTAACAATGAAATATGAACAAGAATAATTTGATTTTGAGGGATGAATCAATCCCTTCTAAGAAGTTCATTTACTTGATTTCTTGCTTCTTGGTCATCTTGTTTATTTAGAACAATTTTTTTCTAGTTATCGATAAGTCATGAATCATGGGAATTTCAGCCATAGGAGAATTTGTACTCCATATTTCTAATGGATGTTCCACACAACACTACAAAAATTTGTTCCGGGAGGACCCCCCGCAGGGGGAGAAGGCATGGTGACATCATGAACAAATGACTTATTTCATCTATTTCATTTTCATCTGGAATTTATGATTCATCAAATATTGGATTATCCTCCTTCATGAGATTTTTTGTCATTTTATAAATTGTTATGCCTACTAATTTCCATTCATGGAATTGGGATTGTGTTTCACACATTTCCCATTCTTGTTCAATTTGAGGATCCAAGAATAATGCTTTCACATTCTTTGGAGATTTTGTAGGACAAGAATGAGCATAATGTCCTTTATTTTTGCATGCATAACAACATACTTCCTTTAATGTCTTTACTTTTCTTATTCTTTTCTTGAAATACATGAAAGGCTTAAACTTTATAGCCTTAGCCTTTCTAGTTCTTTTTCTTTTTTTTGTTTACAAGATATATTTGCACCTTCAACACCTACACATTCTTTTGTTGATAATTTTGGGTGTTTTCTAATTATCTTTTCATGCAGACAAATCCTTCTAATTTCATGTCTTACTACCTCTATTATATCCACAAAGTACAATGTATTTACATATGTGCCTTGTGCAATTATATCTAAGACTAACTATCCAATTCCCTTAGGTAACAAAGACAAAAACTAGATTTTTACAAACTGATCTCTGTGCAAATTAAGTTCATATACCTTCTTCATATAATCTGTTACATATTCTTCAAATCTAGATAAGTCACCTAATTTTTTGAATGCAAGAGTTAACTAATCATCTCTTTCTTTATGTACATTATTGGGAGTGAATTATGTAAGCAAAGCTAAATGTAATTCATCCAGTCCATTTGTATAAACAAGAATCTTTGATTCATTTGATGAATGTGTCCACCAATTTAAAACCATACCAACCATATGTCTTGTAGCAATTTCTATTATTTCACTGTTAGCCAGGTTATGTATTCCTTGTAGGGATCTATAATGATTAATCCAAATATAAATAACATCCTTTAGATTTGGATTACCATCAATGTTTAAGATTATTGCACTTTCCCTGAGGTTGAATGGAAATAAAAATTATTTTTGGCTAGATACACCTTCATTCCCTTATACTCTGGCCATTTGAGATGGACCTTCTTCTTTGATTGGCTTCTTTTCCATTTTTCTTTGTAAAGCATGGTATGCAATTGGATTTACTATCAATGGGTTAGAAGCTTTTTGAAGCTGTATGGGTTTCTATTTTTTTTTGCTTGCTTGGCCTCTTGCTTCTTTTCTAATGTGTGTTGTTCCATAAATTTCGTAACAACTTCTAGGCTTTCATTAGCAATTTTTATTTCAGCAACTATTTTTGCTAATGATTATTTTATATGAGTTTTTGCATACATAGTCCAATTATTAAAATAATTTAATTGTCTGATTTCTTCCTTTTGATCTATTTCATCATCCACTGCATGTTCTAATATGCATGAAACATATGTTATGGTGTTATTTTTTGTAGAATTAGACATAATTATACAATGCTTATGTTTGGTTGGCCATATACTGCCTCTGTGAAATGTTTTACCTCTTCTATTCCAGGTGATTGAAGAAGATGATCCTGGCTTAACAAGATTAGGGGAAGTTGGTGGAGAAACCATGAACATTTTCATTTATACAGAGGATGGTTGGATTTCTACTGATGGATTGTAATGTTTTGTTTGTATTAGTATATTGGACACCGTCTGAGGTAGTGATAATTCTTTTACATATTTATTCTCTATAATATTCTTTTGTGCATCTGTCTTTTGTTCATTTTGGATTGGTGGGCTAATCCTTAGTGAAGGAATTCTAGTTACCACTGGTAAATGCCTTGGTATTCTTAAAGATTGAGCTCTCGATAATGAAGGCTTATTTTGTGGAAACAAGATTACTGTCCTTGACTGTCCATCATGTTCATACATAATATGAATTTTTTTCATTGATTCTAGAGCATTAGTAGACTGCATTGAAATTTTCCATCCTTGGGATTTTAAACCCTAAAAAGCTTATAGGGATGAATAATGCTCCTTCTGATATGTGTCCTATAGGCATTGCTATCTGACTCTTTTTACTTGAAATTTTTATAGGCACCAATGTATTACACACTTGGCATAAAAAATTCAAAGTTAGTGATAGTTCAAAGATTCCAGGATTTAAATCTAACCCTTTGGTTTCCACTATTAAACTCCAAATATCACCATAATCATCCTTTTCAAGAGGATATGGAAAATCAAGGTAGAATGTGACATATTGTATACCATTTGCTAATGTGCACACATTCTAGCCTATTATAGCTTGATGGAAAGTTTTGAACCTGGAGTCTAGCAGAGTTGTATAACAACTTCCTGACAAACCTTTTCTAAACAAAGGGGTTATAACTATTTGAACTGCACCAAAATGAATATAGTTATACCTTTTTTTTTAATGATTTTAAGGTTTCCAATTCTCCTGGAGTAAATATACTCAATCTTATACAAGCGTTATTAGATGAAACTTTTACATTTCTTTCTGCTTTTCTAAAGACTTGTTTGATCTTAGGTTTATATACACTAAGAGGTAGATTCCTTGTTAAAACACTATTTTCAATTTTTTGTAACAACCTCTTATGTTCTTGCAATTTATAAACTTCTTTTTCATTTAACTTTGGAACCAGCAAAGATAAATCATATTTCCCTACTTCTACATTCTCTTTTGGATATCTTTTATTTGACAAGCATAATTAACAACACCATTAGCAATAGAACCAAAAGTGTCAAATGGATCCATGCTTACTGATAAGCACTCCTTTGTCCCAACTTGTTAGGAGGTGCCCACAAAATTGGGACGATCAACACAACAACAAGCACAAAAGAGATTATTCTTCACGCAATCGCCAGTATATCTTCAATTGGTAAGATTTTTAGCCAAGATTTCTGATTCACCAGATCAGACTGAGCTACAGGTGAAGAGCATACTTTTCAACAAAAAATATTAGGCTCTGATATCAATTAAACAAAGGAATGCAATAAATCAACAGGGCCATATAGAGCAAATAAAAAGGAATTGTAGGCTTTTTGCTTCCACACCAGCAGGGGATGTCTTAAGAGGATTTCCTATAGACTGTAGATTAACCTTTTCTCCAAGTTAACAAGATGCAACCTAACGAAAAATTGTCCTCAGAGTACTTAACTAATACACAGATTTAAAAGAATCAGTCCACTCGTGTGAACAGGGTACTTCTATCCTCACCACCAAAAATATACTCACAAAATAAGGTAAAGGTAATTCTCCATAGCAAAAGAGACATGAGTCCTTGTATTTATACAATATCTAAGATAGTAGGATACCTTTGAGAAAATATACAGTTATAAAATGTACATTGAAGAAGTAAACATTTGAGAGTGACATTAGGAAAGTAGATGAACAGTTATTCTAAAAAAGCATCTTTCTAGAAAAGAATATAGACGGTTGACTTTTTATTTTGTCAAAGTGTTGGAAAAGATACATACATAGTCCGAAAATGACCTATCCTTTTCAGTGGCACATTACATTTCATTGCAAGCCCCGCATGCACAGCTGGCGTCACGTGAGTGAACGCAGACAAAACGCGCTTATGCACTTTACCCTTTTTTTCCTTTGTCAACGTGTGCGGCGTTATATATACCGCAAAGGCGCAAATTCGGCCTCGACCCAGACACACTCCTCGAATCGTAGGCACAGCAATCGCTAACATTCTGTCATAGATAAAGTCAACTTTGTTTACTATTTGCAATTTGCCCAAGGAATATGGAGAAATCAGGAAGAGAAGGAGACCCCTTCGCTTCGATAGCAGAGAACGGAGAAAAGCCTCGGGCATATAAGGGAGTCCAACTGCGAAAATGGGGGAAATGGGTCTCCGAAGTGAGAATGCCCAAAACCAGAGCCAAAATTTGGTTGGGCTCTTCCGACACCGCAGAGCAGGCTGCCCGCGCCTACGACGCCGCGGTTTACTGTCTCAGGGGACCCAAGGCCAAATTCAATTTTCTCAATTCCATACCCGCAATTCCGTCTGCGTCGTCGCTTTCCCGTGAGCAGATTCAGGTGGTCGCAGCCAAATATGCGCATGGGCAAATCCCCTCGGACAGGAAGAATAATAGTAAAGTCGAATCGACAGAGGCAGGCGTGTGGCCGTCAAGGTCGTCCTCTGTTTCTGAAATGGAGGCGTCAAGTGACAGTCAAATGGTCTCCAGGGAGTAGTGTTCGGCTATGGGGGAATCCTTTTTGGCGGAGTCGGATGACAATCAGTGGTCGAAATTGGAAAAATTGCCGTCACTTGATGAGGCGGAGAAACTGGAGCTCATGTTTCGGACAGAAGAGGAGGGTTCTATCTTCTTCGACCCGACGGACTTGTGGAGCTCATGTTTCGGACAAAAGAAGAGGGGTCTATCTTCTTCGACGGACTTGTGGAGCTTCTGAGCTCTCTGAATTTATGAATGGGACAGGAATGGACACAATCGCACGAGTTTAAATCAACTTCTGACATCGTCCGTAGTCATCCTCATTCTTTATTCTTTAACAAGCTTAGCAAAACTTTAAATATCTGGCTATTCTTTATTTATTTATTTATAACTTTCTTCACATAACAATGGTCCCTTAGTCACTCTTTTAAAAATTTGAATTAGAACATTATTTTCAGTATGTAGAAAGTACGCCATAAGTTTTTAAATTGTATTGATATATAACAATTCTTATCAACATATTCAAAAAAGTTAGTTGATAGTAATATTGTTTAATTTTTTAAATAGAATTAATTTTTATTTTATTTTATTTTATTCAATGAATTAAAATTTATAAAAATATTTGACAACATTTTTGTTATATAAAATAGTTGGTTACAGTTATTATTTTAATAAGTGAAGACTTCCTTTAAAAAATTTATTCATTTAATTCATAAATGCACATTCTAAAGTCAAAAATGGTATTATTAATTTTTTTATTATTATATAAAATAGTTATTATAATAAATGAAAACTGCTTTTAATAAACCTATTCATTAACCCATAAATACATATTCTAAAGACAAAAAATATCATCAATTATGCAACCCGCCCATATGGTTTAAAAATGGAAAGGCGTAAGAGACCATATTATTTAAATTGGAAAGGGTTAAGAAATAAACCGAACAGAAAATCAAATAGAAGGATGTGTACAACCTTAAATCTTTTTAGAAACACTAGCCTATAGCATATTTTCGATGAAGTTGAGTGGCTTTTATTTAGATTCCAAAAATTATGATTGAAAAGAATAAAAATTAAGAGAAAATATAAATTAATTAATTCTTTTTAATGTAATAAATTTATATAATTTTTTTCCCGAGTAAATACTTTTTATATAATTTAATGTAATAAATTAATATTTATATATTTTACTAAATAAAATTAATATTTTTTAAATTTATTTTGTTTTATTTTTAATATGATTTATTTTTTTAATTTTATTTTTTATTTAAGGTATATTTTGAAAATTAGTAAACTTTTTCATTAAAATTTGGATACACTTTTTTTCATTCTAATTTTAATTATACATTTTTTTTTTTAATCTTTTTAATCTATAGACATTTAAATTGGGCCTCTTAATTTGTTAAAATTATTCATCAAACATGCTAAAAAACATAATTCAACTATTCTAATCTCAATTTCTAAGCATTAAGCCCACTCAGGCATAATCATAGTTCATAAAGGGAAGGCACGATTCTCTGCACAAAACATTCCAGCATAAGCTTCAAGGTGTTGTTTCTCTCCCGTTTGACTAACCTGTAACGGTCACATCTACAAAATTGTGGAAGTGAAAGTTAACCCGGGTTTCTACAATCCAAGGTCAAGGACTAAAAATATTGGATCCTCCGTCCACTTGAGTTCTGATCCATTTATGGCACCATCCCCTTTGGATACTTGCCACCTGCATGCATTCGTCCCTAAGATTAACATTTTTTTTTTCATTACCATCTCAAAGATTTGAGTTTGAATGCTTGCCTACCTCTCCCATCACTCATAAATGCTCTAAGCTCCCCTTCCCAAGGCTAGAAAATCTATAAATTGAGGCCTTGGGGTCCCATTCTATCAAGCACAGTCTAGCTAATAAAACTTTGGCTATTTGCTTTCTCACTTTACTCTCATGCTCTAAGTTTTCATGGTGATCATATTTGAACACTTGGAGGACCTTGGGAAGGCTAGAGGAGAGAATTCACTCTCTTCTTGGTTGTTCTATTTCCCTCTACCTCTTTGACATTTATTTCTTTCATTTTGCATGCTAACATCTTGTTTAGTTATAGGTATTTTTTTCTCTGGTTATAATTACTCGTTATTTGCTTAATTCTTGTCATTCTAGCTTATTGTTTTTTTTTTTGCAGTATTGGCACAGTTTTTGACTTCAAATCTTTAGCTTGCTAAACCCCCTTTGTTGTTTTGTTAAGCTTGAAATAAACTCTCAAGTTAGGCAAGCACAAGTTAATACAACAAAAAATGCATATAACTCAAGTTACCGAAACCCAATACCAAGATTACAAAGGCTTGGATAATAAATTCCCAATAAGAAAACACACCTGACAACTGCAGGTAGATAATATAGTACTGAAAGAAAAACTCAAGAATGGTTCATAATTATTGACAATACGAGGTATGTCAATAATAGTCTACTAAAAATATGTTCAAGGCACTTGATGAAACCATTCTTCTAAAAATATGATTCAATGTGACTTTACCAAGCTCTCAGTGCTTGTTTTAATCCATACAAGGCTTTCTTTAGTTTACACAAATTTCCTTCTTGTCCTTTTAGATCATAGCATGGTGGTTGGTCTATGTAGACATCTTCTTCCAACACCCCATTTAGAAAATCAGAATTGAATCCATATGGTAAACTTTCCAACCATTTTGGGTTGTCAAGGTAGGAATAGAACCTTTGATTAATCTCTTGCCTAGAGTAAGTGTAGCATTAACATAGCCTTAGCAAAGGTGAATAAATCCTCCTATTGATGTAGGAGAATATTTTTGGTTTATTGAAGACTTGCCCCCACTATTATTTGTAGATATGAAGAGCTAGATCTGGTGAAGTTCATTTTATTGCAAAATAAGTGAAGAGAAGGATATGTGGATTTGGTTGTAAAGTTGCCACAACAACCATCTTTCATATAATATTAAATATTTATATTTTTATCTTTTGTAAATTTGTTTGGTTATATTTTATTTTGTGGAATTTCTCTCATTAGGTACCAAAAGAGAATTACCTTATGGATTAGACCAAACTATCTATCTCTTTGGTTCCCTTGTCTTAGGTTCTCCTTTTAGTACTAGATTATCCATATGTGGTTGTTTGGTGTTATGTTCGCCTACTGAGAATTTAGTGTGCAAGCCTTCCCAATATTGGTATTGGGTTCCCATAATCAAATCTATCTATACTTTCATCTGTATTAACTTGTTCTCACCTTCTGGATATCAGGTTAAGCTCTGTTAAAACTTTTTTAAAATTGGTAATAGAGACATTTGGAAAATTTAAGGAGTACAAGGCTTTAGTTGAGAAGCAAAATGGCTATTATGTGAAGACACTAAGGATAGATGGGGGAGGTAAATACATCTCAAACAAGTTTTATAATTTTTGTAAATAAAATGGGATCAAAAGGTAATTTATAGCTAGATACACATCACGACAAAATGGTGTTGCAAAAAGGAAGAACCAAATCATAATGTAGATGGTAAGAAACAGGTTAAAGGCAAAAGCATTGCCAAATAAATTTTAGAAAGAAGTTGTAGCATGTGCAATTTATCTGCTAAATAGGTGTTCCACAAAGAATGTGAAATATATAATCCCACAAGAATCATAGAGCAACAAAAAACCAAGTGTTGCTCACTTAAGAGTCTTTGGATGCATAGCCTATGCTCACATTTTGAAAGAGAGGAGAAGAAAATTGGATGACAGGGTAGAAAAATGCATCTTCATTGGGTACAATGAACAATCAAAGGCTTACTAATTATACAATCCTATTACAAAGAATATGATCATAAGCAGATATGTAAAGTTCACTAAAGATGGAGCTTGGAACTAGAATTCCAAGATTGGTCAGAAAGGGACAACAAGTATTGAGAAGATTTGAATGGAGAAAGTATATATCAACCCTTAATTTCAAGTAGCAATACCAATATGGGAAGTATATATCAAGTTCGAGTTCGTATTCGAGTTCGATACTTTTAAAGTTCGAAAGAAATTCGACATGTTTAAAAATTAGTAATAAAATTCGATATATATAATAAATGTATTAAAATATTTATTTTTAATAATATTTTTAATCATTTTTTAAAATATATGTAAATATAGTAATTTTTTAACACATGAGAAGATTCTTAAAGGTTAAATCAATAATTTTTTTGAAATATAAATTATAAGTTTTCTATCAATTATAATAAAAAATTGTTATCATGCATAAAAGAAAGCACTTACAATATTTTATATTATTCAAGTTTAAAAATTAGAAAAGTTTAATTTTAGGTTTCCTTAGAAGTTAGGGTTAAAGAGCAATGCTTTTTTTCTTTTATTTTAGGGTTAAAGAGCAATGTTTTTTTTTTTCTTTTATTTTGAAGAACTTCCAGATTATTTGACACAAGGAGCATTTCAAATAGCAGGTGCAGAATAATGAAGCCTCCAAATGGGAGATTTGTTTGTCAGCTGCAACTTTGAGAGCTATCCATTCTCTCAAACGATGATAAAGAAATAAAGAAAACAACATCCCCATGAGGTTGAGAATAGATTGAAAATGGTTGCTTCCGATAGTATATGCAAAAAAATTCTAGCTTCCAAATTGCATGTTGCAAGAGGGTTTGTTCACAACTGTTGTGTTTATAGCACTTTTTCTATATTTTTTCAATAGCTAAAATTTGATTTTAGGGTTTTTGATCGCTTCCTCATTATTTTTTTCAATAGCTAAAATTTAATTTTAGGGTTTTTAATGCTTGTTTTTTCACCCAATTTTTTTTTGCCGAATTTAGGGTTTGTTCGGCGAATTTATTCGATAGGGTTTCAAATTCGATGATTTTTGAATTTCATATAAAAAAATTGACGAATTTGATAACTAAGAGTGTAAGAATGAGATCCATTTCATCCGCCATAAGAACACCAACAAAGACTAGAAGCTTATAAGAAATATATGAGGTAATAAGAGATGAAATTGAAGCTGATGAGAATGTTAATTTTGCTTTATTTTCTAAAAGTGATCCTATTTCCTTTGAAGAAGCAATAAAAAACAACAAATGGGTGAATTCCATGGATGAAGAAATTGAAGCTATAGAGAAAAATCAGACCTAGGAACTAATGGATCTTCTAGTAGGAAAGAAAATAATTGGTATTAAATTGGTATATAAAACAAATTTTAATGCCTAGGATGATGTAAAAGACACAAAACAAGGCTAGTTGCAAAAGGGTATTCATAGAAATCAGGAATTGATTATCATGAAGTCTATGCACCTGTAGCAAAAATTAATAAAGTTAAGATGATTCTAGCATTGACAACCCAAAAAGGGTGGAAATTTTACCAGATGGGTTCAAGTATGATTTTCTAAATGCGGTGTTGGAAGATGTCTGCATAGACCAACCACCATGCTATGATCTAGAAGGACAAGAAGGAAAATTGTATAAACTAAATAAATCCTTGTATGGATTAAAACAAGCATTGAGAGCTTGGTATAGTCACATTGAATCATATTTTTAGGATAATGGTTTCATCAAGTGCCTTGAACATATTTTTAGCAGACTATTATTGACACACATATTTTTAGCAGACTACTATTGTTTCTCCTTTTTATTGTCTTGTAAAGAAGGAAGTCATGCTCAAAACTTATATATAACATGAAAGGAGGAAAAAATCTAGCTAACTTCTTACCATGCACTAATTACAGGACAAGTGTCTATCTCATATCTGAATAACCACAATTACCAATAATAAATATAACTACTACAAGGTTTGGCGATGGATATTGATAGCTATGGAAAAAAATATATGTCAGAAGTTGGTGAAATCTATATTAATTTCCAATAATTTTACATGCTACACTTGAGTTGTCTCCATAAGCAACTCTCTACTCCACAATATAACTCTTATTTGTCCTCTATCCTTTTGTTTCTAGTTCATATTAAAAATATATTTGTTGATACTTTGCTCATTTTTTCTCCTACACACAGGGCATAATTATGCTCTATCATATTAAGGTGTGATTTTGCTATAGCTAGTCATTCTACTACATCTACAAAATTTTATAATCTTGCACCCTATTTCTTGCATTCAGCTCTCAAGAAAAAATCATGAAAAACCCCTTTTAGAGAGTGATTACGCTTCATATGCACATTTGGTCACTTTTCTACATTTATTTTGGTCAGCTAAGGGACCTTGAGGGTTTGACTCTGGAACAAGGAATCTCTCTATTTCCTCCATATAGCATACCCCTAAAAATATTATCATCTTGCCTAATTCTTTTTATTTTTACAGGTATTTTGAAATTATAGCCGGACTCAAAGAATTGTGATATCACAGATTTATAGTTTACCAACTCAAGGTGTGTTTCTACCTCAAATGTTGGTTGAGGTAATTTTCTTAGTAATTTCTTAGTAGTTAGCTTCTTGTTTGTTGTTTACTATGTTTCTCATTTTTCTTTTGCTTTAGATAACACTAAAGAGGCAAAAAATCAAGGAGCCTTTAAAATAGCTTTAGTTCATTTTTATTTTAATACATAAAAGAAAAGGATAAAGTTAAATAACTTTTACATTAATTTATTTTAATTTCTTTATCTCCTATGTTAACATAGGTATTAAAATCACAATTGTATATAGGCTTACATCTAGATTAGCTTGTATGTTGCATCCCTCTTGTACCCTTGCGTAAAAGGAAATGATTTTCATTTTTTTGCAAATTTAGGAGTAATTTTTATTAAAGTGAAATTCATACATAGGATTATCTTTTTTTCTCATGCATATTTGTTTGATTACATTTTAGTTCAAATTTTATTTCATAGCTTTAGCTCTTAGTCCTCAAAATAATTAGATGATTTTCAAATAACTCATCAAACTTAAACTTTTGAGTGTATGCTCTCATGAGGTTAGCTTATAGTTCCTTAATTTCATTTATCTACATCTTTGGTAAACTCGACATGAACACCTCCTCTTATCTTAAAAAATTTACTTAATTAAAGATAAAAATTATTTAAACTTAAATAAGACAACTTAATTTTGTTTGTATAGATTAGCTCATTTAACCAAGATTAACAATGGGTACCTCTTATCTATCATATTATCCTTGGATAAATATTTGGGTGTGATTGATCCTTGTACCATTCCTTATCCATGTACCTCAAGGTATACCTTCACATACAACCACGTATATCAAGGGGACCAACCTTCTTGCACGTACCAATAGGTATATTAGAAGAGGAGGCATATCAAATAGGTTTAGGTATATCAAGAGACCCTCCTAACATGTATTAGCAACATATATCTGGAGTCTTTTTCTCCTAATTATAATTCTAATTATTTAATCTCAATCCTTAGATCATATGGCTCATAGAGAATATAATCTTTGTAGTGGAAAATAAATCATAGATCCTAACCGACCTCCCGTATGGGATGACAATGAAAACTAAGTTTCTAGGAAAAATCCTAATTTTGAAGAAGAATATGATGATACTTCAACCATAGGTTCCATTAATCCTAAGGAATATGCTAATGGTAGGTTAACCTTCAATTCTATGAACCGTATTGTATCTTTCTTAAGGCACACCTGATGAGGCAGGAGATTGCCTCATTTAAAGACTTCGTTTATAAACTTTTATGACTCATATTGAACTATTTGTGATGTGATTTTATGTTAATTATAGGATATTATGCATTGTGTGATGATATTTACATGTTAAGATAGGGAAAGTGCATATGCTAAGTTTTTACTGATATATCTATATTTTCTTCAGTGTTTTGGCTATTTATTCCTATAATTTTGCATTAATTTAAGTGTTATCATATGTAAGTAATCTATGTATAAGGTTTACCATCCATCCACAAATATATGCCACCATTTGTTCACTTTTAAATTAACTTTTAGGTGCCAAAAAGTTGTCAAGTTGTTGACTGTGCAGGAAAACTAGACTTTGTCATACAAATTCCAGCCAGTTGTACATCTGCAGCATGGCGTGGAATTTGTCCGTCCCAGCCCAAGTCAAGGATGGAACTAGTCCTCGGGATGCCTAAGGAGACCATACCTATCGCCATAATTGATTGCATAAACTTATGCTGATGAAATAACAATCTTCCTGTTCTGCTGCCTGATATTTCGAAGCAATTTCGAAATGAGCGCATATAGTTTGGAACTACTTAAAGGTAGTTTTTAAAAGGAGTAAACAATGACTAAAGTCATCTCAGAAGACACCTTATCCAAACTCACACTTGTTCCTCACTTTGGATGGATAGGGATAGAAGAGTCAAAACTCTACATTTGTGGAAGACCTGGATCGAAAGCTAGCTATGCAGTCCCAGATAATAGCAGTAAACCTTATCTATAATGCATTCTATTTTGTATAAATAAAATTCTCCCATATGGTTGAGTATATAGGAGAATAGGTAGCTGAAGATAGTTATAGCATGTGTTAGGCATTCTAAATTTGCATTTACTGCAACAATACAGTATTCTACAGGTCTCTTCTTGCATTGTTGTGATGTTGCTAATATGAAATAAAAGGGTGATATATTATGATTCATGTTTCATTTTGAATTAAGTGTGAGAAATTCTTAGTTTAGAGCAAGCTAACCCACCTCCTTTGGTTCAGGAAGCAAGGGCCACTTTCAGGCCCAGAGGAGGGTTTTTCCCCTGACAAAATTTTGCTTATTCTAGCTGCAGTAGGGCAGGAAAATACTGACAATTTTTGTAGAGTTTTTGGTTGATGCATAGGTCAATACTTCTTGATTAGTATTTGCAAGTTAGTGGCTAATTTCATTTTCACATTTCCATAATTTAGCACACTATTTTCAACTTTCTATTTTCTGCACTATTTTCAGAATTTGTATTAGAATAAAGTTGTTACAGATTTTGCACATTCAGTTGTCAGTTTTTCATATTTCAATTTTTGTCATTTTCTGCAAAGTATGGTGTGATGTTTTCCTTTTAGAAGTTTCATTTTATGCAACGATTCATTATCGGTTCTTTGCAACTTATTTCTTGTCAATTGAATTCTGCAACAATTTTACTTTCCTGAATAGTGTGGATTTGATTCATGCAATTTCCAGTTTTCAATAGTTTAGTTTCATTTTCTTTGTCAAAGGAAGTATTTTAGGATTTCTAGGATGTTATAAGGAGTACCAAACACCCCAAGACACTAAATGCCTCACCAATAAAGCCCTGAGTTAAATGAACTAAACCTACAATCTACTACACCCTGCTCTCATATATAGCTTTGGACACCGCCTTGGACTGACACATATTGATTAAATGGTGAAGGATAAACGACACTCATCATTTTTGGCATCGTTTTCGAGGAACCTTAGGTGTTGTTAGGAGAGGTATAGTAGTCCATAAACTTTCATGTCTTAGGAAATAGATTTTGGAGACCTGAGGTTTAGTTCATTTTAGTAAATAGGCATGAATGCATAGGCCAAGAGACGAGAGGGGGAGGTTTATTAGAACTAGTTCCTTCCCAAAAAGGCGTTCTTCCCGTACAAAGGAATATCTGCCTGTTTATGATTATCCTGAAAGAGTAAAAAGAGAATCATATTCTTCATCAGTTGAACCATCTGTAGAACCTTTTGATGAAGAACTTCTTGAAGCACTTGCTACTAGACATCTTCTGTTCCTGATTCATTATTAGAACAAAAAGAAAAAGTTGAATCAGTTAAATCAAAGGAGGAAAACATGGCACAACCACCACCTCCTGCTAGAACTTTTGAGTACCCTATACAATTAACTGTTGGACAACAAGCTCCTATGAAAACCATTTCTCCCTCAGTGTTGCCAATCTTTAGGGGAACAGTGTTTGAAGATCCTGACCAGTTTCTGTTTGAGTTTAAGATCTTGTGTCAAACATATGATTATGTGACTGATAATCAAAAGCTGAAAGTATTGCCTTCCACACTTAAAGATGTAGCTTTACGTTGGTTCATGAGTCTTGACTCAGATTCCATTCATACCTGGGATGAAATGGAAATTGCATTTTTAGACAAATATCAGGAGTATTGCAGGGTACGCAATAGAAAGGATGAGTTATTTTGAATTAAATAAGAAGAAGATGAAAATTTGGAAGATTATGTTGATAGATTTGATTTTATCCAAAAAAGAGCTGGTCCTGTAGAAGGAGAATTGTTACAATCTATCTTTCTAAGGGGATTACAATATGAATCCAAGGAAGTACTGGATATAATGGGAAAAGGAGATGTACACAAACTTGAGATTACTGACATTATAGAGATGTGCACAAATTATTCTAGAACTAGGGATAGAAGGAAGAAGAAAAGTCCTAATAATGTAGACATCGAAGAATTGATGGAAGAAATGGCTAATATGAAAACTAATATACTTGTTCAACTAAACACTGCTTTAGGAGAAAGGAATACAAGAGCCAATTATTCACCACCCCTGTCTATCTATTGTCCTAGGTGTAGAAATAAGCATGCTCTGCAATATTGTCCATTGGACAAGACCTCAATCTCAGTAATCTGTGGTATTTGCTCAAAGGAGCATAAAATTGATAAATGTCACCTTTTACCCCATCTTAGGAGTGCTATAGAAAACCAAGTTGAAGAACTTCATGATATTGGGCAAATGCCAGGAGGCAACTTCATACAAAACCAAAATGCCCCTCACTTTTCTTCAAATTGGGGACAAAATCCTTGGAATATGCCATGGGGGTACACAGAACCTCCTCCTCAACCTTGGAATCAAACTTGGGAAGCTCATCAAGATTGGTCACATTTTGGTTGGAATCAGCTATGGCATCCAGTTAATCCAACTTGGGTACCAAATCAATCAGGGCAAATATAGGGGCAAAAATATCCATCCTATCAAGGGCAACAGAGGTATCAACCACCAAACCAACACTTGCTACCAGTCCCTAATCAATTTTTTTAGGGAAGAATTCAACCACAACAAACACAACCAGTTAAGCAGCATCCACTTCCAACTCAGCCTATGGCTAACCCAAATAACAAAAGACAAGCAGATCCTATTTATGGAGTTGAGTCTGAAGAGACTGCTGCAGTCCATGTCCTTGACTTTAGTAACATCCAGTTGCATTCAAGGAAGGTTTTACCTGACCTTGCACCACCAACTATTGAAGAACTTGATGGACAACAATAACTACCAAGTCCAAAAAAACCACAAACAGGGCAAAAATAAGGAAAAACAAAAAATGTACAAGAGAAAACTGAACCTGTCATAACAGACCTACCCTATCCTGAAAGGTTTGACCACACTATAACAACCCATGAATAATAATTAATCACAGAATTGAGGAAAATCTCTATCTCACTTCCTCTGTTGCAAGCAATAAAGGAAGTACCTCTTATTAGGAAAACTATTTAGGATCTGTGCATTAGAAAGCCTGGTAAGAAGAAGAAAACCTTTCAAAAAACTATGCAGGTAGAAGGTAAGTTGGCTGACCTACTTTCAGGAAAACTAGTACCTCCTAAGTATAGTGATCCAGGGAGTCCAGTAGTGATAATTACTATTGGGTTGGTTCAAATTCCAAATGTGATTATTGATTTAGGTGCTGCAATCAATGTAATGGCTAAAGAAACCATGAACAAATTGCAACTCCATAATCTTAGTCCCACTACCATAGTTTTGGAGATGGCATAAAGGTTAGTTGCTAAACTAGAGGGAATTATGGAGGATGTTGCCATTCAAGTCTCTTCTTGGGAATATCTTGTAGATTTATTAGTACTGCAGCATAGAAATTTAGCTAATGGCTATCCTATTATTCTAGGACGACATTGGCTTGCCATTGTAGTTGCATTTATAGACTGCAGGTCAAGTGAGATGATCATTTCAAATGGTGTAGACCTGAAAAATATTTCCTTGTATCCACCAACCCAACCTTCAGCCAAATTTTCTAGACAAATATGGTACCCTGAGTCTGATGAAGAACAAGAAGCCATTGTCACCTTGGCCACAGTCATAGTAAAGGAACATATTGAAGAACTTAATGCACCAGAAAGAGAAATATTTGAATATGAAACAATTTTGGTGAAAACATTGCATGAAGAAGGCCTTAGGGATGATCAAATTCTTGTCCATCTTTTGTTATGGAAAGATGAAGAAAAATTTGCTGAACATTTGTCATCTATTCCACTACAAGAAATCTCCTTCACACTGCCACATGGTTGGCATCGTCATATTATAACTTCTTTCACCTGTCTTATGCAAATGATCCCATTAGGTATCACATTTACAACAAAATCAAGAGTATTTTATACTCTGCAACCACATAATTGTCTCTTAAATGTTTTAATCAACAAATATGAGGTTGTCAATTCTGTTTATCTAGGGATTAAGTAGATTGAAATACAGCCAGGGAAACTTGTGAACATTAATAATTGGCTGACTAATGAGCAAGAAGCCAAATTATTTGTTGTTTTACAGACATGTTCAGGCTTTTGCTTAGAGTTATAAGGACATGACTGCTATTCACCCTGATGTATTTACACATAGGATTTACATAGAAGATGTCAAACTAGTAAGACAACCACAAAGGCGTCTGAATCCCGCTCTAAAGGATATTGTTAAGGAAGAAATCAAAAAACTATTGGATGTAGGATTCATTTATCCAATTTCAGACAGTAGGTGTGTTTCACCATTGGTTATTGTTCCAAAGAAAAATGGAAATATGAGAGTATGTGTGGACTATAGGAAATTGAATAAGACCACACATAAAGATCACTTTCCATTACCATTTATAGACCAAGTATTGGACACCCTTGCTGGTAAGAAATTTTTATGTTTCCTAGATGGTTTTAGTGGTTATAATCAGATTCAAGTCACACCAGAGGACCAGGAAAAGACATCTTTCACATGTTCTTGGGGCACATTTGCTTACAGAGTATTACCCTTCGGTTTGTGTAATGCACCAATAACATTTTAGAGAGTTGTTTTGGCTATTTTTTCTGATCCAACGAATGAAAGTGTAGAGATTTATATGGATGAATTCATAGTTTTTGGAGATACATTCAAATATACTTTAGAACAACTTGAAAAGTTTTAATACATTGTGAAACATATCATTTGTCTCTAAATCCTAAGAAATGTTTCTTGATGATGGAGGAAGGAATTGTTCTTGGACATCATATTTTTGCTTGTGGAATTAAAGTTGATCCTCAAAAGGTAGAAGTTATCAAAACCCTTCCTCCCTAAAAAACTCAAAATGATGTGCATAGTTTCTTAGGACATATTGGCTTTTATCACAAATTTATTACCAAATTTAGTACTATTGCTAATCCAAAGTTTGCATTGTTAATAAAGGATTCTGAATTTGTTTGGTCTATTGGGTGTCAACAGTCCTTTGAAGCTTTAAAGGAAAAATTAACAACTCCACCTATATTGAGAGGTCCTAATTGGGAGTTACTCTTCTACATTCAAACTGATGCTTCCAATACTATTATTGGATATGCATTAGGATAGATTGAATATGGACAACATTATGCCATATACTACATTAGTGAAATTTTGACTGGAGCTAAAAAGAATTATACCACAACTGAAAATGAATTTTTAGCTATGGTGTATGCTATTAACAAATTTTGACACTATATCACAGGATATCTTGTATTCATCCACACAGACCATGCTGCTATAAAGTATTTGATGAATAAACCTTTGGTTAGTGCACGAATTATTCACTAGTTAATACTACTGTAGGAATTTGATATTACTATAGTTAATAAACCAGGGAAGTCTAATGTAGTGGCAAATTTTTTGTCAAGATTGCCAAATGTAGATACGGAGGAATTGGTTGAGGATGCATTTCTTGATGAGAAATTATTTTCTGCTTTTGTACAATCTCCATGGTTTGAAGATATAGCTAATTATTTAGCTACAGGGAAAATTCTTTTTCACTTTACTCCTAAACAAAAGAAACATTTGATCAAGCAAAGTTCTTCTTTTGAATGGATAGGAGATTTATTGTTTAAATGCAATCCTGACCATGTTTTGCGTAGGTGTATTCACAAGGACGAGGTATATGACATCCTGCGAGCATGTCATGATGAACCATCAGGAGGGCATTATTCAATGAAGAATACAATTCGAAAAATTTTGGGTACTGGTTACTACTGGCCATCCTTGCACAAATATGTCAAAAGGTATGTCAAAAATTGTGATGCATGCCAAAGGATGGGTAAGCCTACTTTTACTAATGAAATGCCTTTACAACCTCAATTAGGTACATAACCATTTGAGAGGTGGGGGCTATATTTTGTAGGACCCATTGATCCACATTCCCAAGGGAAAGTGCATATCTTGGTATGTACTGATTATGTAACCAAATGGGTAGAAGCCCATGATTTTAAGCATGCCCGAGAGGAAAGAGTTGCTGATTTCCTATATTCACAAATATTTTTGTGATTTGGAGCCCCACAATCTATCACCACTGATCAGGGACCTCAGTTTATCTCAAAATTTATTGAAGCCTTCACCAAGATGTATGAAATCAAACACCGAAAAACCTCACCTTACCATCTACAAGCCAATGGACAAGTGGAAGTGACAAATAGGGAGTTAGAGAGGATCTTGACCAAAACCATATTAGCCCATAGAAGGAATTGGGTGGAGAAGTTATCTGAAGCAATTTGGGCCTATAACACCACCTGGAAGTCCACTACTAGATTTACCCCTTATGAATTGGTTTATGGAAAAAAATCTTGTTTTACCTGTTGAATTTGAATTGCTAACTCTTCAGACTACTTTGGAAGTTGGTATTGATTTGTCACAGGTTCAAATGAACCGGATCTTGCAGCTCAATGCATTGGATGAGCTACGGAGAGATGCATTGCACCAAACTGAGGTGATCCAGGCACAATGCAAACTGTGGCATGATAGTCATGTTCAACAATAGAAATTTCAACAAGGCGATTGGGCTTTGTTGTTTGACTCCTGATATGAAGACTTTCCTGGAAAGTTGCAGACCCGATGGCTCGGACCTTATGAGATTGAGGAGGTGTTTTCCAATGGAAATGTGCATATTTCACCAATTGATTATTCAATAAGAAAGTTGGTCATCAACGGTCATCGTCTCCGTGTATATCATAAGCCATTAACCAAGGAGAATTTGGCTTACATGAAAACCGGTTTGCCTGACATGTTTGTCTCATTTCCATCATCATCTTATCCATTCTCCGTTATCATTTCATTATCATTCCATTCACTATTCCTCATTCCATCGGCTTGAACTCACCTCTGGTTCATTCAAATCATTCCATCACATCTATTTCACTTATGTTTTTCCTTTTGTCTTGTTGCATCTTGTAAAAGTTAATGCAAAAACAACTAGAATCAACATTTGTACAGAATATGAATAGAATTTTTTTTCAAGTATGTGTCTTTTTCCATTTTAATATTGTAAATATGTATTATATAATGCATAAAATCTTTAATTAGCATAAACACATGCATTTAGTTCCAGAGAAGTTGTCAAAAGAATGAATGAAGCCTGCTATGAAAATAGAGCTGGTTAATGATTTTGCTCAGAACAAAGGCCCTGCACAAGAATGTTCTTTAAAGACAGCTCTAGAAACTATTATGCTCTGGAATGGAATAGAGATAAGAGTTAAGAATGAATTAATAAATGGTTAATTCAATTTTAACTTTGGATCCACGTGGCATAGGCTTGAAATCAATGTAATCTTCATGCACATATGGAAATCATGCTAATCAAATTTGGAAGTTGTGCCACTCTACAAATTTTTAATAGGCATGGACCTTCTAAATTAATTCGCTGCGTGTGATTGGTTGGCACACATTTCAAGTAGGGAAAGTAATTTTAACGAGGCAATTTTTGTAAATTATAGGAGCCACGTCACCGCAAACTTCGTAGCATTAAACTGCATGCGAGGAAAAAGGGCTCAAGATTAATTGTATGCTGCCACCTCTCAAGTTTGCTTAACGTTGCATGCATATTCATCATTTTGATGTTGTGCATGTGTTTACTATCCCTAAAAACTTTGTTCTTTCCATTCCAGAACGAGTAAACACGACATTGGCAGCAAATTCTCACAGAACTAAGAACAAAACAGAGTTGGTAGAAAAAAAAACCTAAGGAACTTGAATTGAACCAAAGAATATTGAGTATTTGCAAAGGGATTCAGAGTGTAAGCGAATTTTCATCGAAGGCGATTTCCTACCTTTCCTGCAAAATTTCGAAGGGCATTCAGAAGGGTGTTAAGCGGACTAGTTTACAAACACCATGGGTGTTAAGCGGACTAGTTTACAAACACCATGGGATGAAGTCGCTATTTGGGTAATTAGGTTTCTTACCTGTGATGGTCAATTCCCTGTTCTCTCTGGCCACCATATGAGAATTTTGACTCACCTTCGTTATGGCCATGAAAACCCTGAACTAAGAGTTAATGTACCCTTGTACTTGCACCAAGACTTGGCCAACATGTCCAAAAAGTACCAAGTAGGAAAAGGTTATCCTAAGCATCATGGATTAATTAAGGTTATTTGTAGACATCATTTTAGGGGCAATTCCAAGAATTTTACCCGTTTCTTCCAAACATGGGATGAATTTACTAAGGAAATTAACCCTAATCCTACTCCTACACTTAGGACTTCTACTAGAGCAGCTCCTTCATTTCCTGAAGGGCCTCCATAAAAATGAGAACACAGCAACATGCTGGTTCTGAGCGAAAATGAAAAGTTACCTTTGTAGCAGAACCACAACCACCTCACATTTTTGAGATAGGGGAACCATCTACCTTGCCAATTGGAATATTTGAAGCTAGAACTAAAAGGTACAGAGGGTCGTCTATTTTATAACTAAGGACGTCTTCAATATTGTAGAGGGCTACTGATGAAGGGAATGTGCAAACAAAGGAAGAATGGAACAAAATTTTGATATTGGTGGACACGATGAAGAGGTTGAAGGAGTTGAAAATGTTACCAATGAGGAAGTCAATATTGATGTTCATCATGAAGATGTTTTAACGGAATTAGTACCTTCCTTTTATTTTAATTATTCCTCTGATTTCGAGGAGTGGAATGGAACAAGAGAAGCACAAAAGGATACAATTGCTACCAGTCAGCCGAAGTCCCTTGTTGATTATCCTGATTCTGATGAAGCAAGAACAGAAGAAATAGATAATTCAAGTTCAGGGGAGGAGGAAGAAATTGATGTTGAAACTCAAGTCCATGCAACCAAAAGTGCAATTAAAAACCATACCAGTTGGATTGAAAATAATGAAACCAATTTAAAGGAAAAAGATGACATTATTGCCAAAATATGGCAAAAGATCGAAAATGTGAAAAATAGGCTTACACTTTTGGAGCAACAACCCTCTCACAGATTCAGGAGATGAATTAGCAAATTTGCTAATAAATTTAATAGGGAATACAGAGAGAGGTTATGTTGACAGAGCTGCACTGAAAGAAGTAGAGATACCACAATAGAAACAACAGGATTCAGAGGATGGACAGGCAAGGGCACTCATGCAAGTGTCTAAGGAACCTCAGTAAGAAACTGATGCAACAACTCCACCAGCAAAGGCAAGCATGGTACTTCCAGAATAGGTAATTGTTCAATCACCCCCACATATTGTCATTCCTAAAATTGAAGTGATTGAGGCTGAAGTGCAAACAATAAATTCTGTAGTAGAGACAGTAGATGTTGGTGTCCAGGTGGAAATAATTCCTCAAATGCAACCTATTATTAGATCACTTGATACAGTTTCACTTGTGAAATATAATGAGGATGTAACCTTTTGGATAGCTAGATGCCAACAGTTGGAAGAGAAGGTTTCATCACAACAGAACTTAAAGGAGGAGATAAAAAGGAAATATTATGAAATTAAAGACTTAAAGGAGAAAATTCAAAATGTATGTCAAATTTTTGAGTGTATGGTTCAATGTAGGAGGCCTGCTAGATTTTATAGCCTAATTTTGAAGGAAAAATACCTCTGGTGGTAGACCATGAGTATTGCCTCTGGTTTTACCCATACTTTTGAGACACCAGGGGAATTTTTAGAGGCTCTCTAGCAGAGCTCTATGGAAGATCAAAATCTGTTGTGTGAATTATTCCTTCATAACTTCATTTTACCAATTGAAGTTCTATTTCTTCCTCACATATTTACTGATGACATTCAGCTCAGAGCCTTTCAATTAGTACTGTAGAACCGGCTCTATTGGGAACAACAAAAGAGAACTAGTAAGTCTTTAGAGACTCAAGATGTTTTACTGATCAGGCCTGTGCACTTGAATCACAAGACCTCTACAAATCAACATTATGCTCTCATCAAGAATGAAAAAGGAAGGAGAATGTACTTGGGAAATCTTCAAGTATGTATAGATGGGTTCCAAAAATTTTGTGCAGCCTCCTTTGTTGATGCATTGTCAGCCTGTAAAAATAGATGGGGTGAACTGCCCATATCATTACAGAAAAGAGAACCTATCTCACATAATAAATTTATCTGATCTCGGGGAAGGGCTACGGGTGTAATTAAAACTATACTTGAGGCCAAAGAATAATGGATTCGACTTAGGTACAGGATGCCTACTATCATAACTCCTGTTCCACACTTCTTTGACAATGATGCTCAGCTAGAAGACCAATTCCAGGAGTGGCTCAGAGAAATTCAGATGCATAAGGGATATTACCAGATTAGAAGCAGACTATGGAAGTATGATGAAATATATCTAGAGCTGGACCTTTGTGCCATTGTTGTAGAACAGAATGCATGAGGAGATGCATTAGAATAGGCTAGGGGGGAGAATGATGAGGCAGGAGATTGCCTCATTTAAAGACTTATTTTATAAACTTTTAAGACTCATATGGAACTATTTGTGATGTGATTTTATGTTAATTATAGGATATGCATTGTGTGATGATATTTGCATGTTAAGATAGGGAAAGTGCATATGCTATATTTTTACTAATTTATCCATATTTTCTTCAGTGTTCTGGCTATTTATTCTTGCAATTCTGCATTAATTTAAGGGTTATCATATGTAAGAAATCTATGTATAAGGTTTACCATCCATCCAAAAATATATGCCATCATTTTCTCACTTTTAAATTAACTTTTAGGCACCAAAAAGCTGTCAAGTTGTTGACTATGCAGGAAAACTAGACTTTGTCATACAAATTCCAGCCAGCTGTACATCTACAACATGGCATGGAATTTATCCGTCCCAGCCCAATTCAAGGATGGAAATAGTCCTCGGTATGCCTAAGGATACCATACCTACCCCCACAACCGATTGCATAAACTTTTGCTGATGAAATAACAGTCTTCCTGTTCTGCTGCCTGATATTTCGGAGTAATTTTGAAATGAGCGCAGACAATTTGGAATTGCTTAAAGGTATTTTCTAAAAGGAGTAAACGATTAATAAAATCATCTCAAAATACACCTTATCCAAACTCACACTTGTTCCTCACTTTGGACGGATAGGGACAGAAGAGTCAAAACTTTGCATTTATGGAAGACGTGGACTGAAACTACTGTAACAGTCCCAGATAATAGTAGTAAACCTTATCTGTAATGCATTCTATTTTGTATAAATAAAACACTCCCATATAGTTGAGCATATACAAGAATAGGTAGCTAAAGATAGTTATAGCATGTATTAGGTATTCTGAATCTGCATTTACTGTAGCAATATAGTATTCTACAGGTCTCTTCCTACATTGTTGTGATGTTGCTAATATGAAATAAAAGGATGCAATATTATGATTCATGTTTCATTTTGAATTAAGTGTGAGAACTTCTTAGTTTAGAGCAAGCTCACTCACCTCCTTTGGTTTAGGAAGCAAGGGACACTTCCAAGCCTAGAGGAGGGAGTTTCCCCTGACATAATTATGCTTATTCTGGCTACAGCAGGGTAGCAGAAGACTGACAGTTTTTGTAGAGTCTTTGGTTAATGCTTAGGTCAATAATTCTTGATTAGTAGTTGCAAGTTAGTGGTTAATTTCAGTTTCACATTTCCATAATTTAACACAGTATTTTCAGCTTTCTATTTTATGCACTATTTCCAGAATTTGTATTAGAATAAAGTTGTTATAGATTTTGCACATTCAGTTGTCAGTTTTTGATATTTCAATTTTTGTCATTTTTGCAAAGTATGATGTGATGTTTTCCTTTTAGAAGTTTCATTTTTTGCAAAAAATAATTATCAGTTTGCTGCAACTTATTTCTTATCAATTGCATTCTGCAACAGTTTTACTTTCCTGAATAGTGTGGATTTGATTCATGCAATTTCCATTTTTCAATATTTTAGTTTCATTTTCTTTGTCAAATGAAGTATTTTAGCATTTCTAGGATGTTATAAGGAGTACCAAACTCCCCAAGACACTAACTACCTCACCAATAAAACCCTGAGTTAAATGAACTAAATCTACAATCTGCTACACCCTGCTTTTGTATATAGCCTTGGACACTGCCCTGGACTAACATATATTGATTAAATAGTGAAGGATAAACGAAACTCATCAACACCAAACAAATCATGGTAGAAGCCTTAGAAAGAGATATTATTTTTGATGAAGAAGGACCCTCAAATGCACCTCCTAATTCTAGTTCTATGTCTCTTCATCAATAATAAATAAATATGCATCCCTTATACAATCAACCCCCTATAAGCTTAAATCCTAATTAATATGCCCTTAATCATAATACATCAAGTGCAAATTATGTTAATGCTACAATTGTTACTACAACCATAGGTGGTGGGATACCTCAACCTCCACCCACTATAGGTAACCTTACCTCTATACCACCCTTTAAGGAACCAATAATAATCAATAATAGTTATTCTATACCTCAACAAACAAATACATATTATCCTCCTCACTTTGAACCATCCTATAAACCTTATAATAATCATGCTTCTAACACTTTCAATTCAAACCAAAATTTCACACAAATATCCATATCAAAAACATATAATCAACCTTCAAATAATATTGGAACAAACTCATTCATATCACAACCTTATCCTAATCAAACACCTTTCGTCTTACAACCCGCTAATCATGACCCTAAGGTTCAAAAAGTGGTCACTATGGTAAACCAACTTGTTCAATGTATGGATATCATTGAACCCTATAGTTATACATACTCTTACAAATATATGTGTAGTCAACCATTAGATCCTATGAAAGAAAGTTGCTTATACCCTTATAATTTTCAAGCACCACAACTTACAGTGTATAAGGGTATGGAAGATCCCATTGAATATGTTAGAGTATTTTGTACTGCTTGTCATGAAATTGCTTATGACGACATGCTATTATTAAAAATGCTTTCCAAAAGCCTTAGTGGTTCTACTCTGAAATGGTATTATCAACTCCCCCTTAAGAGTTTTGAAAAAATAATATAAATGTGTGTCCATCATTTTTTTACCTATGTTGAGAAAAAGGTTAGCCTTGGAGATTTATATTAGCTTAAACAAACCAATGATGAAATATTTTTTGACTTCTTGAAAAAGTGCAAAAAAAAATAGTAGGGAAACTCCAATTTACTCTCCCTCATAAAGACATTTTGGATATCTTCATTAGTAATTTACAAGATCAAATATATTATGAGTTAGAAACTACCACTATAGTATCCTTTGAACAAGTTGTAGATTTAGCTAAATGTGTAGAAGTTGACCTTATAAGGATAGGATAATTAAAACTTAAGAAATAATAAGAGAAACCCTCCAAGTCTTAATATATGAATAAACATATAGTGGGTGATGGTGTCACAGATAATCGTCAAAATAATAATGTGAAAATTTCAACACTCACTCAAATGCTAATTTTGAATAAACATAAAAACCCTACGAAGAATTTTACTAAGTTATATCAACCCCTTTCTTCCATCCTTAAGCAACTATTATATGCCAAGATGATAGACCTTCCCATCAGGCCTCTAGATACTACTGTCATTTGGTATAATGCAAGTGAACATTATGATTTCCATTGAGTGGATGGGCATATCACGAATAAATGTAAATTCCTTAAGCATCTTATTCAAGACTTACTAGATAGTGGTCACCTTATCCTTGGTGGTCTTGAACCTCAAACATCTTCCAATCAAGATATGAGTATTTTTCAAAATCCATTACCAAATTATGATTAAAACAAATCTAATAATATTTTCTATCACAATGTCATCATAACATGATGGAAATGATTTCTTCCTCCATTTTTGTCACCTCTAATCAACCTCATTAATTACCTCTAGTTTGTCATGCCAAAAAAAATTCTTCAAAAAAACCACCTCTTATTATTAAACCTCAAAGCCCATCTTAAGGTACCTTTCACCTTAAACAACAATTAGCTAAAACCCCTACCAAAATTTATCTCCTTGAAATTCTTCAAACCTCTTATGCCCATAGGTAAGCCTTATTTAAACTCTTTAGTGAATAAATTGTACCTCAATACTTTCAACCTAATAACCTTCCTAATGTCATTGGTTCACTTGGAATAAACCATGCTACCATAGTCTTCTATGAATATGACCTTTCCCCACCACCCATGCATGGGGAAATTCCCCTTTACATTATGATCTACATAAGTGACCTATTTATTAAGATAATTATTATCGATAATGGATCTGCCTTGAATGTTTGTAGTCTTCAATTCATTCAAAGATTAGGTATTAGGGACAAAGACCTTGATAAATATAATATTAGCATAAGAGCCTTTAATAATTAAGCCCAAGAGTCTAGTAGAACTATAATATTACCCCTCAAATTTAGGTCTTGCATCCTCATTACTCTCTTCTATGTCATACCTTGTGAACTTACCTATAATCTCCTTCTAGGATGCCCTTGTATCTATGCAATTAGGGTTGTTCCTTCAACTCTTCATCATTTTATTAAGTATGAATATAATGGTAAACTTATCCACATTCCAACCGATCCTCAACCTTTTGCTTATTGTATAATGATTGAGTAAAATCTTGCCAATACTAACCTTTGTCCATATCTTACCCCAATTTCTTTAAATAGCATTTCTTTTCTTCTACCTCTTCATATTCTTCTTCTCAGGTCATTGATGCATTCAAGTCATTAACCATTAATGATCAATCAAAAAACAAGTATACAATCAAACAAATATAAGTAACCAAACTAAAATAAATAATTTAATTCATAAGTAATCCTTTATAGACCTTGCTAAGTTACCACTTGCGCCTAGAACCTTAGGTTTGCCTCACAAGAAAGGTGAAATAGTTCATATTGGAATATGTACATTCACTTATGTTGGTAATTCCAATGAAAAGCAATTTGCCACATGTTACTTGTCTAGTTCATGCCCTTTATACAAAAAAATGCTCACTAATATGGGATATCAAGGGAAAGGTCTTGGTCCCACAAGCAAGGGATTAAAGAACCTATATAAGTGGAGTTTTGTCCTAGCCATTATGGTATAGGATGTGTCAGCAAAAATTAACCTTTGCCATTAGACATTCATGATGATAATATCATTGCCTATGAGGAATTCACCTCTGATGATGGATTAGAATGGTATGAGAATGATTATGAACCTTGTCTCCTCTAATAAACACGTTTCCTACTATAAATCTTATAACTTTAGTTCATCTTGAATTAATTGATACTCAAGAAGACTATGCAAAATATAATATTTTATGTGATATCCCCCTCAAAGGCATCTTTCAATATGACTTCTTCTTTCAAGGGTCCTTTCCCCATGTGGAAAATATTGAATCCACTAAAATTGAGGATGGTTTCCAATCATCCCTTATTCCTAAATACCTTGAAAAATTAGGAATTTTACTAGCTCCTCCTCAATTTGAGGATGACACATCCTCATGGAAGAAACTATTGATGTCAACATTGGAAATTTTTATTCATATAAAATACTTAAGTTATGGAAGGTATTAAACCTCGATGAGCGAGAAATATTCACTAAAATTTTGATCGAGTTCCAAGACATATTTGCTTGGTCTTATGTTGATATGCATGGTTGGATATTTCCTTAGTTATACATCACCTTGTAGTTTGACTTGATGCCAAATATGTTAAGCATAAACTTCAAAAAATACATCCAAAAGTTATTTTATTGGTCAAATAAGATATTGAAAAGCTCCTTGATGTTGGATTCATCAAAGCTATTGACTATTTTGATTAAATTTCCAACATTGTTTCCATTGCCAAGAAAGAGGGCACTGTCAGAATATGTAGTAATTTTTAGGACATTAATAAGGCTTATTATAAATATGAGTTTCCTTTACCAAATATTTATATGATTGTTGATGTCATTGCCAATTGTGGTATGTTGTCCTTAATAGATAATTTTTCAAGGTACAATCAAATTAAAATGGGATATCGTTTTCTATCAAGACTGCATTTTTTACTCCATGGGCATATTTTGCTATCAAGTTATGCCATTTGGCTTAAAGAATGCAAGTGCCACCTATCAAAGATCCATCACCTACATCTTTCACGAAATGATGCATGACATTGTGAAAGACTATGTTGATGATATTATTGGTTGATCAATTCATTGGGAAGATCATATTTGAGATCTAATGCATAACTTTGGAAGATTGAGAGTATAAAGTTTTTCTTGAACCTTCTAAATGTGTTTTTAGGGTCACATCCAACAAATTATTAGGATTCATTATGTCTATAAAAGGCATTGAAGTAGACCCCAGTAAGATAACGACTATTACTAGTATACCTCCCGCACACAATCTAACTAAATTATGTAGCCTTCAAGGCATACTTCAAGCCATTAGAAGATTCATATCACAACTTGAATATAAGTTTTAGACCCTTTATAATATCTTACATAAAGATGTCAATTTTTTATGGGACGATAAATTCTAAGCAGCTTTTGACACCTTAAAAGCATATCTCACATTCCCTCATTTCTTAAAGCCTCTTAATTCCTCCAAGCCTTTTTTGTTCTACAGTGTTACAACCATCCATACTTTAGATGCCATGATAGTCCAATATGATGATCAACACAAAGAAAGGGTAATATATTACATTAGTAGAACTATCATTAGTTATGACACCCATTATACTCATTTGGAAAAAATTACCTTGTTGTAGTATTCACATCCCAAAAGTTATGAAATTACATGCTTAGCCACAATACCTTTATTATTGTAAGGGTTTACCCTCTATGCTATCTTATTTTAAAGGCTCATATTTCAACATGAACCACCAAATGGATCATCACCCTTAGTGAATTTGATATGGATATCATTAGTCAAAAGGCAATCAAAAGCCAAGTTATTATAGATCAATTAACCACAACACCACTAGAAGCAACCTATCCTATTGTTATGGACATTCCAAAAGAATGTGTCTTTGCCATTGAAATTGAATCCCAAGATTCTTAGACCCTAAATTTTGATGGTTCTCATTGTGTAAAAGCCGTAGGAACATGAATCATTTTAGTTATACCTTAAAAATAATTAATCCTTCTTTCCTTCAAATTATCCTTTTCTTGCACAAATAACACTGTAGAATATGAGAACCTCATTTTTGGACTTCACACTGCTCTAGATATAAATGTAAAAAAATTCTTTGTATTTGGAGATTTTCAACTTTTGGTTAACCAAGTTAATGTGTTTACCACACTACGGATGAAAATTTTAAACCTTATAAGTGTATTTTTGTAATGCTTATGTCAACCTTTGAAAAAATAATCATTGAATCTATCCCATGATCTAGTAATCATCATTTTGATGTCATGGATGCAACAATATCCCTTATCCCTTTGGAATTGGAAGATGATTAGGACATGATCATCATTCATCATCTCATAGAGTTAGAAACCCTTAATTCTAGCCAATCATATTTAGATGTATTTTCTATAGAAGCATAATTATTCCCATTTGATCATTGGTATAAATACATCTTCACCTTCCTCAAAGAAGAAATTTTTGTAGAAGGCTTGAATCATAATGAAAGAAAGCATTTATGAATAAAAACCTATTGATTTGTAATTATTGGTAATATTTTGTATTAATATTCTTTTGATGGCATGTTATTACGATGCCTAACCCCTAATGAACTAAAAACATCATTCAAGAAGGTCATGAAGGGTCATGTGGTGGGAATTTTAGTGGTACCATTATTCCCAAGAAGCTCCTTTGCTTAGGATACTATTGGCCTTCCATGGAAAATGATTCTTGTGATTCTGTCTAAAATTGCAACAAATACCAATACCAGGATAGCCTCATCCATGCTCCTTCATAGTATATTTAATCAATTGCTTCCCCTTGGCTATTTTCCATGTGTGGTCTAGAAATCATTGTAAATATTAATCCTACATCATTTGATGGTCACAAATTTATTATCACTGCTACAAAATATTCTACCAAATGGGTAGATCCCATAACTTTATTCACTATCATTGGATCTCAAGTGTCTAAACTTATCTTAAACCGAATTCTTTGTAATTATGAGATTTTTTTGTTATCATATCTAAAAATGGATAGATTCTATGGTCATAAATAATATATTGAAGGGGTAAGTTATTTCCCCCTTATTGTGTGCAATTGCACTATGTCTTCAAAAGCTTATTGATTTCCCCTATGTCCAATTATTCTCTACAACCATAGCACCATCCCATTTTGTCCCTCTAGATAGGAACCGACCCACACCTCTTGGTTCCTTTGCAATGCGACACGATATGGATTAACCTTCATCTACTTCTTTAGGACAGTTTCAACAACACTAATATCTAGGTAGCTATTTTGTTTCACACTTATGAAGGTACCGATAGGTGTTGCCTACCCCATTTTTTCTCATGTCACCCTTCTCTCTCATCATTCCTTGAGTCATTTCATATGTAATGTTACCTATTAAGTATTAATTACTTGATCAACATCAAATAGTATCAAAACATCATCATTCAAATTTATCTCACCTATTCATAAACCCATGATAGGGGTATAAATGAAAGACACTTTACATGCCCATAAGACCTTGAGAGCAAGCCAAGTAGTCACTCATTTATACCACCGATCCTAATTGATTTATGAGTTTTCTAGGATATGTCCCCCCAAATTATCCAATCTATTCCACTTCAATAGCTCACCCACTTTGGTTTTCCCTTCGATCATCAGGTACTTGAGTGAGTTTCCCATTTGTCTTGGGGTATTCTTGCATCCCCTAGAATAGGTTGGAAGTTTTCATTTCCCTCATATTTGATGATGCCTGGGTATGTTTTCCTCCATCCTTATCTTATACTTTATCCACCTTGAGTCACATGATTTATGATGATGCAAAATGATTATCCTAGTCTAGATAAGTATTTTTCATTCCACTTAGTGCTAGGTAACTGATGGCTAGTGGATCTATGATTCTTTACCTGATGAAAGTATTCTAACCTTAGTGATATTAATGATTGTTATATAAATTCCATAGTCGATCAATGTTTGAATTCAACAATTCTCTCTTTCATCTTATGAATATATACAATCCATTTTTTTATATTTTTTGACTAAACAAGGGAATCATTGACTCCCCTCCATGAGATAATTGACAATATTTATAACCTCTTGTACCTATGAGACTTCCCTTGTATACTTTTTTACCATGATGACTCGAGGTGATGTTGCCTCCTTTTTCCATGTGTATGTATATAAGAGTTTCTATATATGTTCATTATTCACACAAGGGTACCATCATCTTGATCTAACCATATGTTCCATATTTACCATAAATATTGTATGCCACATTTGCCATCCCCAAGGGATCTCTTTCATTTATAAATATTCATTAGGATAGACCATCTTCTAAGATTATCTTCTTCCATAATCATTTCTTACCTTCATCCTTACCATTTAGGAGCTTCTTTAAGGATAGATCAAATAATATGTGCTACCAAGAAAGTCTATTATATATCCATTCCCTTTTGGCAATAGGTTATGCTTTCTTTACCTTTATGAAGTTACTGAATCAATTTTAACTTCCCTTACAGAATGGTCCTTTCTTACATTGGTCATTTACCTTTCTTTAGTTCCCAATTTCTCTTTATAAACCATTACTTGTTACATGCTTTTATCAAACCTCATACTTAGTCATCACTAAGACAATGGATTGATAAAGCATACAATTTGCAATGGCTTATAAAGACATATGAATAAACTATTATCCATTTACTTGTACCTATCAATACTTACTCATTAGATTTTAGGTTTCTAATATGATAGGGACAAGATAAACTAGATATCTAACTTATGTCATATTTAGCATTTGATCGAACACTGGCTATTCTACGACCATCTCTTGGCAGACCTTTAGCTATCCAAGATTGGTTCTCCTTCTTATAAAACTCTTAAAATATCAAGATGATGGGGGAAGGACATGCCTATACACTTGCCCATGTGCCATAAAGCATTTGGAAGACATCGAGCTATCCTACCAATATCTCTTGTTGGCCCCTATAGTAGGCCAACAACTTTTATATTTTCTCTCTATATTATCTCCTATATTTTTCTATTATTTATATAGGTAAAATTTTCTCCTCATTAACCATAGTGACATAGAGATTATATGGATAAGATGTGTCATGTTCATAAAAATTATGATTGTACATGCTTGATAGATATCAAACCATATTATTTTTAAGTAAAAAATCCCTTACGAGGCTACCTTGGTATGAGAGACCATGGCCAGGGGGTTCTACATTGTCAAAGTCACTCTAGAGTCATGCCCGGCCCTACCCGCACCAACATTATTAATTGGATTTTGGGTACCCAATTCAAATTTTTGGTAGGGTAGAGATTTGAACCTAAGACCTCCCTTGAAGGATTGTCCTCTCATATCCAACTCACCTACAACACCTAGGTGATATCAAACCATCTTATGTGTATATCTCATTGATCCTTTAGGTTGCTAGGATGTCCCCTTCTTCAAAGTAAGTATCATTTTTCTCTTTGATAGCTCTTATAACATTGATATTATATGGATTCTATATGTCAGATTCATAACATGTTTGACTATATAGGCTTGTTAGCGATGAAAACATCATATCCATATATCTCATTGATTCGATAAATAATGAAGATCCATAATTTACTATTTCTTCTGGGATCCCATTTCCTATTTAAAAGGGGAGCCCATTTAATTTTTATTTCCTTTATTGGGACCTCACTCAAGCTAGAACTTCTCTCCCATTCTAGATAGATATACATCATCTCACATATTTGCTCAATATGGGAGGAAATTCCTCCTACATGAGATCTTATCCTATGTGGTCACCACATTAATAAGGTCATGTTTATCATTTATATATAGCCTATTCTATTAATAAATCCATTATCTCTCCCTCTTCTTTGATAGTTACTTAGAAAAGGATATGAAGTTGTTAAGATGCATCAAATTCACAACACACATAATATCACATGCCTATTAGGTATCAAGTTGTCTTATCAATTTTCATCTCATTGAACCTCCATTTACTTAAGATATTCTCCTTCCATTTTTTTCCCTTACAATTTTAAAGCAAAAAATTATATTATTTAATTATTGCTTGTCTACTCACCTATGTAACTTTGATTCATTGCCTATAATCTCAGGTAGGATGGAATTCTTATCCCATCACCGATAGGTATACAATATTCTACATATCTATTTGACATGAAAGGATAAGTCCCTATTGTGTGAGGCCACATGTAATGGATCATCATACTCTTGTCCCACCCCTTTAATTTTTTTTATATTACTTATATCCCATTTTGTGTGCATATTGCAAATATACATGGTAGTAAACTCTTATTCAACAATACTTGATCGATATAACTCAATAGACATATCTATCAGTTAATGAAGAATAAGGGTTTTACTCACATGCAATTGTGACAAGATCATCCATCATCATCTTCTATACCTCATCCTTATGAAAGTAGTTTATCCCCCTCTTTTTCATCCATTATTAATTTTTTCATGCCATTAATTTTTCATAATTTATCTTGTTTTTTTGCCCAATCAATATACAATGTACTTTGCCATCCGCTCTCATCTTCTAAACTGGGTCACATAATCTCATGATGTTTGATACCCACTTCACCCATACTAGCTAGGTATACAAAGTCTCACATACCTTCCTACTATGAGGAGTGGGGTATTTTGACATGATATCTTGATTCCCTACTTATTTGGTGTATCCTCTACTTGTTAGTTGGATGCTATTTTAAGCCTTCTATGACCTACCTAAATGTAGCTAACAATAACAATACTTCTTATGCCTCTTTTGGCCTTCCATTGTCTTGTCCATCATAGGCCTTAATTGGTCACTATTCATTTAGGCCTTAATTGGTTATTGCTTATTTAGGCCTTAACTGACCACTTCTTATTTAGGCCTTAAATGTTCGTTGTTCATATAGGCCTTAACCAGCCAATTCCCATTTTAGGCCTTAACTAAACACTACTTATTTTAGGTCTTCACTAGTTGTTGTTCATATAGGCCTTAATTGGTTACTGTTCATATAGCCCTTAATTGATCATTGTTCATATAGGTCTTAATTGGTTGTTGCTTATATAGTACTTAACTAGTTATTCACATTATTCACAAGCCCTTTATTGGCCACTGTACATAGCTATTATGTTATATATACACATACATAGGTCTTAACCAACCACTGCTCATATTTTCTCATACAAGCCTTAACTGGTCCATGCTAATTTTTGCTCATATAATCCTTAACTATCCACTAAACATCTTCTTTTCATAGGCCTTAGTTGGCCACTATACATAAATATTGTACATAGTTTTGAATCATATTTCTCATATAGACCTTAACTAACCACCAATGATTTTGATCATATAGGTCTTTATTGAATGATGTATATAGTTATTATATTATATTACACATGCTACTCATATAGGCTTTAAATTACTACCATTTATATTTGTACACATATTGTAGGTTCCATCACTCTTTCCATGTGATTTACTTTCTACTCATTCTTCATCTCTTTCCTCTCATCATTTCTCTCACAAAATAAATTTGTTAAAAATACCATGTTAATCTACAAACTAACTCATCATAATCGTATGCATTTCCTACATCAATCAACCTAACCTAACTTATCACTTTTCAAATATTTTCTCATTACACAACTAATCTAAACTATTATCATATTAAAATTATTATCATACACACATCAAATATACATCATATACACATCATTGGGTTGTCAAAAAAATGTATCTCTCTATATACCCCCATCATCATTAGTGTACATCCAAAATGATGAACCAATGTACCATAATCCTAAAATTGGTATATGTTTCCAACTACAAATCTCTCTTGCATAGTGTGCCACATACAAAAATTGGCACATCTATCCCATCTCCTGTGCCTAGATCAGTGACTTAATATCTCCTATAAATCCTCATATAGATGGAGGTGGTGGTATATCCATATATCGTAACACCATCCAATTCCTCTATCTTCTCCCACTCTTGATTTATGAATGAGAGGGGTGGTGACAACTATTTCTATCCCTCCAAAATAGACTAGTGATAAAGGGATATATAGTGAGTCATCCAAACTCTTTCTACCTACACTTATCTAGAGCTTACTCCCTCTCCTCAAAATTCTAACCCCTCTCATACTAAGATTAATCTCTATCCTCCCTCACAAACAAGATACTATAATGTTAGCTCTCACTAGGCTTACTAGATACCCCTTCTATTATTACTTGTCATCTGTCTCGGTCTAGTTTGGTGATCTTCCCTCGTATCCAATTGATCTCTACTTGCATTGTATCTTGCTATGACATAAGTTGCTCTACTAATAAAGTCAGGTGGTCTATATTTACCCTCAACTAAACTAGTCTACTAACTTGGTTTGCATGCATCTGATGCCTCTTTGCTATGACTACCCCTAGTTGTGTCTTTACATATTTTATTGAAAGGGATATATTTGTACAACCCTCTTCAAGATATCTACACTAACTGATCCCATCCCCTCTGCAACCATGTTGGATCCTACCCTTGCTAACTTGCCAATGACCCTCTCCTACTTATAGACATAGAATCTATATCTATATCTAGATTATGAGTAACTACCACTACTAGTTTGACCCTCTTTGTTTCTACATCTTACCTCTTTGGACTTGGTGGTTCCTGTGCCCTCATCTACCTCTCTACTTGCATCCTTATAGAGAACCTCCACACCCTTTACATATCTACACTCATAACCTTGTTCATCCTAATTGGAATTTCTAGTGAAATCCATGCCAGTTAAACCTCCCTATACCACCTCTAATAGTTGCATGCTATGCTTGGGTCATCAAAACTTAGATCCATAATGGCTGGATCATCCATATCCTCTACAAAACTAGTAGAATCTAGTTATCCTTCACTCCTACCTCCTCGCTATTTTCCTATCAATATAAATAGTCTAGCATCTTTGACATCCACTGGATCACCCTAAAATTTTGAACAACTCAATCATATCTATGGAGCTCATGCCACCTCTATTTAGTGATCATCCATATGATATGATAGACACAAGCTAACTCAAACACATCCTCTTTCCACCTTGGATGTTGTTACCATTTTTCCCTAAACAATGTGATAAGCCTGCAACTGATCCACCACCTGATGTGCTAGCCTTAGACACCCTCTAAACACTATTTGAGATCTCTTAAAATGGTGGTTCTAGCTATATGTTGTAGGCCTCTCTACATCCACTACCCATCCAAAAAGTCCTAAGGGTCACCTCACTACAAGGTGCTTGAAGCACCAAACCTAGAGAAGTGTGGCACCATCCATAGCTACTAAAGTCCATATATATCCTTTTGTAAGTTATGGTATAACCATACTAGTATCAACGGTCCCCAAGAAAAATATTGGAAATATGAGCAAGTTTTGTTGTCATTGATGTCAAGAAATTGATGTTCAAGTTTAGTCATCATTAATGTCATCAGGTGGTTTTTCCAAAAGGCAAGGAAGAGGTTAAAGGAAATAGGATATAATATTTATTTTAATATTATATGCCTAAAGCGGCCTAAAATATTAAAAGGAAGGAGAAGTAGGTTTAAAAGGGAATAATAATATTATAATATTTAATATTATAATATTTCGGGCTAAAGGTTGAAGTGGAGAAAAAATGATGTCCAAAGAGTCTTTAAAATATAAAGTCTCAAAAAGACCCATTTGGCAGAATGTAAAGATTATTATTTAATTTATTTAAATTAAAATATTTTAACCATAGGTTAAAATTTTAATTTAAATAAATATTAAAGGTGCCATAAGTCTAAGTTTAAAATTTGAATTGGAAAGCGTCGATATTTTGGAATACTTTGCAAAGGATATAAAAGGAGGAAATATTTTTTATTTCAAACCATCCATGCATATTCGAAGCCCTAAAGAGAAAAATAAAATCGTGCACCGAAGAGAAGAGAGAAATATTTGCATGTGTTAAAAATAAAAGGACATACATTGTATAAGACAAAGTGGAGCATTAAAAATATCACCAAGCGCTTGGTAGCGCAAGTGGCGATCGACGACTGGTTAAGGCATTTGTGGAAGACAGGTCAAGAGTTTGATTTGCATCCCCTTCATTTTGGTGGTGGCAAAGGTTTTTTGTTCATTTTTGAAAGGTGCCAGAGAGCAAGGTAAAAGGTGCATCGTGCACCTTTGGTTTTGTCATGGGTATGTGGCCCAACGATAGCCAAGCCGTAAGGCTTAGGCACCGCGGCGATGGTTGGTCGCGGGTTTGAGTCGAGCGCAGTCGTGAGGGCATTATTTTTATCGTGGGCCACCATCTAAGGTAAGAGGTTATTTTATTTTTCCAAGGTGTGATTTGTGATAGGGGGCCACGTGAATTATTGATGGTGCTTTGATTAATTCTTGCTAAGGTTAGAGATAGGGAGTCATAAGGGAGTTTAAATATTTTAATTTTTTACTTAGCATTAAAATAGAGATTGGAGATATAAGGTGTTTGAAAGGAAATTAATTGTGTTGAATATTATTGTTTGAAGATTGGAGTTAAAAGGGTTAACCAAAGGAATTAATTTTATTTTTGATAAGTGTGAAAATTGGATTTATAAAGTGTTTTAAAGAAGTTTTGATTGGTCATGATTTGAATATTATTTTTGTGAAGTTTGGAGATTATAAGGTGTACTTGAGAGCTAATATTTTTGTATGGTGAGATAATTATTGAAGGAAATATTTGAGTGGAGATTTTGAAATAAATTGTTGCTATCTAACCTTAAGAATAGCAAAGAGAATTTGATTGTGATTGAGACAGGTTTTTGAAGACATATCTCCATCAAACAAAAGGTATGGGCACATCTTCCTTGTGAGTGAAATATTGTTGGGTTGGATGTTGTGAAATGCAAAGTTGGAGTGAAAAGGTTTGTTTGATAAGCATTGTTGAGTGAGTTTTCATATACATGATTGGTGAATGGTTGTGAGAGCAATTGAGTGTGAAATTGAGAACTATCTTGAACTAGGGTTTGTGAAAGAACATGAGTATCATTGTTATGTGAGATTGTTTGATAAGCATTGTTGGAAATATTTGAGTGAGACTTCATGTGCATGATTAGGGTTTGTGAAAATATCATGAGTATCATTGTTATGTGAACTATTTTGAAAGACATGGTATCATTGTTATGTGAATTGGAATCATCTTGAGTCAAGGTTTGAGTTTCATAGTGTGAGTTGTTGGAAGTAAAGTGAAACACTTGGTTAGGGTTTGTAAGCAAATTGTGTTTCATTGAGTGGATTGCTTTGAGTGAAGTTGATTGAGCATTATTGATTGAGAGCATTTTTTTTTTTTTGAATTTTTGAAGTGTGATTGGGGAGTGTTGAAACTATTATAGTCTCTTACCATTCTCTATATGTTTCTATGGTTAAACAAGATTCTGAGTGAAACTTGTTTGTGTGATTGAAGAGGTTTTCTAAAAGAGATTAAGTTGAGTTGTGTATGCAAGTTTTGCAATTGATTTGAATAAGCTTTTGTGAAAGCTAGTGGACATATTTGAGTAAGTCCTAGAGTGGACTTAAGGACATATTTGTGTGAGATTTTGTGGAAGCTTACAAGCAGATTTGAGGTAAGTCTTGGTGAAGACTTGTTGAGCAGTTTGAGAAAGTTCTTGAGAGGACTTGTGGATAGATTTGAGGTAAGTCTTTGAGAAGACTTGAGATAAGATTTGATTGATTGATTTTTTCAAGATTTGAGTTAAGGCTTGGAGAAGATCTAGTAGAGTTGATTTGTGATTGAGTCAAGCTTTGTGTTAAGGCTTGAGGATATATTTGAGATAGATATTGAGCAGATTTGTGCTAGATCGAAGGATTGTGTTTAGTGCATATTTGAGATAGATATTGAGAAGATTTGTGCTATACTGAAGGATTGTGTTTAGTGTAGATTTGAGATAGAGATTGAGCAGATTTGTGCTAGACTGAAAGAATGTGTTTAGTGCAGATTTGAGATAGAGATTGAGCAGATTTGTGCTAGACCAAAGGATATTGTTTAGTAAATATTTGAGATAGATTGAGTAGATTTGTGCTAGATCGAAGGATATTGTTTAGTGTATATTTGAGATAGATATTGAGTAGATTTGTGCTAGATCTAAGGACTATGTTTAGTATAGATTTGAGATAGAGGTTGAGCAGAGCTAAGAGCAAGCTTTGGAGGTGATAGAGTAGAGGATAGTAGTCTCTAGTGGATAGAGATCCATTAGCTAGGGTAGTGAGGATAGAAGTCTTCTGAGTGAGGACATAGGTCTTCTGTGGAGAGAGATCCACAAGCCAGTGTAGTGGAGGTAGTAGTCTTCTAGAGGATCACCATCCAGAGCAGAGGAGAAGGAGTTCTCCTATGGATAGAGATCCATGAACCAACAAAGGGGAAAGAGTTCTCCTATGGATAGGTTTCCACGAACTTGATTAGGGGATTGGTATCTCCTTTGGATAGAGGTCCATAAACATTGTAATAGGGAAGGATTCCCAAGAGATTTGTTGAGGAAATTTTAGTGAAATATTTTCTTCGTGGATGTAGCCCACATTGGGTGAACCATGTTAAATTGGTGTCTCTATTGTGTGTGGTGATTTGTGCATTGCTTTTATTACTGTTGTTGATATTGCCATTGATAATATTGCATAATATTGTTTGGGAAAGAAAAGTAAAAAGTGGTCTTATACTGTTCACCCCCCTCTTAGTATAAGCTTGTGTTCTTCAATTGGTATCAGAGCGGGTTCCTTTGAAAGAGTTTAACAACTTGAAGGAAAAGCTTACAGGAACACAGATGGATTCTTAGAGTGGATCTTCAGGAAATAAGGCACCATTGTTTGATGGGAACAATTATGCATTCTGGAGTGTAAGAATGAAGGTTTACCTAATGGCACTAGGAAATGATATATGGCAAGCAGTTGAGGATGGGTACATACCACCAACTACTCCACCTATAGATAAATATGGTAAGCTCCTACAACTAAATAATTCAAAGGCAATGAATGGAATCTTAAATGGTTTACATGAATCAGAGTTTGTAAAAGTTATGCATTGCACATCAACAAAAGAGATTTGGGATAAGTTGAAAAATATTTATGAGGGAGACAAAAAGGTCAAGATGGCAAAATTGCAAAATCACAAGAAAACATTTGAAGACCTAAAGATGAAGGATGAGGAAAACATTGCTACATACCTACTTCATGTGGATGAGGTTGTTAACTCCATGCAAGGACTTGGGTTTAAAGTGGAAGAATCAGATGTATGTCAAAAGGTTTTAAGATCACTTCCTAAGAGGTATAGTGAAAATATTTCAGCCATAGAAGAAACAAGAGATATAGAAACTTTGACAAGGGATGAGTTACATGGAACTCTCACAGCTTTTGAGATGAGAATAAAAGAGGAATCTATTCCTCAAAAAGAAGCAACCTTCAAATTTACAAATAAGACAAAGGGTAAGAAGTCAGATTCAAGTAATGAGTCATCTAGTGATGAAGAAGCAAACTATGGCAGAAGGAACAAGGACACAAGAAAGCACAAAGGTACGAAATCAGTTAAGTGTTTCAAATGTGGTAAATATGGTCACTATGCAACTGATTGTCCAGAAGCTGGAAATAGCAGTGGTGATGAGAAACAGGATCATAAGAATAGGGAAACAGGAAAATACAGGTATCAAAAGAGAAGTAGGGATGGACAAGGCAAGCAAGGAAAGAAGTTTTTCCAAAGGCATAAGAAGAGTTTTTATGCAGATAAGGTAGGTAAGAGTTCAAGTGATAGTGATGGAAGGTCCTCAGATAATGAAGAAGAAGAAATTCTATTTCTGGAAGAAGAAAAGAATGTTGTTAGAAAAAGGAAACCAATAATTCTCAAGTGTTTTAGGTGTGGTAACTTTGGTCATCTTGAAGATAGTTGTACAAGGAATGGGTTCAGTTTCAGTGAAGATGAATATGAAGATGCTCTTGAAGGTCCAGAAGAAGAAAGTCTTCTTATGGCAATAGAAGAAGAAGGAAGTGCTTCTAGTGGAAAGGAATCAGAAAAGAATGAAGATGATCTTGAAGACAAAATAATAGAGGAAGAATCATAAAATGAAGAGGTAGGAGAAGTTGATCTTGAGGGTGAGCTTATTTCTGCTCTCAATGCATTAAGAAAGGTAAGAAAGTAGAACTCAAAACTCAAGATTCAATTTCAGGAATGTGATGAAGAGAAAGGAAAGCTTATTGAAGATCTAACCAACTCAATAGCTAAGACAAGGAGATTTAAAGAGAAGTTAGAAGCAAAGGTTTTAGAATGTGAAAGGTTAGAGCATGAAGTAGCTTCACTAAGGAAGGAAGTAAAAGAGTCTAAAGACAAGCTACACAGGTTTGGGAGAAGCTCAAAGAAATTGGATAAGATTATCAAGGTACAAAGATCTTCATCAAACAAGACAGGACTTGGTTTTGAAGAAGAATATAGAGGACAAGGAGAGGAGTCAATCTCAAGCTCCAAAGAAGAAGAAGCTTCAGAAGAAGAGAGTGAAAGAGAAAGTGAGACCTCTAAGGATAAGTTGGACAATAGGAAGTTCAACAAGGAAAGGAACAATGCACAAATAAGGAACAGATGGAACAAGAAACAACATAGGGAAGAAGAGACTAAGAGACCAATGGGGTCTAGGCAAGGTTTCTTCAATGGACGTTGCTTCTCATGCCACAGGTTTGGGCACAAGGCTACATAGTGTAGGACACATGAAAGATAGGAATATGGTTTCACCAATAGAAATTTTAGAAAATGGACATCTCTTTCAAGGGTATTGCTACTCTTGTAATCAGTTTGGTCATAAGGTAGTTAATTGTAGGGTTCATGATAGGAATGGATATGGCTTCACCAGGAGGAACTACAAGATATTTGCACCTTCAAGGAACCACAACATTAAGTGTCATAAGTGCAATAATGTTGGGCATATGGCTAAGTGGTGTAGAGAAGAATTTCTAGAGACAAGCAGGAACAGGAACATTCAGAAAAATTAGAAGGATCAGTTGAGAAAGAAGGTGGACAAAGGTAAAGAGCAGTGTATGCTGGGAGTAGAGATACTCCCACCCCAAAATTAACCACCTCAAGAGAGGAGGTGGGGGAGGGGCTAAGCTAAGAGTCTCATTCTTAGCCCCAAGCCCCAAAGGTGGCCCTTTGCCATTGATGTCAAAGGGGGAGAGATTTGAGTTAGGGGGAGAGCATTCAGTCAGGGGAGCAGTTTCTCAGGGGGAGCAGAACTAAAAAAGGAAAAAGAAATGGTAAAAGGAAAGAGGGTTGCCATCAATGACAAAGGGGGATATTGTTGGAAATATGAGCAAGTTTTGTTGTCATTGATGTCAAGAAATTGATGTTCAAGTTTAGTCGTCATTAATGTCATCAGGTGGTTTTTCCAAAAGGCAAGGAAGAGGTTAAAGGAAATAGGATATAATATTTATTTTAATATTATATGCCTAAAGCGGCCTAAAATATTAAAAGGAAGGAGAAGCAGGTTTAAAAGGGAATAATAATATTATAATATTCTAGGCTAAAGGTTGAAGTGGAGGAAAAATGATGTCCAAAGAGTCTTTAAAATATAAAGTCTCAAAAAGACCCATTTGGCAGAATGTAAAGATTATTATTTAATTTATTTAAATTAAAATATTTTAACCATAGGTTAAAATTTTAATTTAAATAAATATAAAAGGTGCCATAAGTCTAAGTTTAAAATTCGAATTAAAAATTTGAATTGGAAAGCGTCGACGTTTTGGAATACTTTGCAAAGGATATAAAAGGAGGAAATATTTTTTATTTCAAACCATCCATGCATATTCGAAGCCCTAAAGAGAAAAAGAAAATTGTGCATTGAAGAGAAGAGAGAAATATTTGCATGTGTTAAAAATAAGAAGGGTAGACCTTGTATAAGACAAAGTGGAGCATTAAAAATATCACCAAGCGCTTGGTAGCGCAAGTGGCGATCGGTGGTTGGTTAAGGCGTTTGTGGAAGATAGGTCAAGAGTTCGATTCATGTCCCCTTCATTTTGGTGGTGGCAAAGGTTTTTTGTTCATTTTTGGAAGGCATCGGAGAGCAAGGTAAAAGGTGCATCATGCACCTTTGGTTTTGTCATGGGCGTGTGGCCCAATGGCAGCCAAGCCGTAAGGCTTAGGCACCACGACGACGGTTGGTCATGGGTTCGAGTCGAGCATAGTCGTGAGGGCATTATTTTTATCGTGGACCACCATCTAAGGTAAGAGGTTATTTTATTTTTGCCAAGGTGTGATTTGTGATAGGGGGCCACGTGAATTATTGATGGTGCTTTGATTAATTCTTGCTAAGGTTAGAGATAGGGAGTCATAAGGGAGTTTAAATATTTTAATTTTTTACTTAGCATTAAAATAGAGATTGGAGATATAAGGTGTTTGAAAGGAAATTAATTGTGTTGAATATTATTGTTTGAAGATTGGAGTTAAAAGGGTTAACCAAAGGAATTAATTTTATTTTTGATAAGTGTGAAAATTGGATTTATAAAGTGTTTTAAAGAAGTTTTGATTGGTCATGATTTGAATATTATTTTTGTGAAGTTTGGAGATTATAAGGTGTACTTGAGAGCTAATATTTTTGTATGGTGAGATAATTATTGAAGGAAATATTTGAGTGGATATTTTGAAATAAATTGTTGCTATCTAACCTTAAGAATAGCAAAGAGAATTTGATTGTGATTGAGACAGGTTTTTGAAGACATATCTCCATCAAACAAAAGGTATGGGCACATCTTCCTTGTGAGTGAAATATTGTTGGTTTGGATGTTGTGAAATGCAAAGTTGGAGTGAAAAGGTTTGTTTGATAAGCATTGTTGAGTGAGTTTTCATATACATTATTGGTGAATGATTGTGAGAGCAATTGAGTGTGAAATTGAGAACTATATTGAACTAGGGTTTGTGAAAGAACATGAGTATCATTGTTATGTGAGATTGTTTGATAAGCATTGTTGGAAATATTTGAGTGAGCCTTCATGTGCATGATTAGGGCTTGTGAAAGATCATGAGTATCATTGTTATGTGAACTAGGATTTGTGAAATATCATGAGTATCATTGTTATGTGAATTTGGAATCATCTTGAGTCAAGGTTTGAGTTCCATAGTGTGAGTTGTTGGAAGTAAAGTGAAACACTTGGTTAGGGTTTGTAAGCAAGTTGTGTTTCATTGAGTGGATGCATTGAGTGAAGTTGATTGAGCATTATTGATTGAGAGCATTGGAGTGATAGTTCAAGATTTGTGAAACAAATTATTCTCTATTTTTGAATTGATTTGAAAGTGAGTTTGAAAGTGATTGAGTGATTTGTGAGTGTGAAACATATTGAGTCTCTTACCATTCTCTATATGTTTCTATGGTTAAACAAGATTCTGAGTGAAACTTGTTTGTGTGATTGAAGAGGTTTTCTGAAAGAGATTAAGTTGAGTTGTGTATGCAAGTTTTGCAATTGATTTGAATAAGATTTTGTGAAAGCTAGTGGACAGATTTGAGTAAGTCCTAGAGGGGACTTAAGGACATATTTGTGTGAGATTTTGTGGAAGCTTACAAGCAGATTTGAGGTAAGTCTTGGTGAAGACTTGTTGAGAATATTGGACAAGTTCTAGGGAGGACTTGTTGAGTAGATTTGAGGTAAGTCTTGGTGAAGACTTGTGAGTTGATTTAAGCAAGTTCTTGAGTGGACTTGTGGATAGATTTGAGGTAAGTCTTTGAGAAGACTTGTGAGTAGAGTTGATTGATTGATTTGTTCAAGCTTTGAGTTAAGGCTTGGAGTAGATCTAGCAAAGTTGATTTGTGATTGAGTCAAGCTTTGTGTTAAGGCTTGAGGATATATTTGAGATAGAGATTGAGCAGATTTGTGCTAGATCGAAGGACTATGTTTAGTGCAGATTTGAGATAGATATTGAGTAGATTTGTGCTAGATCGAAGGATTGTGTTTAGTGCAGATTTGAGATAGATATTGAGCAGATTTGTGCTAGATTGAAGGACTGTGTTTAGTGCATATTTGAGATAGATATTGAGAATTGAGATTGAGTAGATTTGTGCTAGATCGAAGGACAATGTTTAGTGCAGATTTGAGATAGATATTGAGCAGATTTGTGCTAGACCGAAGGATAGTGTTTAGTATAGATTTGAGATAGAGTTTGAGCAGAGCTAAGAGCAAGCTTTGGAGGTGACAGAGTAGAGGATAGTAGTCTCCAGTGGATAGAGATCCATTAGCTAGGGTAGTGAGGATAGAAGTCTTCTGAGTGAGGATATAGGTCTTCTATGGAGAGAGATCCACAAGCCAGTGCAGTGGAGGCAGTAGTCTTCTAGAGGATCACCAGCTAGAGCAGAGGAGAAGGAGTTCTCCTATGGATAGAGATCCACAAACTAGCAAAGGGGAAAGAGTTCTCCTATGGATAGGTTTCCATGAACTTGATTAGGGGATTGGTATCTCCTTTGGACAGAGGTCCATAAACATTGTAATAGGGAAGGATTCCCAAGAGATTTGTTGAGGAAATTTTAGTGAAATATTTTCTCCATGGACGTAGCCCACATTGGGTGAACCACGTTAAATTGGTGTCTCTATTGTGTGTGGTGATTTGTGCATTGCTTTGATTACTGCTATTGATATTGCCATTGATATATTGCATAATATTATTTGGGAAAGAAAAGTAAAAAGTGGTCTTATACTGTTCACCCCCCTCTCAGTATAAGCTTGTGTTCTTCACAAAATGGACTCATTATCATAGAGGTAGAAGCATTGTTGATCCCATAAAAGCACTATTGATGATTTCATGTTATGATGGTTCTTTTTCTTCTTACAAAATAAATGGAAAAGAGCATTAAATTATGGCTTTTTAAGTCTTAATACTACCATAAATATCATAGGATCGAATATAATATAGCCACAATACAATAAGGTCAAGATAATGATATAAGCAAAATAATTTGAGCAAATTAATATGAATATCAAAGCTTATAATATATCAAATAAATTTAAATAATAATCAACAATATGAATGTAAATAGCCTGAATCATACATGTACTAAGCATGTAGAACAACTTACAATATTAATTTCTCAAAATGTATGCAATCTTTATTACTCCTCTTTCTCTTACAAATATGATAGTGATGTTCACTTTTCTCCATAATGTGTTACATATTTATATGATATAAAGTATCCTTATGGAGTATATATCCATAGTAGTACACCTCTTATGATACTTGAATATTCCTTTCCATATGCTAAGTATCATAACTATTGGCTTCTCTACTTGACACTTGCATACTTGATGAACACTTGACTCTATAATGTACACACACCTATACATGAATCTTGCCCTTCACTTTGCACACTCTAATATAAGACACCTTCGCACATATTTACATTACATATTTGCACTCTTGCATATAAGACACTTATGCACATAGACTCCACTTACACTTGTACAATAACTCACATGACACTTGTTCATTTCCTACTCATGCACACTTACATTAAAGGGAAAATAATACTCACGCTAAACTATGACTCAACCCCAATATATTATTTACAATATGTATCCATGAAGGTACCATGGGGGTACATTAACATGTACCAAATAATGTAATATACTCCAACATTAACAACAAAGGGATCTATTTAAGCTGGAGAAGGACGTTAGACTACCTTGATCAATATCAAACCCTTGTTTATATAGGAGTTGAAAATAATAGAAATTATAGATGCATGAATTAATTCATAGTGGTAAAAGCACCTTTGAGTTAGAAATAGTATTGTTAATCCTTTTTCTTGGTAGACAATGTTTTTTCTTGTCTTTGTTAAAACTAGAGAGTGTTAGCACCACTAGATTTACAATTTGGTAGTGATTTTCTTAAGAGTGCTATGAACTAATATTAAATGCAATATTAAGTGATTTAACGACTAATATGATAACTATATTTGACCAAGAGGTATAGATACCCTTCTAAATGCTAGGAAATAGAGATTATTTTCTTAAAATTTAAACTAATAATGATAGAAGAGAAATGCTAATCTAAATGTAAATGATATATTCAAAGAAAATAAAAAAGTAATATAATTAGAGATTAGAGCTATAAGCATAATAAAAATTCAAAAAAGAAAAAGAAAAAAGCACAATCCTTTGCATGCTTGGTTCTCCAAGGTGTTATAGTTCTTTCCCCATTATTTGTGGAAGCTTGCTTGTTGCTTGAAGGAAATTGAGAGCTTGAGCTTGAATAATTAAAAAATTAGAGACTCCGTGCTTGCAATAAAAAGAGCTTGAATTCTTGAAAGAGAGCTTAAAAGCTTGGAAGAGAGCTTGAATACTTGAAAGAGATCTTGTGATAATATTTTGGTATAAACTTGCCATGCATGAAGATGAAGTACTATGAATCTAGATGGATTTTGGTAGAATTTTATTACAATGTAAGATGATATAAATTAGTAATCCCCAGTGCTAGTTTTATAGAAATCCATGGCTCCTTGGGGGAAATATTGTATTAAATTTGATAGGATTAGAGATGGTAAGAATTTGAAATGGGATCAAGATGCTATTAATAGAGGAACACTGAAAATAGAAAATGTTAGAATTGTGATCTCTATGGGGATACAAATCAGATCTTGGTGATTGGATCCATTAATAGTTGGTGGATTGAAAGGTATCATTAGCCAATTATTTTGTTTTTGGGACAAGATAGTCAAAAACATCAATAGGTGAAAACACAAATGATGCTTCTGCCTTGATACTTTTGGCCAGATGATCGTTGAGAATGTTTTTTGATATGAAAGGTAAAAAAGTGAAACTTTTTCAAAATTTCTATCCAAGAGGTGAAAATATCAATGCTCCAAGTTGGGTGTAAGGATGATTTATTAGATGATTCATGAGGATATTGGAAAGCTTTAAAATTAGTGATGTGCTCAAAATTGGGTGTCGATATTTGTTTCTTTTTGATGCATTTATTGTTTATTACATAATAATTGCATAAGAAACTAACATATATGCCCTAATTTTGAGATAGGAAGATTTATTGTTGCTTAAGGTTAGTGATGCTAGATGACTAATGCTTTGATTATTTACTTAGTGGTTATGTTAAAATTTGTATTTTAGTTAGCATTTAATATTGTTGTGCCTTAGTGTGCCCCATTAAGTTTGAAAAAAATCATGTTGGACCGAGGAAGCTCAACGTGATTAGGACCCACATTGGTGTAGTGAAGAAAAATTGAGGATAGATAGAAAAAATCAACAAAGAAGGCTAGGGAGTAAAAGGGATAGGGGGTAAAAATGAATTTATTTTCATCATGTAAAGGAGTATAAATAGAGATCAAGAGCCCTAATATCGATTAATTTTGAATGGCATAACATGCACACTCAATGAATCATGCAAATTGAGTGAGGTAACTCATAGCTAGAGGAGTGCTAACATCGATATGTATAGAAAAATTGATCCTTAAGTTAAAAAATGATCTTGAAATGTATACCCAAAATGGAGGGTGATGCTTTTATGTAGCAATAGCACTTTCAATGATGCTTTTACATGTTAGTGGTGCTTTCACGTCCCAACAACACTTTCATCGTGCATCGATGCTTTTAACACATGGGCAACACTTTTGTTGCTAGTGGTGCTTTTGTCAACCAATGACACTTTTATACTATGGTGGTGGTGTTATGTATTGTAGCCTTTTTAATCGATTTTTATTAGATTTTATTGATTTTTACTATCAAGGCTATTGTGGGTTCTATATTTGGATTACATGTCGTAGTGATTATAGACTCTTGATTATAGAGAGGTGGCCTCATGCATTGGATACCATTTATGGGTTGCTTGGGTTTGTATATCACACACTTCTAATAGCATTTGGGCTATACTATGTATCCGTAATGCACAATATTGAGTTTCACTAGTTCCTACTAACAATCCTTGTAGAGACATGTTAATCAAAAAGGAATATCTTCTAGATATTGATTGGAGATATTATTATCATAATTGAGAATGCATGGTGGATCTTGAGGATCCTTATTAGAGTGGACAAGGTGCACCTAGGGTAGGAGCAAAGTGCATGCTTGGAGAGGTTGACCAAGGATACAAACATCTTAGTAGCGTGATTAGGCATTGACATCAATGTGATGTATGTTGGGGCCACCTAGACAAGAAAATAATATTTCTATGCACCTTGGTGTCTAGAGTTCTAGTTGGAAACACTAACCATAGGGTTATCCATTGTGCATATAGATAGGTGGTGACACAAATATGTGATGAGTAGATAATGTTTGTCTAGGTTCCATCCTACTACCATGCCTCTACCAAGACCTTCATAGGATCATCTATAGGGGTGATAAGATCCTGTGTGGTTGTATGTTTCTCTAGGTGTGGTTCTAGGAGCACATTGTAATTTTGAGACTACCAATATTATTAGGATAGGTTGGAGACCAGGAGGTATCAATATACTAAGGTGGGGCTACCATTCTGAGGTAAGATAAATCAGCCCATTAGAGACATGTTGGCCATGGAGAGATAGGTCATAGATGAGCTATAGCTAGAGTAGGTCATTTGGAGGTTGCATAGGCACATTCTAAATCCAAAGAAAATGTCATCAATTATCCAACCCACCCATATGGTTTAAAATGAAAAGGTGCAAGAGACCATATGAATTAAATTGGAAAAGTATTTTTTTTTTTGTACAAAAATTGGAAAAAGTTAAAGTCACAAGCCAAACTTAAAATCTCTTTAGAAACACTATTGTCTCCAACTTAATTAATAGGATTTAAAAAAATAAAAAACAATAATGTAACAATTTATATTAATATATTTTATTAAATAAAATTAAATGTTTTTATTAAAATTTTGTTTTATTTTTAACTTATATTTTCATCTAATTTAAATCTGTAAGGTATATATTTTTATTTTGAAACTTATTAAACATTTCCACTAAAGTTTGGATACACTTATTTTTATTCACATTTAAACCATACGTCCTTTCTATTTATAGACACCCAAAATTGGAACACCCAATTTATCAAAATTATTCATCAAACATGAAAACATCATAATTTTGTTCACTTAGGTAAAATTACGGTTTGTAAAGTGAAGGCATGATTTTGCACCCAGAATATTCATGAGCAAGCTACAAGGCATTGTTTATCCCCTGTATTACCAACCTGTAATAGTCACATCCACTGAATCATGGTAGCCAAAGTTAACCAATGTTTCCATGATTTGAGGCCGAGGACTAAAAGTCTTGGATCCTCCACCCCCTTGAACTCTGATCCATTTATGAAACCATTCCCTTTGAATACCTCCACCTGCATATTTCCCCAAGAATGTCATTTTTTAAATTTTCTTACCATCTAAAATATTTCAGTTTGAATCCTTTATGACCTCTCCCATCACTCATTAATGCTCTAAGATCCCATTTCCAAGGCTAGTAAATCTATAAATTGAAGCCTTGGAGTCCCATTCTGTCAAGCACGTTCTAGCTAAAGAAACTATGCCTCTTCACTTTCTCACTTTACTCTCTCTTGCTCTAAGTTTTCATGGTGATTATAGTACTCTTATTTGAATGCTTGGAGGACTTTGTGAAGGCCAGAGGAGAGATTTTTCTCTATCCTTGGTTGTTGTCTCTTCCCCTCTACCTATTTGGCACTTAAATATTTGATTTTGCATACTAACATTTTCTTTTATCGTAGTTATTTCTTTCTTTGGTTATAATTGCTCTCTATATGCTTAATTTTGGGTATTCTAGTGTATTGTTTTTGTTTCTGTAGCATTGGAAATATTTTTTACTTCAAATATTTAGCTTGTTGAACCTCCTTTGTTGTTTTTCTAATATTAAAATTAGTTCTTGGGTTTGTATCCCCTTGTATAGGTCCATAGGATGGAAACACACCTTCACCTTCTCAAGGTGTGATTCCATTGGCTTGAGGTTGGAGGGCAAGATCTCAATTTCTCCCCTCTTTGGTCTCAACCCTTACTCATATCCTTATCTCCCTTACTCCCTAGTATCTATTTTCTTATTTGAATCTACCCTCTTTCGTTCCTTTTTCTTTACATTTTATACCTTAGAGTGAAAACATGCCTTACCTTATAAAAGACATGATTTTACCTGTTACACTTACTTGAGTTGTTTCCATGAGCAACTCTCTACTCTACAATATTTTTACAACTCCTAGTTGCCCTATATCCTTTTGTTTATGGTTCAAATAAAAAATCTCTTTGTCAAAACTTTGCTCATCCTTCCTCCAATACACAAGGTGAAATTGTGCTCTATCATATTATGGTGTGATTATGCTATAACTGGTCATTTTACTACATCTAAAAAATTTAACAATCCTACACCCTATTTCCTATGTTGAACTCTCAAGGCAAAATTGCACCATACCACTTTTAGGGCACAATTATGATTTTTATACACATTTGGTTAATTTCCTATATTTATTTTGGTCAACTAAGGGACCTCAAGAGTTCGAATCTAGAATGAGAAAGCTCTTTGTTTCCTCTATCTAGTAGACCCCCTAAAAGTTGATCATCTTGCCTAGTTATTTCTATTTTTATAGGTATTTCAGAACTGTAGTCAAACTCCAATAAGTGCAATATCATAAAATCATAGTTTACCAAATCAAGGCGTGTTTATGCTTTAAACATAGACAAAGGTAAATTTCTTAGTAATTTTTAGTAGTTAACTTCTTTTTTGTTGTTCATTGTATTTCTATGTTTTGTTCTGCTTTAGATAACACTAAAGAATCAAGAAATCAAGGAACCTCTAAAATAACTCTAATTTATTTTTATTTTAATACATAAAAGAAAAGGAAAGGTCAAAGAAATTTTACATTAATTTCTTTATCTCCTTTATTACCTTAGGCATTGAAATCAAAATTGTATGTAGACTTGCATCTAGGTTAGCTTGTATGTTGCATCCCTCTTGTACCCTTGTCTAAAAGGAAAAGGATTCCATTTTCTTATAAATTTATGAGTAGTTTTCATTAAAGTGAAATTCATACATAGGATTAGCTCTTGTTATCATGCATCTTCATTTTATTATATTTTAGTTCAAATTTTATTCATAGATTTAACACTTAGTCCTCAGAATAACTAGGTAATTTCCAAATAACTCATAAAACTTAAACTTTTGACACTTTTAAATAAAATATAATATCATGCGCCTACAAATACCTAATTTCATGCACCTACATATTTGGTGAATCTGACGTGAACACCTCTTCTTATCTTAAAAAATTCACTTAATTAAAGATAAAAATTATTTAAACTTATATAATTATTGTTTTTGTGAAGATTAGCTCACTTAACCAAGATTTAAAATGAGTACCTCTTATCACTCATATTATCCTTGGCTACGTATCTAGGTGTGGTTGATCCCTGTATCATCATATATCGACATACTTCAATATTTGCACTCAAGTACATCCACATATATCAAGTGGACCAAGCTTCTTCCATGTACTATTGGGTATATTGAGAGAGCAAGTATGTCAAATAGGTTTAGATATATCGAGAGATCCCCTAAGGTATATCACAAGATATATTGAGAGTCGTTTTCTCATAATTATAACTCTAATTATTTAATCTCAATCCTTAGGTCCTATGGCTCATAGAGGATATAATATTCATAGTCAAAAATAAATTATAGATCCTAATCAACTTTCCATATGGGATGACAATGAAATCCAAGTTTCTAGGAAAACTCCTAGTTTTGAAGAAGGTGATGATACTTCAATCATAGGTTCCATTAATCCTACGTAAGATTCTCATGGAAGGTTAACCTTCAATTCTATGAACCATATTGTAGCTTTCCTAAGGCACAACAAATAAATCATGGAAGAAGCCATAGAAAGAGAAATTAGTTTTTATGGAGGACCCTCAAACACACCTCAAGCCCCTAATTATAGTTCTATGTCTCTTCACCAATAAAAATAAGCATTCATCCTTTATACAATAAACACCATATAAGTTTAAATTCTAATAAACATACCCTTAATTTTAATATATCAAGTGCAAATTATATTAATGTTATAACTATTACTACAAACATAGGTGGTTGGATACCTCAACCTCCACCCACTATAAGTAAATCTACCTCTATGTTAAGAACCTACTATTAAAATAAAGCTCACTCACACAAATACTTAAAAAAATAAAAAAATCATCAAATAACATAACACACTATGCATAAAAGTAATATAGAATTGAAAAAATCTCAAAAAATAACTCTAAATCATGGGCCTCTTCGAGGGGGCAACCTCCTTCAATATTTGATTAATTTGCAAAAATATACATTCATACACAACTTCATATATTTTAAAGAAAGACTTCATGCAACCCTAACCCTAAGCTCAAGAGTTGGATTACATGTAAAATCCACTCAAGCTAGAATATTCTACCAAACATCGGTTACATTCTTGATAACGGTTACATAAAAGAGAACCACTTGTCTAGGTGCCTTACTTACCACATACCATTTCAAAAGTATTACAAAATAATAATATAAGTGGGTTCCCACATTGGACATAGGTCATTAAATAAGCAATTGAGAAATAAAAAAATAATGTTAGGATAGGGTCCTAACATGTACTCCTTCAAAAAGCTTTGTACTCAAAGTTGTAGATGAGGAAACTAGTGCTGGAGATGGTGGAGAGACTCCCATGTAGCATATTTCGACCATAGACCATGCCACTAAACAAGGACCTTAGTAATGGTTTGGTTGCAAAGCGTGCACATCCTATGATCCAACAATTATTCTAGCTCGAGCAATATAGAATATTCTTCATCCAATTCTAGGAGAGAATATTGAACTTGTGCCTAAGTTCTCACAACCTTCTTGAGGGAGGAAACATGAAAAACATGGTGGAGCTTGAATGTTTATGGTAGGGCCAATTTGTAAGCTATATCACCAATCCACTACAAAACCTGGTAGGATCTGTAGTACTTGGTTACAAGTTTTTGGTACTTGTGAAGTTGGAGGGATGATTGTTTGTATGGCTACAAGTGAAGGAAAACCATATCACAACATCAAAACTATGCTTAGAATGATGTTGATCAACTTGTTGGTGCATTCAATTCTAGGTCACTTCCAAATTCATATTTAGTTGATGGAGGACTTTAGCATGTTGGTTGAGTTTAGTGTCGATTGCATGGAGCTTAGAGTTAACTGGAATGTAGGAGGATAGCGTGTATGGAGGCTTACCATAAACAACTTCAAAATATGTGACCTTGGTTGCCATGTGATAAGAAGTATTATACCACCACTCAGTCAAGGGAAGCCACTTCACCCATTGAGTAGGATAATCTAAGGCAAAGCAAAAAAGGTAGGTCTCCAAACATTTATTGAAAATATTAGTCTAACTATCTATTTATAAATTATACGCTAAACTCATCTTGAGCTGAGTTCCCTATAACATAAAAAATTCTTACCATAAATTACTAGTGAATATGGGGTCATGATTAGACACAATGGAGATAGGCATACCATGAAGGTGAAAGATAGAATCAAGGAAAATTTGGGCAATGGTGGAGGTTGCATAAGGATGGGATAAGGAACAAAAATAAAAATACTTCAAAAGATAATCCACTACCATGAAAATAATTGATTTGCCTCCGAACTTAGGTAACCTTTCAATGAAATCCATTGAAATATCTACCCAAACATGTTCGAGAATCACTAAGGGTTGTAGAGTGACTAGATAATGCATAATTTTGCCTTTCATCCATTTATAGGTGTTAGATGCTACCACAAAATTATGTATGTCCTTATTCATACCCTTCCAAGAAAAATTATGATTAATCCTTTCATATGTTTTAAGGAAACCTGAATGGCCCGTAGTGGGAGAAGCATACATTTTCTTCATGAGGAGTCTTAGAGTGGAGATGTGTAAGGTAAAATAAGGTACTGATGGTAGTGTAAATCTTGTCCATCCCAATTGTATCCAAGACATGAGGTAGAATATATTTTAAAGGAAGCAACCAAAGTTTGCAAACCCAAATCCTTAAGCACTTCCTCATGAAGAGAATTTATCCATTTGGGAATGGGAGAAGAAATAGCACATAGCATATTGTGAGCCTCAAATTTATGAGAGAACATATTACTATAGACACCCAAAAGTCACACATTGTCCCTCTCCTCATCTTCACGGTCAATCAATTTGCAAAACCCTTGAAAATTGCATAAATTGACTCAAAATACTATTCATTTATTAAAATCACTATTCATCATCCTTAGCCCCCTTGGGCTAGCTAAGCCCCTTCCTACGCTTAATCATGGGTCCTCATGTGACCTCCATCACAACTCAACTAAGGTTGAATTCTCCACCATGGTCAAAAAGCACTTTATGGGCAAAAAGTCAACAACTTTAGTCAAAACTTGCTTTATGGCTAATCCTATGGTTAATTAGGCTAATCATGCTTAATCTAAACCTTTCCACCTCACCTAGTCTACTTTGACTAGCCTAGCCTTGCCACCTCTCATCCAGATATTTCTCCACCTCACATTCCCTTGGGTCATAAATGAGAAATGGAGACTTTTGCACACAAAAAGTAATTCTAAATTAGAAGATATTTGCAAAAAGGTTTCAATAAATGCCATTTGGAGACTTTCCTCCAAGTCATTATGACTAGTAGATGGGTGAGGGATTCTCTCACCCAATCTCATTTATGAGCTAGGACACCTCAAGGGACACCTCTTAGGTGGACACCTCACCACACACACCTCATAGGGGACACCTCATCCCCTCCCCTAGCCTTGGCCAAGTCTATAAGTAGAAGGTCATTTTCACCATTTTAGGGATTCCAAATTTAGCTTACAGAAACTCTATAGAAATCACTCTAGCCACATAGCATCCATCACACATCCATCCCACTCACATAGCAATAGTATTTTGGTCATATCCATAACATTCCTTGTGATCTAGACAGGTTATCAACATCAAAAAGACAATTTTTGAAGGTGACCCGTTGAATCAACAAAGGAGCAATCACATCAGAAAAGCCCAAAAATCATATTGTGCAAGTTCAGCAAAAAAATTTAGGTTTGCATGCCCCCATGCAAACTTCTCGGCTCAAACCAAGTTCACACCCACCCATGCAAACCTCTGCTATAGCAAAATAGAGTTCACCGGATAGGTAAATATGGCTTAGTTTAGGGTTTTATACTATTTTTTTATAACTTTATTTCATGTTTTAAGCTAATTTAAAGAGTCTTTTGTCTTCATAAACATGGGGTTTGATTGAGGTAGGTCCCTTAATGCTCTAATTAGATTTTGCAGGTTAATAGGTACAAAGAACACATCAAACCAATGGTGGCTCACGAGCAAGAAGCCCATCTGCACTGAGGAACATTCAAAAGAGAGATCTTGTTATCTTTGGAACACATCTAAGAGGGTTTCCTTCAGGAAGACCCAATTGTAGCCTTCAGGGCAAGGATTGTAAAAAGGGGATTTCAATCTGTAACCTCTCTTTTCATTTCAATAACAAAGTAGTGGATCACTATAATTTTGAATGAAGGATTGTAGTGTAATTGTCTCTTTTGCATGGTTTCATTCTAGCATGCCTGGTGGGACCCCCACCAAGCATTAGCTTAATCATCATCTAACACATCTTGTGGACTATTTCTATTTGGTAGGTAGTTATCAACTTTGAAGAATCCCACATCAAATGCCCTGAGACATAGTTTAGGCCATATCACAAAAGGTTCATTGGTGCACCAACGAGCTTCAAAGAGGTTAGAGAGTACACACTTGGGCATGTGAACTTCCCAATCTACCTCAAAATTGGTCCTTGAAGCACATGTATCGATTTTAGACACCCCAACAACTGGCAAGGTAAGTTAAGGGAGGTTAAAAGCCTCATGTTCCTGGGGATTGCATGCCCCCATACCTAGACCCCAAACCACCTCTCACCACGGTGTATGCAAGGTGAAATCATTCCTTGTATTTTTGTGTGGCATCTAGTTAGTTTCCAATTCCAAGTATTTTGCTTATTCCAAGTATATGCATGATATCTTGAGGTTTTTGTGTCTCCATTGAGTAAATATTTGACTTTTGGTTCTTCTCTATCCAGGAAATTATCCCAGAGTATTCAAAAGTTGAAAAACAATCATCATGATCACAAAATCTGTCAATCCAGTTCTCAGTGTCAGGTTTACATGGCCTTGTACGAACTTCCAGTAGAAGATAGGTTCTCACCTTGGGGTGTGAACTTACCACACAGACATAACCTTGGAGAGGAGAGAGAAATAGAGGACTCTGCATGCACCTGGATGCAGGTATTGTGCTAATACAATGTTCATATTTACATTTCAAGGTTAATCTTATCGTTTGGGTTGTCATTTGACCTTTCGCATACATTTGGTTGCTTTAGTTAGTCTTTAAAATTACTTTCTAGACTAGTTTCAATTCCTATCATTTCAATTCTTGTCATTTCAATTCCAAAAGCACTAGCTTAGCTTGTTTTCGTGAGGATGCACTTAATATAGATTTCAATTCCACAAGCATCTTAATCTAGATTTCAATTCCAAAAGCATCTTAATCTAGATTTCAATTCCAAAAGCATCTTAATCTAGATTTCAATTCCAAAGCATCTAGTCTAGATTTGAATTCTAAAGCATCCTAGTCTAGATTTGAATTCCAAAAGCATTAATCTAGATTTCAATTTCAAAAGCATCTTAGTTTAGATTTCAATTCAAAAAGGCATCTTAGGTTAGATTTATTTTGAAAAGGCACTTAGGGTAGCTTTGCTTCTGAAATAGTTTACGTAAAACACACACCCACACACGCACGTGATACCAATAGTGTAAGGATTGGATTTCATCACCAATCTCCACTCGAGATTGGTGATGTTGGATTTATCCTCCTTACACTAGTTCACCTCTCATTTAGTCACCATAGTAGCCCCCTAGGAGTGGTTGATCGACCTTAATCCCCGGGCGATCCCCCACTTTCGAGTGTTGGTTATCCAGATTTAATCACTGGAAGGTACCTTCGAAGTGGGTAGTTTTAGAAAGCCCCTTTACCATAGGGCTTTTAAAAATAATTAGTGGGTACAGCTGATCATTACTGTGCATGCCTTAAACGTGAGGGTTAAGCGAAAGCTAGGCTTTATCGGTAGCAACACATTGACAGCATGACCTCTCTTCGTGAGAGTATATTGACTCATTTGAGCATCTTGAGTCTCCCCCTTTGGATACCATTTTATTGTACTGGATTCCATTTAGGTTGCCACTCACCCATTGGAAACATAGTTCTATTTTGTATGCCTTTGGGTGTTGTAGGAGGTTCTATGCTATGACATACCTGTTTCAAGTAGAATTCACCCATTCCTATGGTTTGTTCTTAGGATGGATACAATACTCTCATAAAAACACACGAAAATCAAAAAATATTTGCTTATTGTTGAGTCTTAAAAAGTGGTTACAATAGCATATCAAAATTGCTCATAACTCGCTTGATTGTCCCATAGTTTCATTTACATGCAGCACTACATAGTCTATTTTCAGGTGGTTTGCACTCCCCTATGCAAACTTCTTGGGTACAGATAAATTCACACCCTATCATGCAAACCTAGCTTCTAAGCTATAAAACTACACAAAATTTGATACACAACACACAAAGGATCTCACACAATAGAAATCCACCCTCTGTCCCTATTTTCTTGAGGTTTGCACCCCCATGCGAACTTTTGGGTATAGAAGAAATTTGCACCCCACCATGTGAACCTATTTTCTAGGTCACATAATAGCACCAAAATTTTCACACAGCATAGAAAGACCCCACACAACAAAAATCCATCATCTATCTCTATCTTCTTGAGGTTTGCATCCCCCTATGTAAATTTTTAGATACAAGAGAAGTTTGCACCCCACCGTGCAAACCTATGTTTTTGAGAACAGTAAGTGTTAGAGTCAATCATAAAGATTTTCAAAGCCTAAATCCCACACCTTTTGGTTATTCCTGCACTAGTACACACACTACCATACCTATTACATGTAGTCATACATGTGAGGCTCTCTACCATGCCACTGAGGCTACTCATCACACTATCATGGTCGCAGGTGCCTCCTCTTAGACCAATGATCCACCTTTTGAGTCTGAGAAGGTTACTTTCGTAGCTCCATGAGATTTGTTGATTGGGCCATAGGAGCCTAAGGCAAGTCCCATATCCCATGTTGCATCTTTCGCTCCATCCCATTTGGAGGATGAGATCTATGAGGAGTCCTCTCCTCTAGATGATCTCTCTTCCACCAATCCACCATCGACCTATTGCTAGCATGTCATCTACACTACACCAGGTAGGCCTCTCCCCACCATCATTTTTGATGAGCCTACTCCACCTCCATCCCCATATTCTACTCACCCCTTTCTAGAGCATTCATCTCATCCACTCCTGGGGGATGACTATAATGTCATCATTTCCCAAATCATTCTTGATGTCATCACTATTGTCCAAACTGTAGGTATGATTTCTACACCCCCTTCTTCCACACCACCCCCTACTTCATCTTCTTCCCAAATTTTGCATTCACAATAGGCTTCATCAAGTTCCCAACCTCCATCCCAACCATCATCATCATTTCCACCTCAATATTCTCAACATCCACCTCAATACTACCAGATACCATTACAACATCCATCCCATCCTTCTCAGCAATTTCAACAACAACAAGTCACCCCATCTCCACAACCACCCCCATTCACTCCATAGTTCGCTACCAATTTTCCTACCAACTACCCACCATTCTCATCATATGGACCTCCATTGGCACCTTCTTCATCATTTCTCTTACCTCCACCACCTCTATTTTGGCCACCACCATCGATTCCATCCTATCTCACCAATCCACCCCGCTATTCGATCTAGCCTGAATCTTTTCTTTCCATTCCTTCTGTACCACCCCAACTCTCATCGGTTACCATCCCATATTCTAACCAATTCTCTTTCACTACACCTTCATCTCTCCCACCACCATCTTCTACACCACCCACTTTCTTCACTTCACCACCTACTTGGTCCTCTACCACCACCACCCAGGCACAACCGACTTTCTCATATGCACAACAATAATAGATGCCCATGCCTGACCAACAATATCCCTAGGTACTATGATCAACAAAAACAACCCACAATCCAATATTCATACATTTCACCACATCCATCTTAGGTTCCTTTCCCATAATATCAAGCCATGTCGGCACCTGATCCACAATAGGTTGCTTACTATAATCAATGGGAAGAGCAACAACTGCAATACCCACCACATTTGGGTTATTCATAGGCATCATCACAACCACTCCCTCCACCTTCTTATTCACATCCATTTCCATCTCCACCAGATACTACCATGGTGCTCTCTAGTGAACTCCAAGCCATGCAGGAACAGATCAAAACTCTGGATTTATGCACGACTAGTTATGGGCCTCAAAAGCCCACATATGATGAGTTATGCAATGAACCAATTCATCCATCTGTTCCTATGCATCCTTATCCTTACTAGTTTGAGATCCCTAAATTTGATAAATTTAAAAGTAAGGAAGACCCTAGAGAGCATCTTAACAATTATCGCTTCACTTGTTACCAACTTCATGGTAGTGATCCCCTCATGCTTCGCACATTTGCACTTTCTCTTGGGGGACAAGCATTAGATTGGTACAACCATTTGCCTCGTCATAGTCTCTTCAAGTTTGAATAGTTGGTCAATCTCTTTCTCGAACATTTTTCCATCAACATCAAAACCAAGATGACATTATCAGATGTCTATGCTTTACACTAGTTTGATGATGAGCCCATTACTAATTTTATCTCTCGATGGAGGGTGGTCATTCATGATCTTGCTTTTACCCTTCCACCTACAGAGCTCATCAAACTATTTTCACCAAGATTTACCATAAGAAAATTTCTCAAACTTTACAAATCCATCAGAGTCACACATTCGAAGAGGCTATTGCTCAAGCCAAGGTTATCGAGGACATCAAGGTCCATACAGGTAAGATCAAGCTCCATCCAAAACAACCCTATCCATCCAACTACCACTACAATCACAATCCATACATCCCACCCACTTCCAAACCACCTCAGACCAATCAGGTGCTCCTCACTTCTCCATCTCCATCACCCCAATCCACACCATCCCAACCTCCATAATCAACACCACCTCAACCTCCACAAACTGCATACCAAGTCAACCCCCACCACCTTCTAATCCATACCAAGGGCATAATCCTTACCCCCCTCATCCACCATGCAATTGGACACCTTTGTCTGAGCCCATGCCCACTTTATTCCATTAGTTATTTGATGGAGGCCTCATCACCTTGCCTAACATCTAGCTCGATGATCCAAATCATCCTCTCCCTTGGGACCATAATCCATAGGTATTTTATGATTTTCATCACCAACATGGCCATTATCTCGATGCTTTTCATGTATTTCGACATACCATTCAAGATCTTATCGATCGTGGCACTATTTAGGTTTCTAATCCCCTTGCATCACAAAATCAAAACTTGGGGATCTATCAAAATCCATTGCCCGAAGCATGGGGTAATCCACCTCAATCCAACCCATTCCAGGTCAATCATGTCAATCATGGTCCTTCCCAATAGGGGTTTGTGGGTATGATCAACATCGCTACCCATAACCAATGCTACCCACCTCCTACTGAAGCCCAATGCCCTTCTACTTCTCTTCCACCACCTTCTTTGAATCCCCCAATTCCTCCACCAGCTCCTACCGCTATACCATGGAATATCATAACTATTCATGGTAGTATTTCTCATAAGCTCCACACTACCCCTACAAGGTTATCCATATTTGACCTTTTCTAGCAATCTCAACCTCATCACAAGACCCTCAATTCCATTATCCATTCTCTTGATCTTGAGACCCATGATACTGATGCCTTTGCCAACTTTTTTGGCAATGTTCAGAGATGCTTGCAACCTTCTATCAACTTCCATGACCATGAGATCATCGAAGTTGTAGGCAAAGGGGCGGATCCACCCTTGCATATCCAAGCTTCCATCAATTTCATCACTTACAAGCATGTCCTCATTGATACAGGCTCATCCATCAACATCATTTCTACCACCACCCTCGACCATCTTCACCTCCATCCTACTCATCTCGCTACTCCTTCTATGGACCTTCGAGCCTTTGATGGCTCTATGCACCCTACCATAGGCACCATCGTCCTCCCCATTCAAGTTGGTGCCAAAACCATTTCCACCCTCTTCCACATCATTGAAGGAGAGATGCAGTACAATATCCTTTTGGGATGCCCATGGATTTAGGACATGCAATGTGTCCCTTCCATGCTACATCATTGTATCAAATATGTTCATAATGGATTGGTCCATTGCATCCCTATTGATGGTGACCCATTCAAATTCTGTAACATTGTCGCTCTTCCACTAGGTCCACCCCTATCATCCACATAGTTTGCTCCCACTCCACACCATTATCTTGATACCACCTATCCATCATCCTCATCTTCACATACCACACCTAATTTGAGCAACATAGCATCATCTTCATCACCCTCACCTTCGGTTACTAGTGCTCCCACTACCCCCACATTTGCCCAAATTCCTTCATATTTTTCTACACCATATTCTTCCTATGTAGCATTTCCCCCATTCACATTTTCCACTACACCCTCTCCAGCTTTAGCTTCAACCACCCCTTCAATTCTTCCTACCCCATCTACATCTTCTCCCCACTTTATGCCCTGCTTTGTGTGATCACGACTTGTCTCGACTGTACTAGTCCAATATTCTATTCCAACGTCTAAGTTCACCCATGCAAATCATCCCATCACTGAAACACATTTTGAGTGCTATGAGTGGACATAACGTGTTGCTCATATTGATGACCAATTGGCATAATCAAATCATCCTGATTCATCCAATTTACCTCTGTCTTTATCCACATCCATCCTATTACCATCCTCACCACCCAGGGGCTCCTCCTCCCAATCCAGGCATTAGATACCTCCTCATGTCTCTATACTCATGACCACCTATTGTCCTAGTCATTATCACATATGCAATGCTTGGGTTATCTCACCCACCATCCAGTCCACCCATGACTTTGGTTGACCTCATGATGTGCCCATGACTTTTGGGGTAGTTGTTCCTCTTGGTCCACCTGATAATTGCATAAATTTCATATATGGGGGACTTGACTCATCTATGGAGCCTCCAACGCCTCCACCACCACAAACCAAATTTTACGGTAATCTTGATCATATGTCAAATCCTACTTTTTCCTGGAACTATCTTTGTATGTACAACTTGCATGGTTATAGACTAGGGAGATATGAACAAGGGTGTCACACCCTTATCCATCCTCCTGTATGAAAGCCTATAGATCGATCTTGAATTGGTTACCATCCTACAATAATCAATACCCTCGAGGATGATTTACATCATCTCAATCTTGACCCCCTCGATACCATTTTTGATGATAAATTTGAACTCAATCTTCCTATGGACTATTCATCCCCTCAATCTATAGTTGACATTCCATCTACTTTCTTCCATTCATCTCCATCGCATGTGAACCCTCCTTCTTATGAGGTTGAAAATCTTGTCGATCAATTTACCAATTTATCACTCGATCCACCCTTACCGGTCGATACACCTTCTTCACCTCCACCAACTATTCCTTTCATCCCTTATCATGTGAGACCACCCGTTCATCACTCCCCCTCTCGCTCTCCTTCTCCACCCATAATTTTGCTTCCTGACCTCCACCAACCATTTCCTGATTCATTACTATCCTCTTTTGATTCTTCACCACCATCATCTCCAACATCTACTATTTCTAGCATGTCTTTCAACATGATATCTATTGACTTATATGCCCCACTTAACTATCCAAATCATCCCAATTACATCCACTGCCTATTACTAATTTTGACAATTTTGACAATATTTCATCCACACCATCACCCACTGAGTTCCTCCCATCACCTCAATTATTGTCATCTTCTAATACACTTTTTTTTTTTTTTTTTTTTTTTTTTTTTTTTTTTTTTTTTTTATATTTTTTTTTTTTTTTTTTTTTTTTTTTTTTTTTTTTTTTTTTTTTTTTTTTTTTTTTTTTTTTTTTTTTTTTTTTTTTTTTTTTTTTTTTTTTTTTTTTTTTTTTTTTTTTTTTTTTTTTTTTTTTTTTTTTTTTTTTTTTTTTTTTTTTTTTTTTTTTTTTTTTTTTTTTTTTTTTTTTTTTTTTATTTCTAATTTTTTTTTTATTTAGATTTGTTCATATGCACCTTTACCTTCTATTCCACCCCATCTACCTTGGATTAATCATACAATTTTTTATCTCAAGGATGAATTACAGCTTCTTGACATCATCGATGGCCTTCACCTCATCCCAATGCCTGCTCAACTGCATGATGGTTCTCACATGCTTGTCGAGGACACCATTGATGTTGACATCGGTGATGATCTTGATCACCCCCATATTTTCCACCTTGCAGCTAGTCTTTCTATTGATGAACATGTTATTTTCACTAATTTCCTTTGAAAGTACATAAAGGTGTTTGCATGGTCCTACATGGACATGCCTGGCCTTGATCCGTCATTAGTCATGCACAACTTGGTCTTGGATGATAATGCCAAATCTATCAGATAAAAGTTGTATCGCATGCATCCCATCATTGCTCTTATGGTTAAAGAGGAGTTACAAAATTTGTCGATGTCAATTTCATACAACCAATTGATTACCTTGAGTGGGTTTCAAACATGGTTCCCATAAGAAAACCCAAGGGGGTATCCTTATCTGCATTTATTTTAGGAATCTTAACAAATCTTGTCCCAAGGATAATTTTCCACTCCCTAATATCGATGGTCTATGCCACAATCATGCACAAAATGCTATCACTCATGGATGGTTTTTCTAGTTACAATCAAATTTGTGTCAACTTGGATGATTAGCTTAAAACATCTTTCATGACCCCCTAGGGGACATTTTGTTACAAGGTCATGCCCTTCGGTCTCAAAAATATGGGGGTAACCTATCAACGTGCAATGACCTACATTTTTTATGATTTCATGCACAAATCCATCGAGGACTATGTTGATGATATTATTGCTAAATCCAAAATGTGTGGTCAACATCTCGAGGACCTTCGCCAAATATTCGATCACCTTATGGAATATAATGTATGATTAAATCCAAAAAAAATGTGTCTTTGGTGTTACCTCAGGCAAAGTCTTGGGTTTTATTGTCTTACAACGTGGTATCGAGGTTGACCCTAAAATATTCAAGGCTATAATTGATATACCTCCCCCTATGAATTTTAATAGCTACACAGCTTGCAGGGAAAAATCTAATCCATTTAACAATTTATCGCTCAACTTTCTAATAAGTGTCAACCTTTCAATCATCTTCTTAAAAATGAGGTCCCTTTCAAATGGGATAATCAGTATCAAATTTCTTTCGATGCAATCAAATCATACCTCACATATCCATCGGTTCTATCATCATCCCATCCTGACCACCCTTTTCATTTGTACATATCCACTGCAGATTTTGCATTGGGTATGCTTCTCACCCAGAAGAATGAAATGAACCACAAACAGGTCATATACTATATCAGTCACACATTGTTAGTTACGAGACGTGATATTCTTACATAAAAAATCTCTACCTTATCATCTTCTTTGCTACACAAAATTTATAATATTACATGATCAATCACACTACTTACATAGTCATCCGTGATAATCCACTTTTCTACATGATGGGTAAGAGCTACCATAACAGTCACACAACCAAATGGATTATGCTTCTCACGGAATTTGACCTAGAGTTCATTAGTCAAAAATCCATCAAAGTTTTGGTCATCATGGATTAGTTGGATGAAGCACCTTTACCAAGTGATGCACCACTACTAATTCAACTTCTTGATAATTTTGTATTTCATACTACTAAGGTCGAGGAACCTGTAGAACCTGAGTCAACCACTGATTTGACCTTCTTTTTTATGGATCTCATTGTGAGCATGGAGGGGGTGCAAGTATAGTCTTATTTACACTGCAGGGGGAGACTCTCCCATTTTCCTTCAAGTTAGGCTTTCCTTGCACCAAAAACAATGCTAAATATGAAGCTCTTATTCTTGGTATTAAGAAAGCAATTTCCATGCACATTTGGTTCCTGGAATTTTTTGGTGACTCCCTTATCATTGTAAATCAAATTAAGGGAGTATGAAAATGTCGTTACCCTATCCTTTAGCAATATAAACAAGTCACTGAAAACTTACTTGCTCAATTTGAATGGTATGACATCACTGATACTCCATGTTCCACCAATTGTTTCATTGATACTATAGCTTCTTTAGGTTCACTCATCCCATAAAATCTCCATTCTGACACAACCCAGATATCCATTCACACCCTCTTCCATTTTGCTATTTCTACCATCCTGCCTTCTCATGATGATGGTATCAATATTGTCAAAACTAAACCTCATGACCCATGGTTCAACCAAGTCAAATATTACATCAAGCTTGGTCTTCTTCCACAATATCGAAATCACACTCACAAATAAGTTTTCAAACAATGAGTGATTCACTACATATTGCTAGGATATATCCTCTACAAGCACAATTACGACGACATCCTACTACGCTATCTTGAACCACACGAGGCCCAACGCGTTATCCAAGAGGCTCATGATGGAACTTGTGGTGGCCATTTTAGTGGCATGGCTATTACCAAGCACATTCTAGGAATGGGATACTATTGGCCCATAATGGAGCATGACTATTTTGAATATGTCAAAAAGTGTGGAAAATGCTAATACCATGCCAATCTTACGAATTTTCCTTCTCAGGATCTTCAACCTATTCAATCAATGTGGCATTTTCATAATGGGGCATGGATATTATAGGTAAAATTACCCCCACCTCATCTAGAAATCACAAGTTCATAATCACATCAAAATAGTACTTTAAAAAATAGGTTGAAACCATTCCTCTAGTCCAAACAACAGGTCCTAAAATTATCAATTTCATCACTCAACACATCATCTATTACTTCAGAATTCCATCCAATATCATCTCTGAAAATGGTACACCATTCAATAACAAGAATGTTCACGCATTATGTGAGAAATTTAACATCCAACATAGCTTCTCTACCCCATACTACCAACAGGGTAATGGTTATGTTGAAGCTACTAAAAAAACCATTTATGCCATTATTCGTAAGATTGTTGCAGAATCACATCACGATTGGCATAATCAAATGCCACTGGATCTGTGGGCCTATCACTTAAGTATTTGTACTCCAACTAGGACAACTCTATTTTATATTATCTATGGCATTGAGGCCATTATGCCTTTGGAGCTATAAATTCCATAATTACGGATCTACAAGAATTCATTGATGATGGCACTGTTCATCAAGCTATATTAGACCAATTGATCTTTCTCGATGAACACCGCATTCATGCCATTGAATGTATGCATGTTTATCAAGATCATATCCGATGTGCCTATAATTCTAAGGTACATTAATGAGAATTTCAATTTGTAGAATTAGTCCTCAAGGAGAACCAATAAATCACTAGCCAACTGCACCATCTCCGTGATAAATTTACACCCAATTGGCTAGGTACTTACATGGTTACTCACAAATTTGGTTCTGGGGCATATCACCTTGCCACCTTGGAAGGTATTTCTGACCTTGAGCCTATTAACATTATTCATATTCGAGCATTTTATGCCTGACCATTGTCATTAAAGCTCATCATTATTTGTACATACCACAATGGTTGCAAAAACACAAAAGAAAAAAACCAAAAAAAACAAAAAAACAAACAAAAATAACAAAAACAACACACATGTTCTCGACATTCTATGGTGTTTCACCGAATTGCATTCAATCATAATCTTCTTTGTATCATTTCCTTCTATTATTCCCTTCTTTCTTCTTTAATGAATATTGTATGGTCACACTTTGAGTGGCTACATACCTTTCATTTCTTCTTCTCTTTTCCTTGTTTTTTACTTTTTCTTCTCTTTCTTTCCTCCCTTTCTTCTTGTTACTTCTCAATGTTATATGGTCTTGATTAGTTTCATTTTCTTCTTCTTCCTCTTTTCTTCCTCTCTTTCGTATTTCCATATCATCCGCTTCTAATCCATCTCATCGTCCCATTCCATTAGATTTTATCTTGGGTTAACCTTGTACAAAATCTTAAATATTTCATTCATTCCAAAATCATATCATTCACTACATCATTTGCTCTATATTTATGAATTTTCACATGCATATAGATCATGTTCATGTCCATACTTGTATATATGTATTGTAAATATAATTATGAAATAATTAAATCTACATTTGCTAGCATAACAGTTTTGGTGCCCAATCCCAATTTCATGAGCCAGGATTATTGAAACGTTTTGAGAGCTTCGCCTATCTATAGTTATTTTAATCAACCACCATCTAAAGTTGGCAGTTTCTAAAGCACTTCAAGGCTTACCTTGGTTGACTTGCCCTCTTTCATGGATCAAATTGCACATCTCACACATTAAGAAAATTTTGAGAATAAGGTTGGAAACATTGTATGTATAATGGCTACCTAGAGAAAGTCACATTGTTTTTTATATCATTTGTGTGATCTAAATTATACCTTGAGGGTCGACAAAAGGACAAGCTACAAAAAAACAAAATAAATAGAATGAGTGGGTAGAAAACAAAATTCAACGCCCCAAAAAGAGCACTACAAATGGAACAAAAATCAAAAGAGTACTATTGGTTACACAACTTGAATCCTTGAGGTCCTCAGGTCCATATTGAAAATCATGGGGTAGATCTCCATCGGAGCTATAAATGCTTGATTGGAAATGGAGTATGCCTTAAAATTGGTGAAATGTCTGTCACATTAGCGACCTTCTTTTGTATAGACCATTGCACGCTTGTGGATGAGCTAGCTTATAGGCTAAGTTAATAATCAGTTGAAACCATCCTCTCTCAAAAAGGTTAAAAGAACTTCAATACACACACTGATCCACACTTGAAGTATTATTTACCAAGATATCCAAGATTTATCCAAGAAATTTTGATCAATTATTCAATGGGTTTGATTACCTAAACTGTCATGATCGAATATTTTCAATGACATCTTCATATATGACTTCTTCGAAAAAAAAGAATGGATTACACTATTTGATTTTGTAAAGATACAAATGCTTTCTTCAAATAATGCTTGCATCCATCTACATTCTCATATAGTGTATACGCATCACAATTTCCTTAGTACTTTAGTTACACTCCATTCATTCCATACAAATCTACATCTATCATATCCTACACATGTATCAATTCACACATTTATGCTCTATCACAATCACATCATTCATAAACATACATAATCAAAGCAAAAAGAAACACACAAATAAATGCAATCTCATGTAACACCATAGAATGTCATGTATATATATCTAAAAAATCCCTCAAGCTACAATAAAGTGTGTACCCTTGTGGGTACATCACCACATGTCCATATCATGTACATATCTATCAAAAATACCATACAACTACAATAAAGTGTGTACCCTTGTGGGTACCTCACCACATGTATATATCATGTATATCCTCATCATACAAAATCATGTGCAAACACTCCACTACTACCCTATAACTACATCATGTGTGCTATCCCACGAGAGTCTCCCCACTCCCCTCCTCTATCGTAACTCACTCCATAACCCCTAGGTTTGGTTGCAAATCGCTAGTGTCATGTGCTACTAGTACCTTCATCATCACCTCTGGCCCCACTCCCACTACTTGTGAGGCCACTGGCACTGCCATATGCTAGATCCTCCCCACTACAAAGAGCATACTACACTAACTCCATAACGAATGCATTTGTGACCTCAACACTAATCTTGAATAGGATGGTATTGCAAATCTATGCATAACCAACTCACCCTCATACTAGGATCTGTCCATAGCCTATTTCTTGTTGGCTACTATCAATATTGTATTTTCCTACTATAAATGCTCCATCCCAGCTCGTAGACCATCTGCATCTACTCATACCTACTTTAATAGCAGCATCATCACCCTCAAGCCCTTGATCTCTATAGCCACCTACCCCCCTATAGCCTCCATATCATGCACTCACTACTCTTGCTCCCCTAACCTTGTTGCATGGCTGGACTTCCTGGCCTCCACATTTGCCCTTATTGCATCCAATAGCTATTGTAGTCACTTAGCTAACTCGATCATCTCATCTCGCTCAACCCTTATAGAATCTCACTCACCAATGAGTGTGTCTCTCTCACAAAATAATTACTCCACCCACACTGTCATATCATCCCTCTCTACTACCATAATATCTCACTCACAAATGAGTGCATCCCTCTCAAGGGATACCTGATCCAACCTTACCCTTGCATCATCCCTATCCATTAGGGTCACATGAGCTCTATCTCCTCTATGTGCTTCTCCTCCTCAACCTCCCCATGATCTTCTACCCATTCCAAATCCATGTCTAGCAGCTAATCCCTCAAGTTCTTCACTTGTGCTCATAGCTTCTTAGTATTCCTCTGCACTGCCATCATCTCCTGCAGTCCTATCATAAAATCAAAATTTGTAGGCTCCACAAACATCACCCTCACCCATCATGGGTAACTCCTCCATCACCACTGCACTAAAATCCTCCATAATATCCTCATCAAACTTCATCACAGACACATACTTCATCAATTTTGTGCCCTTAGTCACAAATCCCTCACTATCCATCGTCTGACTCAGTTTGCTATCACTCACCAACCTATCATGCTCAACTCACCATGGCCTCACTCACCTGATTATTTGATCTAAATCCACCTCCTCCTTCTTACTAGGCTTTGGTGATCCCTCATTTGGATCCACTCTAGCCACCACTTGTCCTTTTACATGTCCTGATGATGATGCTCTCACCCCACCTAACAGTTCTCCTTATACCTCACCCCATCCATAAACCACTCCTACCATAGTATCCCACTACTACCTCACCCACCATACATCATACTCTGGCATGGTCCCAACATTATCCATATCAAGGACAACAATCGGATCATCAGGTATCAAGTCTAGTAGTGGCACTACTAGCTCTAGACCTGTATCACCTAGCACCTTGTAAATCACCATGAGTGGATCTTGTCATACCTTTCTAAAATTAAAATATTGTAGAATCCTTGAGTATGGAAAATACTCCATGCCATAGGTACTTTCCCACCACCCATAATCCCCACCTGAAGTGGTTGAGTTGCACTGCATTCTCCATTCAACTTGGTGCTCCTTGCCATGGCCTCCATCTAATATAACTCATCTATAATCCTCCTATATTCTCGTGATAGTACATCAAATAACCCTCATGCTCCCTCTTGATATTCTTCTCCATGTCACTCCACCTCATTACAAAGAGCAAATCATGGCCATCTAGTCTATGTGCATCATGTGGCACCAATGATGGTCATAATATCATGATATGCTCCCATTTCCACACCTACATTAGTATACTAAAATTGATATATTTTCACTTCGTCCTCACTACTCCATGCAACTCTCTATAGACCTGCACTAGTAATGCTAGCACCCATGTATAAACTATTCTCTGCTCCACCATATGACATATTATCGCCATCGCATATCGATTGGACAAGAGCTCATCCTCCCAACACCTCGCATAATATACACTACCCTTTAGCCTCATGATGGACCATCTATCTCCAAACACCCTCTATAGGATGCCATCCTATGCATATTGATCGACCATCATCACTATAATCCCTTTTGTCGATAGTCGATAAATGTGGCATATGTTCTCCAAGGTAATTGTCATATTTACTATCAAAATATGGAAGGTGTTCTTGTCTAGATCCCACCTCTTGCACAGTGCAGATATGATTTTCATTCACCTCACACATCTACCACATGCCATACAACCCCACTACCTACAACCAGTCCCCATCATTCACACATCATACATCCTGCAACCTCTTACCGATAGCTTTCACAATCGATGTCACGCAAATATCTTCTTCACCTACATCACATTTCAAATCATATGTCAAATATCATCATTCACACATTTCAAAATCACATTGCAAATAACATCATTTCATACATTTTATTTTTACAACCACATGTGAAATAAATTTCATACACCCCATTTTTATTTTTCATCTATCGCATTAATTCAAGCAATTTACCTTTTTTATCACATGTAGAAGTTTATAAAAAAATTTCAAAAAAAAAAAAATAGCATTTGCACGACCTCGTGCTAACCCTTTCGTTCACACGATCCCGTGCAAACATCCTCATTCGTATGTACCTGTGCGAACTTCCAATCTTGGACCGTACGCCTACCCATTTTGTCCATTAGCATGATGGTCCTAATGTATGGGTGGGACCATTTTCTCCTTTTCTTCTTCTTTATGGTTAAAATGATTTAAGGTTTCCACCCCTTTTGCCATTTTATTCTTCGTTTTCATCTTTTTTCTCTCCTTTTTGTTTTTTGTTTTCACTCTCTCTTCTTTTGTGTCTGGTATTTTTATTTTCATTAGGAATTTCACATTCCTTCCAAAACTTGAGGGGGCACCTTGGCCTAAGAAGCATTAATGTCCCTAATAACTCGATTTGCATGCAAATATGAAAGTGTCTAGAGTAACACCATTTTGCATCATCCCCTTTCTTCTAAATCAACTACCACTTGTTTGTTTGTTTTCTTTTCTTGTAGGTGTCTACATCTTTATTTTAAGCATTTATTAGGTCATAAATGCATCAAAGAGGGGGTAAAATGTAGACATGAAAAATTGACCCACCCAAGTGAGTTATTTTCCTTAGAATCTTTGAGAGACCCTCCAACTCACCCAAGTGAAATTTTGGACCTCTCTACTCCCCTTTTTCCACTTTTTCTCATAGTTCTACCGAAATCATAGTTGGCCCCTATGGGGCGCAAATTCGGCAAGTTAGGGTTTTATCTAAGAAAAATAAAATTTTAAGTTGACTTCTTTGAGGTCAGTCCTCCCTTAGGATTTTATTACCCATTTTTGTTTCAAATCCCTTATAAATAGAGGTTTTTTTTTATATCTTTAAAAAAAAATAAGATATCCAATATTTATCAAACAATAACAAGCATTCTATGTAGCAAGTTAAGAGAAATATTGAAAACTCTTTAACAAGTTTCTTGTGGTGTTATTATGTTACATTGTTGATTTTTTGCCCTTGGTGGACAAGTTTTGGAGCCTTGAGGAAGAGTCAACCATCTTATAGAGGTCTTCATCCTTTTTTCTACCTCTTTCACTACCACTAGGTTATTTCATGTATTTTATCATTTCTAGATCATTAATTGCATTCTTATTTTTTTTTATTTTGCATCGATCTACTATTTTAATTAGTCTACCATGACATCACACTTCGTATTTATAGGCCATAATTTATATAGAACTGAGATCATGGATGCCCCATACAGGGTGTGATTTCGATTGCATCAGGTTTGGGGGTAAGATTTGCTCCCAAACCCTAATTCTATGTTTACATGTTGCATTTAGGATATAATACTGCTATTTACATTCTATTTTTTGTACTATTTTGTTCCATTGCATTTTGTGTGTCCATTTCCAAGAAATGTCAACATTCATTCTTGATTTCTAAAGGTCAAATAAAAATACTTTGGGGGCTTGATTGTTGTGCTCCCAAGATCTATTACCCAACGACCTAAGCAATGCCCTAATACTGATAATATTTTCTAGGGTTTTTGTAAAATTTATTTTACAGATTGAAATTGTGGAATATCTCTAGATGCAAGATAAAGCTTAGATAAAACACCGGTTCAAGTAAGTACCCTAGTAGATCTCTAGGTTGTTTATTGATCACTTTTATTTATTTATATTCCAAATATAGATTAAGTAAAAGAAAAAGAAAAAGAAACATTTGATTTACATTTTAGGCATTCAAAAGAAAAGATCATTTTAGTTTGCATATTAGGGTTTAGTCTTGTTTATGCATTTCACTTGCACCCTTTCTGAAAAGGAATAGAATTTAATTTATTACAATTTAGGGTTAGATATCATTGAATCAAAGAATCATACTAAGGTTAGATATTGTTTTCTTGCATCTTGTGTGTCTTGCATCAATATTTTATTTGCATAGTTTAGTTTATAGAGGCTAGACATAGGTGATTTCTTAATTGAACACATTAAATATTTCCATCTCGAACTTGGAGTGAGAGTTCTAAAATCATTTCTGGCGAACCCTTTACTTTATCCACTAAGTGTAGAGAATATAATAGCCATCATGATCACTCCGACTCCCAACAAATCTAGTCAAGAATTTTATAGGTGCACAATTTACCCTCTCTACAATTGGTATTATCTTTCAAAGGTAAGGTACTATATTGGTATCAAACCCTTTAGGATGGTAGTATCCACTGATGGGCTCAACTTGCAGGTAGATTGATTCATGAATTTAACAAACTACTAGACCCTTTTTTCTTGTTAACCTAGTTTACCACTATTCAAAGGCATCATCAAGAGGAAATAATGGATTTTAACATCAGATTCAATAGAACTTGGAAAATAATTCTGCAAGATATCACACCAACAGATACTCAAGCAATATATTATTATATTTGTGCTTTTAACATGTATCTAGGTTTGTTAATATGATAATCCAATATGCTCATATTTCCTAAAAATTTATCAAGCTGCTATAACTACAGAGAGCACATTGATTACTATAGGAGAGCTTCCTCATAGAAATGTAATGCCATATTTATTTAAAATCCTATAATCCATGCAAAAAACATAAACTTTGATCATAATAAAAAATCTACCAAACATGTCTCTAGTTCCTAAAATAAAGTTTCTAGCATTACCATTGAAATATTTAACACCAGCATTACCAACACCTCCTACCATACCCACATTACCTTCCCTAGAATTGCAATAATATGCTAACATGAAATAAATAATATTGGTAATAAAGAACTTAACTAATAAAGTCACCACTATGAAAAGAAGAGAAGATTAAGAGAAATTTATAGCCTAGGATATTCCTGTATATGACAAAATATCAAGGATCCTCTTTTAGTAATACTGGTGGAAAGTCTAATGCAATATATGATAACTAGAAATAACATCCTTTTACTTTAGCATTAGAAGCCCATTGTTGGTGTTCAACCTACAATGACCCATATAGTGAAGAAACTTGTATGCTTCACCAACATCAAACGTAAATAGTTGCAACTAAAAAGGTAGAGAAGGTGCAAAAGGGAAGAATCAACATGTTATGTAAGGTCAATCAAAATTTGATGATGCAAGATACTACATAAGAGGAGTCAATTTTAGTCTTAAACTATTTTGGAAAAAAAACATTACAAGTAGATCCTAAGATACTGGACCCATTCAAAGTCCCTTCTCAACAAACCTAGTAGCCAAAAAAATAAGCACCTCAAGCTACTCAGAGAATAGAGTAGCTTCCAATAAAGCATCATAAAGGGCAGTAGAAACAAAAACAACAAAAATAGTACAACCAAGAGAAGCTAAAACTCAGGAACATATTAGAAATAAGCTTCGGTATCCTTATGTCACCAAGAAACAAAGAATTAAAGCAATACAAAAATATCAAAAATAAAATTTGATGAACATAAAAAAGAGAAAATAAGTAGCCAAAATATTCTAGCTTCAATATCATGGATGATCTGAAGAATTTTCCATCCAAAGAAAGTATGTATGATGCTCTAATGATTCTAGGATAAATTGACTTCCTTCGAGCATCATTAAAGTCCAAGTAAAAATCAATATCATCCAAAACTCAATCTAACACAAGGTAAACCTACATTAAGAGCAAGTAAAAATAGATTGTTATAATTCTACATATCCCTATGCATGAAAGGATGGATTATACATAATTGCATGGTATATTTTGGAGCTACCACTATAGTTATGCCAAAATCGATATGGAAAGAAATGGGCATGGAATATCCACTATCCAATCTTATATTACTACAACTAGATGGGACCCTAGTTAAAATAGTTGGTGTAATAAAGGGCATACCCATGGTACTTCTTAAAAGTCCTCAAATAATAATCATAAAAAAATTGATTGTGGTAGACTTAGAGCCATACTTTTGTATTTGGATTATTCACACATGAAGATTTCTCATAAGGGAAGGAATGTGAAAATATTTGTAGAAAATCCCTCTACATATTATATAAAAAAATGAATAGGAAGAGAACAACGTCATTATAATCAACAACGACATTTAGAAGACATTATAGATGAGCTACAAATTAAAGATGGGTTCTCACTCAAATACTTCAATGCTATGATTGAAATAGGCATAGACACTTATTCTATCTCAAAACCAAAAAAGAAAAATCTTTTAGCCATGAAAAACTAGGAACTTTGGGAAACTAAAATGTGGAAATTCTACTCTGATGGAGCTAAATGCAAAAATGGCATTGAAGCAAGAATAGTACTGGCATCACCATCTAAGGGAATTAAGTAGCTTTTATACTACCTACCTTGGAGCTACACTAATAATGCAACAAAATATGAAGCACTATGCATTGGGTTTTAAAGAAGCAAATAAGATGAGAATAAAGCTACTGATGATTTATGGAGATTCTAAATTAGTAATAAATTAAGTCCTTAAAAATTACAACAACAAGCAACATTACTTGATAGATTATCGAAAGAGAGTTTGGGATTTTTTTGAAAGCTTTGATTCTCTGAATATAAAGGTAATTCCTAGAAGGAAAAATGCACAAGTTGATGCATTGGCCTCCCATGGAGGTAATTTTTGTCTAGTCTCTAATTTAAGAAAATGTTCAAGATTTGTTAAACTTGTATTTAGACCTTCCATTTTGGATAAGGATACATTTTGGCAAGTATTTTATAATGATGAATAAATAGTGGATTTCTTTTTTGAGGAGGTGGATTGTGCAAATATTACTAATTATATGCTTGAGATTATAAATGAAGAAAAATCTATTTAGCTCAAGAATAATCATATTCCCAAAGGACACATTACTCTTGAAAGCTTATTTGATAGCAGTTACCGACCAATTAGCCAAAAAATAAAAAATTGATGAACAGGAGTTCATAGAGGTTCAACTTGAACCTGAAAGGAATTTTAAGATTGGAGTGCAATGCTCTAATGAAGAGGTTCAATAACATTTAAGCTTATATAAGGAATTTAGCGATATCATTGCATGGAGCTATGATGACCTAAATGTCTATAGCAAAGATATCACCCAATATACTATAGAATTGTTGCCTAATGAAAATATATTTTGGCAAAAGAAAAGGCCAAGAAATCCAAAGATAGAGGTACTAATGAAACAGGAGTTTCTAAAGCTACTTAATGCAAAGACCATTTACCCATTCAAGTATTCCACATAGGTAGCTAATTTAGTACCCATCAAGAGGAAAAATGGAGATATCCATCTATGTGTGGATTTTATAAATTTCAACAAATGATCCTTAAAGGATCACTATCCTTTGCCTTAGATTGATCAAATATTACATTATATTTCTAGGATAGAGAGATTCTCCTTGCTAGATAGATTTTATTGGCTTAACCAGGTGTGGGTCGGAGATGAAGATCAATACAAAACCACATTCACTACTAAATGGGGAACATTTTCCTACCAAAGGATGCCCTTTGGACTATCCAACGTAGGAGATACTTTTCAAAGGGATATGGACTTAGATTTTGGTAAGTTGGTGAATAAATTTATACTCATTTATTTGGATGATATGATGGTATTTTCCCATGAGAAGGAGAAGCATTTAGATTACCTCTGTTTTATTTTTCAAAAAAAAAAGAATTTGGGGTGTCACTTAATCAAGGAAAGTTAATTTTTGTGGTTTATGAATGTAAATTATTGGATCATGTAGTATCTAATGATGTCTTAGCCATTGATCCAAAAGAGTAAAATCAATACTAGCACTCCCATCACTACAAAATAAGAAAGACTTGTAGTCATTCTTTGGGTAGATTAATTTTACCCAAAAGTTTGTATTTAAATTTTCCCAGATAGTGAAGCTAATGAAAAAGATGCTAAGAAAGGAGGAAAATTTTACATGGACAAAAACTAGAAGATTCTTTCAAAAGCATAAAAAAAGCCATAACTAGAGCTCGATGTTGGCCAATCTTGATTATAAAAAAATTTCATTCTTTATGTATTCGATGTAGAAGAAAGTTGTGCAGTAGTACTTACTCAAAAGTATAAATATCACAATGAGTGACCTATAGCTTTCATAAGTCAAATATTGCATGACCATGAAGAATGCTACAACTTCTTTGAAAAATAGGTATTTTCTCTTATTAAACCTTTAAAAATACTAAGGCATTATATATCTCAAAGCAAAACAATACTACATGTTGTACATCTAGATGTCTAAAAATTCATAGTGCAAGGAGAATTAGGTGAGAAAAGAGTTGTATGGATTACAAAAATCCAAGAGTATGAAGTTAAAATAAAACCAACTAAGTTGGTCTAGGGAAGAGCACTCTATGAACAACTAAAAACTCTACAACACCATACACCAATCTATTGATTGAAGAACAAGAAGAGTTGTAGTAAAAAAAAGGTCAGATAGAGCATAACATCTAGGTAGATTAATTGATCTACTTTTTGAAGACCAACAAGTTTTGGATGGATTCATAGCCTCTCAAAAGTGTAGGTACAAAATTCAAGCTATGAGCTATGTTTTAATTGATGGTGTCCTGTATCAAAAATAAATTGATGATATATTACTAAGATGCATACAACAAAATAAGATAAAGGATATCTTAAATTAGTTTCATGTTGGCTTATCAAGAGGGCACTGCTCTGGTTAGACTATAGTAGCCAAAATACTAATAGCCAGATAATATTGGCCAATCCTATTTCTAATGCTTGTGATAAATATCAAAGCTTTGTTGGCAAAAACAAAAATCTAGCAATGCCCCTTTTAGCAAAATATTGTAAATGAACCCTTCCAATTATGGGGATTATATTTTATTGGGGTAGTTAATCCAAATTATTTTTTCAAACATAAATTCAAACTAAAAAATAATTACCTCATTTTCAGCGGCGTAAAAGGTTTAAAATGATTGTGGCATGGTGGTTATAGGGGCGGACTGCACGAAGATCTATGTGGCAACTTCTAGGGTGGACATCGCAGAATACTGTGGCGGCCATAAAAGCTAGACAACCTGCTCGGATTCGTGATGACTACTGATTCCACCATGTAAATTGAAAAAAAAAAAAAATTACCTCACCAGATGGTCCGAAGTAGAAGTGACCAAGCATGCATATCAGGATACTATCATTGTTTTTCTTGAAATATTGTTCACTAGATTTTGGATCTCTTCTACAATAGTATCTAACAATTGTGGATTATTCATAGGGGCTAATACAATGGATTTTGCTATAAAATATGGTATATATTGGAAAGCTTCCTCTAATTATTACCTAGAGGACAATGGATTAGCAGAGTCCACCAAAAATTTTTTAATGAAGATAATCAAACAAAATATTGGCAACAATCAAAAGAGTTGGAATTTAATGGTTAATCAAGCATTATGGGAAAATATAATTATGATAAAAAAGTCTCTGAATACCATACCCTATGGTCTAGTTTATGGAAAAGAAATAGTATATTCAATACATCTAGAATTGCCTCCTTTAAATATTATTGACCAAACATAAATAGAGGAGGTAAAACCAATTGAAAAATGGATGGAAAAATTATTGCTATTAGAGGAGAGAAGAGAAAAATCTTATAGTAGTTTTTGCTAGCATCAAGCAACCATTAAAATATGGTTTCATAAAATATCATCATCATAACTATTTAAATATGCTGATCTGGTACTCAAGTGGGATGCAAAATATGCTAAATCAGAAAAGCACGACAAGCTAGAATCTTTATGGTTTGGGTCATATCTAATTTTTGAAAAGAAATATTTAAATACATATGAGCATCTAGACATGGATGACCATCTTTTGCTAATTTTTATGAATGACCAATATTTAAAGCATTATACTTAAAAATACGTGCCTCTAAGGTGTGCATATATAAATAGTAACACATGTAAATACCACATTAGTGGTATCAGTGATCGTAGTGCTTTTTTAGAAATAGAAGATGAATGGTTGAGAATAAAGTCTGGTAGTTACAAGATTTTAAATTTCCAGCAATCTTACTAGCTGAAAGGTTGACAACAATCTTGAAAATAGATATACACTGCAAATATTCACACAAACTACCAGTTACAAAGAAAATTTTTATAATAAAAGACTAACATGCATAATCTTTGGCATTAAATTAGCAATATTTATTCGTCATGATTGCTTCTTGCTATATAAATAGGGCTTAAAATGTGCAATATATGAAAGAGCATTTAGTAGTTGAAATAGCATAATATTACAGAATTGTTGAAGAGTTTGACACGAAGAGAAGAGTTACATTCTTTCATATGCTTGCATTTTTAGATAAAAAATTCTAGTTCAAAATGCTATGAGGGAAAAGAGGGAAGAAGGTACAAAAGAGAATGAAAGAGCTGCAAGATAAGCTAAGAGACATCCATGACCCTATCATTATGATTAAATAAAAATTAAAAATCTTTAGAGATAGGTTAGAAACAAGAGGAATTCACTCCTATCCATTTATATACTCAGGTTTGTCCACCCCTGTCTAGAGTTAGTTAAAGCCATTACAAAAAAATTTGACCTAGAAATAATGATGGTACACAACATAGAAGGGAACAAACTATTTGCAATTATATATGAAGGAACTAGAAGAGCTTTCATAGCAATAGTAAAACCAAGTACAAAACCCAAGCCACTTGATATAAATAAATAAAAGGGTTATGTAAAGAAAGATAATCTTCGAGCTTGGTTAGTTAAAAATATAGGGAAAATTTTGAATGACTTTCCAAAAAATCCTATAAAGCTTGAGAGATTTAATAAACTTTTGCAAATAGTATTGTCGATGATTGTTCTAATTCTTGGGTTGGATATTGACTCATATGTATATGAGAACCAAATTTCCATTGCATATGTAGTCACCAATGTACATAATTATGATAGTTCAAGTGCAAATGATCCTGTTTTCTTTTATTGGGTCCATTTTCTGAATTAGAAAATTCATAGTCGATTGGTCACCCTAAAGCTAAAAGAGAATGATTCATTTTGTTACCCATCATATTTAGCATGGTTTTTCCTCTTTCATATGCCTCCAAGTATGCATAATATAAAGCTCTAGGTAAAAGATAATGAGCAATATTATCTTGTAGTTGATTGGACCCTATTCCTTAGAGAAACCTCTTCATATCTAGAGTTCAATAGACTATTTCTAGGGCCTTCACTTGCATGCATTTATGGTTATATTCCTTGCTCGAGCTATGAAGTTATTAATAAACTACATGACAAGAAACATGAGCTAGGGGATTAGTATTTCCTATAAAATGATACCATTATCATAATATACGACTTCCTTGGAACTCCCTATATGTTGCCCTATTATGTTATGGACTAGGTCTTTGGTATGAAATTATGTAGACAAATTGATGAAGCAGACAATAATTTTTTATCCGAAATAAGGAAATCCTACACTTATCGATATCCCTTCAAGTTTGAGGATATAAGCATCATGACAAGAGGTCAAGCAAATATTCTAGATGAAAATCTTAGTGGCCTCTAGTTTTCGATAGTGCCACACATATGGAATTATGACCTGTAGGGTAAGTTTAAGACTAAGTTAGCAAAATTAAATATTGAACCCCTAGTATTTGATCACCTTCCATTACCAAAGATCAAGAAATTTAGAAATAATGAGGAAGATCAAGCCATTGAGATTAATATTAATGAGATTCAAGAACAACCACCATAGAGGAAGTGCTATGATTTTAAATGACCTTATGATCTAGTAAGGAACAAAGAGCAGTGGATAAATGAGGACCTAAAATGGAAAAAATTCAAGATTCGAGAGTGGTGGATTTTACATTGTGAACGAGACAAGCAAAAGAAAGCTTTTCCTAGCACTTCAGATAAGTTGTTCAAGAATGACTTTGATGGTGAATATGAACGTTGGATGAAAGAGCACCATGGAGAGAGATATGTAATGTTGATGATATTGGGGGACCAAGAAGAAGAAGTATATTATGAAGAAGAAGAAATTGCTTAAAAAATACCCAATCAAGTAGAACCCTTATTTGATTAAAAAGATTCAAAAGAAGATGCAAACTTAAAAGAATTGCCTCAACGTAAGAGATATTGTACTTGAACCCATTTTGGCAATATTAATTGTCTCAAAGTCTAGTTAAGAAGATCCAATAGGGCATGTTGTGGGAGTTGAAGTAGCACAAATAATAGCATACACAAAAAAATTAGTTGTTGTAGCAAGCCCAAATAAAGCTAAGTCCCAGTCGAATATCTACTAGCATACTCAATATAAGAGATATAGCAAGAAAGAAAAAATGAAGATTCATCTGAACACTAAGAAAAAGGAGACCTCAAAGAATGCTAAAAAGTGGCAAATAGAGCAATAATTTTGAGAACTAAAGTGTAGATCAAGAAATTTGATGCCATAGTTGAAGAACACAAGCTTATATTGAGAGGGGGGTGAAAAGTATAAGATAAAACTTTTCTCTTTTCTTTTCGAAGTAATAACTTCAAATAATATCTATGCAATAATGAAATAATGCACAAATGATGGGGGACGGGAAAATCGCACACACGCAATTCCAAATTTTCTTCTATTAATCTGGAATCTCCTTTACATAAACATCCCGCAGGCTTTACAATCACCAACGCTCGGCTTGGTTTTCTCACTAACTCTATTCTCTACATGCGTTCTCCCAATCCACCACCCCTTTTATCTTACTATCTCTAAGTTTTTTATCGAGGTCTTGACCCTCTAGGCCATTAATGACCCACCTAGCAGAATTCATTACAAAAACCTGCAAAATCGGCTTCTACGGCCGAGTCTTCAATTTTCCTTCCATAATTGGGCAACTGCCCCGATCCGCCATGAAAGCATGCATTAAAGAGACCCTTGACCTGCAACCACCATTTTGTCAGACTATTCTTATGAACTGCTATCTCATCCGTATTGCCCATGACCTGCAACTGCCGCTTTGTCAGAATGTTCATCTGTGACTGTTGCCTCTTTTTCCATGCACGTGGCCATCCGCGTGTTGATTTCTTATTTGTTTTCTTCCTGTCGCGATATTGTGACATGTCACAATATCGCGATGAAATTCCCTTGCATCCTCGCTTCTATTTTTGTGTCATGATATCGCGACCTCCCCGCCCTCGAGTCTATGCTTTGTTTTTATGTCACGATTTCATGATGTTGCGATATCGTGACCTCCCCGCCTTCTTGCCTTGCTTTCATCTTTATGTCATGATTTCACAACATCGCGATATCACGACCCCTCCGCCTTCTTGCCTTGCCTTCACTTTTATGTTACGATTTCACGATGTCACGATATCGCGACCTCCCTGCCTTCTTGCCTTGCCTTCACCTTTATGTTGTGATTTCACGACGTTGCGATATCGTGACCTCCCCACCTTCTTGCCTTGCCTTCAATTTTATGTCATAATTTCACGATGTCGTGATATTGCGACGTCACGATATTGCAACCCCTCTGCCTTCTTGCCTTGCCTTCACGTTTATGTCACGATATCGTGACGTCACGATATTGCGACGTCGCGATATCACGACCTCCCCGCCTTCTTGCCTTGTTAAAATGACCAACTTCTACGATATCACGACGAAATTCCCTTGCATCCTCACTTTTGTTTTTGTGTTGCGAAATTGCGACCTCCCTGCCCTCGAGCCTATGCTTTGTTTTTATGTCACGATATCGCGACATCGTGATATCGTGACCTCCCCACCTTCTTGCCTTGCTTTCACCTTTATGTCGTGATTTTGTGACGTCACGATATCGTGACCCCTCTGCCTTCTTGCCTTGCCTTCACTTTTATGTCATGATTTCACGACGTCACGATATCACGACGTCGTGATATCATGACCTCCCTGCCTTCTTGCCTTGCCTTCACCTTTATGTCACGATTTCACGACGTCGCGATATCGCGACCTCCCCGCCTTCTTGCCTTGCCTTCACTTTTATGTCATGATTTCGTGACGTCGCAATATCGCGACGTCGTGATATCGTGACCCCTCCGCCTTCTTGCCTTGCCTTCACTTTTATGTCATGATTTCGTGACGTCGTGATATCACGACATCGTGATATTGTGACCTCCCTGCCTTCTTGCCTTGCCTTCACTTTTATGTCATGATTTTGTGACATCGTGATATCGCGACGTCGCGATATCGCGACCTCCCCGCCTTCTTGCCTTGTTAAAACGACCAACTTCTGCCTAGATAAAACAAAACACTTAGAAAAATTTTGGTTGATGCAAGATTGCTCTGTTGCCGTCGGATGCTCCTGCATCAGACACTCGGGGTTGATAGAGAAGTGACCTTCACTTCTGTGCTGTTCGGTCACCATTTTTTGCAACATCTCCAAATGTACACCTGCCTCTGCAACCCGCTTAAACCTCGTCTCTTGGAAAAAACATTTTTTGCCTTCTACCAGACAAATTTTGGCACTACTGCACACCTTCTCGTCCATTGCCTGTAATGGCTTTAACTTGTGGCGCACTCCATATTTCGTCAATGAGTACGTATTTGCACGATCATCATGCACCACACTTCGATCAAATTGCCATGGCCTTCCTAACAGCAAATGGCAAGCGTCCATGGGGAAAACATCACACAGGACCTCATCCTGGTACTTCCCAATATTGAACGTGACTAAGCACTGTTCATGAACCCATGCTCTATGGTCCTTCCGCAACCACGCAATCCGATATGGATGCGGGTGTCTCCTCCTCTCTAGCTGTAACTTAGTAACCATCTCTTCAGAGACTAAGTTATCAGTACTACCATTGTCTATAATAACATTATAGACTTTGCCTAAACTTTTGCACCTCATGCAAAATAGGCTTCTCCTTTGTTCTAGTTTCTCCTCCTCATTCAACAAGGCTCTCCTTGCAACCATGACTTCCCCTCTCTCTGCCTCCTCAGAGTGCTTCGATGCAACACCATCATCAATGACTACAGCTCAGGCAGGGCCCTCAGGCCTCATGTTCGCCCTCTCTTGGCGTTCAGGACACTCATACATCATATGTCCTACTTCCCCACACTAGAAACAGGGCCCACAAAACCTTTTATCTCCATTTCCTTGACCAGGTCTACCTCTTCCTCTTGGGTAGTTATTCTGATTACGGTGTCCATAATCATTATCTCCCTTCTGGTCCTGACTGCCGCTAGCTTCAGCTTCCTTCTCATCTCGTCCTTTATCCATTTCCACATTGGTTCTTCCACCAGTTCTTCCGCCATGACCTCTTCCTCTTTGCTTGTTCTCAAACCTCCTATTGAGATTTTCTTCAACTTTTAGGGCAAATTGGTAAGCGTCCTCAATGGTGCTTACCCGAACTAGGCTCAGCTCCTCTTGGATACTGAGTCTCAACCCATTGATATAACGGGCCACCTTCTCCTTGTTTGCCTCTAAATGGCAAGTTCTAATAGAGATCTTGTAAAACTCCTCGATGTATTCTTGGACAGTTTTGATTGTCTGTCTCAAACTCTGCATTTTCCTTAGCAGATCCAACTCGTAATCTATAGGAATAAACTGTCTTTTCAGCTTTTTTGCCATTCTATCCCATCTTGTTATTCTTTCCTTCCCTATTCTATTTCGCTCCAGCTATACTCCCTTCCACCAGATGCTGGCATGACCCTTCAACTTAGTCTTAGCAAATCTAACCTGATTAGGGTCTTCAACCTCCTCATATTCAAAATATTCTTCTAGATCATTTATCCAATCAATCACCTCCTCTGGATTTAGGTTTCCATAATATGTAGAAACCTCAATTTTTGGTTTCTTTCCAATCTGGGAGATGGCTTTGTATAACCTAGCCTGTGCAGGATCCATAGCCTCTTCTTCTTCCTCAAACTGGTATTCTTCTTCATCAACTTTGTATTCACTTCCTTCTTCCCTTCTGGGCTCGCGCCCTCTATGTAGCTCTTCTTGTAGGGCTTGAACTTGCCTCTACAAAACTCGGACATCTTTCACTGCCGCCACGCCTCTCCCACCAACAGGGTTTCTTCTTGGAGGCATTCTACTCACTCTCTCACAAGCCCTTCCATAGATCCTAGTGTAACTGCCTCACGTCCGACGATCTGTTACACACTCAAGAACTTTTGGCTCTGATACCACTGATGGGGGACGGGAAAATCACACACACGCAATTCCAAATTTTCTTCTATTAATCTGGAATCTCCTTTACATAAACAGCCCGTAGGCTTTACAATAACCAGCGCTCGGCTTGGTTTTCTCACTAACTCTATTCTCTACATGTGTTCTCCCAATCCACCACACCTTTTATCTTATAATATCTGAGTTTTTTATTGAGGTCTCGACCCTCTAGGCCATTAATGACCCACCAGGCAGAATTCATTACAAAAACCTGCAAAATCGACTTCTACGGCTGAGTCTTCAATTTTCCTTCTATAATTGGGCAACTGTCCCGATCCACCATGAAAGCATGCATTAAAGAGACCCTTGACCTACAACCATCGTTTTGTCAGACTGTTCTTCTGAACTGCTATCTCATCTGTATTGCCCATTACTCGCAACTGTCGCTTTGTCAGAATGTTCATCTATGACTGTTGCCTCTTTTTTTGTGCACATGGCCATCCGCATGTTGATTTCTTATTTGTTTTCTTCCGATCGCGATATCGCGACATGTCGTGATATCACGATGAAATTCCCTTGCATCCTCGCTTCTATTTTTGTGTCACGATATCGCGACATCGCGATATCACGACCTCCCTACCCTCGAGCCTATGCTTTGTTTTTATGTCACGATTTCGTGACGTCGCGATATCGTGATGTCGTGATATCGTGACCTCCCCGCCTTCTTGCCTTGCCTTCACCTTTATGTCATGATTTCACGACGTCGCGATATCGCGACCCCTTCACCTTCTTGCCTTGCATTCACTTTTATGTCATGATTTCGTGACGTCGCGATATCGTGACCTCCCCACCTTCTTGCATTGCCTTCACCTTTATGTCATGATTTTACGACGTCGCGATATCGTGACCTCCCTGCCTTCTTGCCTTGCCTTCACCTTTATGTCATGATTTTGTGACGTCGCGATGTCGTGATATCGTGACCTCCCCGCCTTCTTGCCTTGCCTTCACTTTTATGTCACGATTTCACGACGTCGCAATATCACGACGTCGCGATATCGTGACCCCTCCACCTTCTTGCCTTGCCTTCACTTTTATGTCATGATATCGTGACGTTGCGATATCGCGACCTCCCCGCATTCTTGCCTTGCCTTCACTTTTATGATATTTAAATCTATAATTTAAATGTTTTGAATATTTAAACTTTTATTCAAAATCTATTTAAATATTTTGATTTAAATATAAACCTTCCACTTTAATATTTAAATATTTCATATAAATATTAAAGCATATAATTAAATCACCCTTGAAGATATTTGTCTTGACATCAATGAAACTCAATAATTCTAACAATCTCCCCCTTTGTCATTGATGGTAACCGTGCAAAGAAACCGTACTTTACTAAAATAGGATCACCAGTTGCTACCCTTGACAAGCTTCTCCCCCATACTGAAATTACAAGTTTCTCCCACTTTGACATCAATGGCAAAGGCTCCTCGGGGTTGAAGGATAAGATACTTGATAATGCCCCATTACTACCTACTCTTCTTGAGGTATTCAATGATGATATGGGAGTGAAATTACTCCCAACTTACTTCTGAGATACTCAAATGTCTCCTTTGGAAGTGGCTTGGTAAAGATGATAGCAATATATTCCTTTGTAGTAATGTATTCCAACTTGACTTTTTGATTAGTAACTTGCTCTCTTAAAAAGTGATACTTGATCAAAATGTGCTTTTTCCTTGAATGCATCACTGGATTCTTCAAAATATTGATGGCACTTGTATTATCACAAAGTATGGAGATAGGATGATCATGCTCTACTTTGAAATTACTTAAGGTTTTTTTCATCCATAAAACCTATGTGCAACAAGAAACTACTGCAATGTACTCTACCTCTACAGTAGATAAGGATACTGATGCTTGTTTCTTACTTAGCCAAGAGACCAAACAATATCCAAGAAAAAATGCTCCTCCACTTGTGCTTTTCCTATCATCCACACTACCTGCCCAATCTGCATTTGTATATGTAGTAAGAGTGAAACTATAGAATCTAGGATACCATAGTCCAAAATCCATAGTTCCTTTCAAATACTTGAAGATTTTTTTTATTGTCTATACATGTGTTTCCGTTGGTGCAACTTGAAATCTTACCTCCAATCTAACTGCCTACATTATATCTAGCCTTGTAGTTGTGACATACAATAAAATTCCAATCATGGATCTATACAAGGTTTGATTAGCCTTAGGAGACTCATCATATTTACTTAACTTACATCCTGTAATCATGGGGGTACTCATAGGATTACAATTCTCCATCCTAAATTTTTTCAACATTTCTTTTACATACTTGATTTGAGAGAGAAATATACCTTTATCTAACTGTGAAATTTGTAAACCAATAAATAAGGATAGTTCACCAAGAAATGACATCTCAAATTATTTTTGCATACATTTTGCAAATTCCTGACACATCTTGTTATTACACCTTCAAAAATGATGTCATCCACATAGACCACTACAATTAATTGGTCATTTCCTTCATTCTTGATGTATAGGTTGCTATCAACTATACCTTTTTTAAAACCCTATTCTTGAAGATAATTATCCAACCTTGAGTACCAAGCCCTAGGGGCTTGCTTTAGTCCATATAGAGTCTTATTCAATTTACATATAAAGTCTGACTCATCTGTCAGACTGAAACCATCTGGTTGCTCAATGTATACCTCTTCCTCTAAGTAACCTTTAAGAAATGCTAATTATACATCCATTTGGTACACTTTGAAGTTTTTGAAACTTGAAAAATCCAAGAACATTTTTATGGCCTCAAGATGAGAAACATGAGAAAATGTCTTCTCAAAGTCAATTTCCTCAACTTGTGCATAGCATTTGCACACAATTATTGCTTTATTTTTGACCACCTGACCATCTTCATTTAACTTGTTTTTGTAGATCCATTTGGTGTCGATTACATTCTTGTCTTTTGGATGTGTAACAAGTTCCCAAGTCTCACTTTTCTCTATTTTATATAACACCTCTTCCATTGCTTTAATCCAATATTTATGGTGTTTTAGATGGTATATTGGGGGGTGTTCTTGAGGGTGTCCTCTAATTCTCATCTTCTTTAGTTTTTTCATCTTTGCAACTTTATCCTTCTTGATACACAATCTCTTGAGCTGGTTCTCTTAGATCTATTTTTTCATCAACTCTTACATTTGTACTTTCAACAATTTTATGTGATCTTTTATTGTAGCATCTATAGGCTTTGCTCTTTGAAGAGTATCCAAGGAAGATACCCCCATCACACCTAGAATCAAACTTGCTCAAATATTTTTCTTCTCGTCTAATGTAGCATTTGCTTCTAAAATTTTTGAAGTTCTTCACAGTAGCTAGTCTTTCCTTCCAAAGCTCATACAAAGTTTTGTGGTGATTTACTCTTACTTGAGATTTATTGATGATATAAATAGTTGTATGAATCACCTCTCTCAAAAAAGCATCAAAAATCTTAGACTCATTTAGCATGGCCTTGGACATGCCTTGAATAGTTATGTTCTTCCTTTCAACTACTCCATTCTATTGTGGAGTTCTTGCTACTGAGTATTGTCTCTTGATTCCATGTTGTTCACATAATTCTACAAATTCATCTAAAGTGAATTCACCTCCTTTTTCTGATCTTAGAAACTTGATATTTTTACCTGTTTCATTTTCTACAAGTACCTTGAATGCCTTAAACCTTCAAATGCTTTTGATTTTTCTCTCAAGAATGCTACCCAAGTCATTCTATAATAATCATCAATACAAAACATGAAATAATTATCACCTTGTAAACTCTTTTTCCTTGTAGTTCCACATAGATCAGTGTGAATTAGCTCCAAAGGCTTAGATGAAGAGAATTCCTTTAAATTGAATATTGATCTTGTTTTCTTACCATGCTGACACTGTGCGTAAATTTTTCTTGGGATTTTTTCTATCTTGGGTAAATCTCTAACTACCTGTTTGTTGCTTATTTTTACTATGTTGTCAAAATTTAGGTGGTCCATTATCCTATGCCATAACCAGATATCACCTTCTTGTGATAAAAAGTATTTTTCTCACTTAATTTAGTTCAACATGTAGATATTGTTTGCAGTTTTACTAGTGTATGCAATAAGCTTTCCTATCTTGGATTTCCTGATCTCACATCCATTTGGGTTGAATGTGAGTGTGTTCCCTTTATAACATATTTAAATTACACTTAGTAGATTATGCTTCAACCCTTCAACATATAACACATTATATGTCCTTGATATTCCATTATCTAGGCTCAAGGTTCCCTTTCCAACAATTTTGGCAGAAGCATTATCACCAAATTTTATTGTGCCTCCATTTATTTCCTTGAGAGAGAAATTTTCTTTTATCACACGTCATATGACTTGAACAACCACTATCAATTCTTCATTTTTCACATTAAGAGTCATTTGTACCAACATAGACTTCTCCTTTTCTTGTTCCATTTTCTTTCTCCAAACTTTGGAGGTCATATCCTTTTAAACAGTTTCATCTTCCTCCTTGTTTTATTTTGGAAGTTCAGGGAACACTGTTCTACACCATTTAGCTTTATGCCCAAAATTATCACATTTGTAACAAATGATATTGTAATCCATGAGAGGTGCAAATGAATTGAAATTTCTCTTGGTGAATCCAAAATCACTTTTAGCATAAATAATGCAATGTACAACTTTATGACCAAATTTGTTACATGAAGAACAATAACCATGGAAGAAATATTAAAACCTGTTTGATTGCCTTGGATGATATGGTTGCAAGGTTCTCTCATTATTGTTTCTATGATTGATTTCGGTCCATGATGATTATTTGTTTTCTTCCTTATTGATTCTTCCACTTCTCAATACATCAGCATAGGTCTTGGGATCTTATTTACTTATATTCTTTGATGCCTCTATTTATGTTGAGCTTGACTCACCCTTTTTTTCTTATGACCTTCAAAACCAAGTCCATTCTTTATAACTGAAGATATTTGTGTTTTGATAATGTCACTCACATTTTTTGTGCTTTTCTAAAACCTATGTAGCTTATAATTAGATTTTTCTACTTATTTCCTTATAGAGACAACCTCATGTTCTAGTGTTTTCACATTCCAACACTTTTGCCTTTAATTGTTTAGTCATACCTTCCTCAATTTGCTTTACCTCTTCAATTTTAACTTTTGAGTCAATAAGATCTTGCAAAAGCTTTGCCTTTGTATCCTCTATCTCTTGTACTTGAATATTCAATCTTGATTTTTCTTTCTAAGCTTTTTCAACTTTTCAATAGCAACAACAAGTTCCTCTTCTATTTCCACTATGGCTTCCTCTTAATTTTTTTGATTTTTCTCCTTTTATTGGATTTCAACAAACATTTTCTTTCACATCCATGACAATGTGTGTTCTTGTAAGATCTTCCTTCAAGTTGTTAGGCTTTCACAAAGGAACCCACTCTAATACCAATTGAAGAACACAAACTTATACTAAGAGGGGGGTGAACAATATAAGATAAAACTTTTCTCTTTTCTTTCCAAAGCAATAACTTCAAATAATATCAATGCAATAATGAAACAATGCACAAATCACCACACACATAAGAGATAAATATTTTACATGGAAACACCCTCTCGAGATAAAACCATAGAAAAATATTGCTTATATATTTCTTCAATAAATTTTGTGGGCACCAACCCATAGGAGACACCAATCCCCTATTGCAAGTTCATGGGCACCAACCCATAGGAGACACCAATACCCTTCACAATTTCATGGGAACCAACCCACAGGAGACACCAATCCCCTCACATAGGTTCGTGGGCACCAACCCACAAGAGACACCAATCCCCTCACACAAGTTTTACTCCAAAGAATCTATCCAACAACACTGTTTCAGGTCTACTCCCGAATATGCTCATAAATACTACTTAAATCTGCTCCCAAATTTGTTCATAAATACTACTAAAATTTACTCCCAAATATGATCATAAACAATGCTTATCTACTCCCAAATCCAATCATAAATAATGCACAAATCTATTTACAAATCTGATTTATAATTTTCCCTTGTTGCTTATTTATTTAAACTTCAAATAAAACAGTCTTATCACTCCAATAATAAAAATTATAAAATATAAATTTATTAAAACAAAATGACTCCTTATATCTCCCTTAATACTTCAATCAAATTTAATTAAACACTTTACCTTCTCCATTTGAATTCCTGCATACCTTTTGCTCACACTCTTGTTTTTTGTTGCTTTAACAAATGATCCCCAATCACTCCCTTGACCCATTTTGAAAACTTGATGTGCGAATTTGAATATTTCACTATTTTGAATGACAGTGGATATTTCTGGACTACTAGTGCTCTGTGGCAGCCACGTGGACCCCTGTCAATATTATCTTTAGACATGGTGAATGCGTTATACTTTGTGCCTTTAAAAAAAATCCATGTGAACTTTTTAGAGTGTTTTAACCATGTCCTAAAGGCACCAGAGGCTCTCTATATATTCGTAAGGTAAATTAACAAGATTATCTATCATTGAACGTCTCAAAACCTCATGCCCTAGTTTTACATTGTACCATGCGAATGCCTAAAATGCTCAACACTTTCACCTGAGAAGATCTATCATTTTTTCTATCTTCTCATATATTCCAGAGACATTAATCAAAAAAATATTATTCGAAATGAAGCATATATTACTTGAAAATTTTATCTCCCAAAATGAAAATTACATGTTCAATGAGGCACATAAAACCTTCTACAACACATGCAGATTTCGACTAAGTTAAAGCGGGGAAAGACTAGTCAAAGACATCACTATAAGTCGCTGTGAATATAGATTTTGTTTGTTGTCCCCGTAGGACACTTCTCTGGATTTCAAAAATGTATGCAATGATGTTTATGTTCTCCTCTTGTAAGTAATAATTTGATCTCCCTTTTAGACGGTGATGGCAGTTCTCAAAGTGATTTTTCCTTGTCTTCTATGCTCATAACATTCATAGCTTCTTGAACATGAAATGCTAAAACCCTAACTCCTTGATCATGAGTCTCTGTGTGCACACTCTCCTTCATGATGGCATTAAGAACTTCATACTTCTCTTTTAGAATGTACTATGAACTTATGTTGACTTTCAATCACCAAAACTTCTCATCCAATCAAATCGCTCAAACCAGCCCTATCCTTCGAATGCAATTTCTAGCCATAGTCTCCTTCTATTTTTATGTGCTCATCTCTGGGATGTCCTTGCCCATCTTCAATTCTCTACTCATCTTTATATCGAAGGATATTCAAATTTTCTTGCACATCAAAATGAATTATTGACCTTGTATCAATATACTTTCACTTTGCTATTTGCACCCAAGGAGGTCGGTCCATGCGTATTAAACCTTTGAATTTAAAATTCACTTTTTACCTTTTATATGGTGCTCAAGTCAGCCCACTCTCTTTTAAAACACTTTTATATTATAATATTTAAATCTATGATTTAAATATTTTGAATATTTAAAATTTTATTCAAAATATATTTAAATATTTTAATTTAAATATAAACCTTCCACTTTAATATTTAAATATTTCATTTAAATATTAAAGTATATAATTAAATCACCCTTGAAGATATTTGCCTTGACATCCATGACAACTCAATAATTCTAACAATAGTCTATAAGTTGGTATGGGTAGCAGGAGGACTAGGTATGCCTCATATCTCTATTTCTCTTCCTAAAATTCATCCACCACTTGTATAGTCTATGCCTAAATAATCACTCCCACCATATCACCTTGCCAAAGAGTCTTCACCCCCTCATAATTTACCACCAAAAATAACTACCACCTCCCATGTACAAGAAAGAAAACCAACCCCAAAAAATACATATTTTCAAACCCCTATAAATACCAACATTGTATCACTAAATCCCACATCAATGATCGTATCACCTTTCCAATTTGCCTTTACTACTTCCTCTACTTTTGAATGTCAACTTCAAGAAGCATTTTTTGTAATTCAATATATTGAAGCAAATACCCAAAAATGGGTGTAACAAGAACCACAATATGGGATAAATAAGGCAACCACCCAAACATATGATGGATTAGATTTTATTATCGAAGAACAAGTCAAAGTGGTTGCGCACCTTAAAGTTAAGAAGACGATAGAAAAATGATAATAAAGGATTATCACATCAATATGCAAATGTATGACATCTCCAAAATTCCCAAAATAGATACACTTAGGGCACTTTATATTAAAGCAGATATTATTTTCCTCTAGAGCAATCAAATAGATGTAAAGTTTGCAACTACAAAAAATAATCTCAAATCCTTGGAGCAAAAGCTAAAGAAGGAAGAAGTAAAGAAAAGTGCTCTAAAATTTGATATTTAGTACCTAAAATGCTTGTCACATAAATCTCCTACTGAAGAATAACTACAATAGAAGGATAAAAATATCTAGAATTTGGAGGAGCAGTTGCAACAAGAGAGTACTAAGATTTAAACACAGGAGAAGGAACTTCAAGAATTGAGGTCGAAGCTCTAGAGGTAGGAAGAAATATTGACCATAGTCCAATCATAGCTAGAAAAGAATATGGAAAAGCCACAAAGCTAGGTAATATCCAAATATTTGCTAAATTAAATGTAGAGGCCAGTATTGGATCAAGATTAAGGAAGTCACAATGAAAGATTTCCCTTTGACCAGAAGGATAGCATATATTGCAAAATTGAACCAATATGCAAAAGAATAATTCAATAGAGGAAGCGAGGAATTTATGAGTAAAGTGTAGTAGGTAGGGGTTGCACTCCATATGCTGTGAAATAGAGCGGAATACCCCTACCTAGAAAAATTCTCTAAGATATACCTAAGTCAAGATTTTGCTCAACCCAAGTAATATCTAGAAGTCAACTAATCATAGAAGGAGGAGAGATAATGAGCACCCTCAAAGTAAGCATATATAAAATAAAATTGGTAGTGCTAGAGGTCATGTATCTTGGTTTCCTAGGATTTTGGGATAGCAATGGCCACTTTTAAAATGCAAAACCAATGATTGGATCAGAAGCTCAACAATGATAATAAAATTGATGTATTGACTAGACCTCTAGAAATAGAGCATATCATTGCTCTCTTCCATAGGCTCTCTATGCTACTATAAAAATCCCAATAAATGACTCAAAGATATGGGAACCCCTCTTATGACCATTACATTGAATTATAGGAAGTTCTTAAAAATTTTAAAGCAATACATCTCCCCTCTCAAAAGGCATGGGATAAAATGTGCAAATTATTCCAGTTGACAAAAAATCCTTTATAAATTCAAGTAACCAATCAATAAGGTGAGACATGTAGAGTAGCCATAGAATAATAATAGGGAGAATCCACTGGAACAATTAGGACCTCAAAAATGGAAAGCATGTGGGGAGGCCACCCTTGTATAAATAGATTTTTTATTTTTTGCTTTTATTTCTTTTTTATTCTTGTACAAAATAGGATAAATTTATGTGGGTTCTAGTTTTTAGAAAGCATAAACTCCTCGTGAGGCACCAATAATGTGGATAAAATAAATACCCCACATATCTCTCTTCATAAAGAGAGGATTTTGCTATCAATATTTTACCATTTTTCTAAGCTAAGTAGCTTTTAGAGACTTAGTTAGGCATGTGAAACAACCATCAGACCTAAAGAGAAGATAGGTAAGGCTCAACTAGCCCAAAGGAATACCAAAATTCTAAATTTTTCTAAGTATGGAGAGTTACTAGATCTTTGAGACACTAACATTAAAAACAAGCATATAATTATTCAGCATCTAGTGTGGTTGAAACTAAGATTTTGACTAATGCAAAAGAATTTGATTGTTGTTGTAGCGTTATACTCAAGTTTTGACTATGGGGCATGGCAAAAAATTTAAAATACTAATGTCAGCAAAGGCTTGATAAAATTTTGGCATCCAACGTGTTATGAAGTACTTTTGGCTAAGTATGAATAAAGTCTACCATCCAATGTCATAGTAGGGAATAGAGCTAGAGAAAAAAATATTCCAAGACATTGAGCTTGAAACATAAAGGCAGAGAAGTGGAAAAGAATTTCATTGGCATCATTGAGATTATAAGATGCTAACGTCATCAAGGTAAGCTAAAAAACCTAGCATTCATTAAGAGAAAGTAGAAATCCAATCTAAGTTTTGAGAAGCACTAGACAAATAATGAGGTTAACTTCATGCAAGAAACATAACACGATGCCGACATAATAGAGATCTAGATTTATTTCAACTAAGAAAAGAGAGATCTAACAAGATACAAAATTTTTTGAATACACCCTTGATAATCATAATCTGCTATCAAAGAATCTTAACAACCAAAATATTTTCTAGTCAACAACTATACCAATACAGCTAGGCCAGTCATGGAGTAACCTGAAGTAAAACAAAATTTTCAAATGATCCTATGGATTAGATGAACACACATAGGTTACAACTCTCTCATATTAAATTAGAGCAAGCCATATCAACATCATGGTACCAATACAGTTGCAATAGAATGAGCTGGAAAAGAATGTACACATGTTGCACCAACCTGATAAGCCTGCAATCCATATTGAAAGTAACTATGCTTAGATAATTGTGAAGAACATAATCTTATACAGAGAGGTGGGGTGAACAATATAAGATAAACTTTTACTTATCTTTCCCAAACAATAGCATTCAATATTATCAATTGCAATAATTCTCCAAAGTAGTATTAACCAATATCATCAATAGCAGTAACAAGGCAATGCATAAATCATCACACACATGAGAGACATAGATTTAACATGGTTCACCCAATGTGGGTTACGTCCATGGAAAAATATTTCTTCTAAATTTTCTTAATAAATATCTTGGGAACCAATTCCCTATTACAATGTTTATGGACATCTTTCCAAAGGAGATATGAATCCCCTATGCTCAGGTTTGTGGACCTCTATCCACAGGAGAACTCTATCCTCTTAACTCTAGTTCATGTAACTCTAACCATAGGAGAACTCTATCCCCTCACTGATCTGGTTTGTGGAACTCTATTCATATGATAACTCTATCCCCTTGCTGGTCTGGTTCATGGAGCTCTATCCACAGGAGAACTCTATCCCCTTGTTGGTATGATTTGTGGAACTCTATCCATAGGAGAACTCTATCCCCACTACTATGGCTACCTCCAAAGCTGGTACACACCTCTACTTAACTCTGCTCCAAATATGCACATGCTACATGCACAAATCTGTCTCAACTCTATTCCAAATATACACACATTACATGCACAAATCTATCTCAATTATGTCCCAAATCTAAAAATATTATATGCATAAATGTTTCTCAAATCTATCCCAAATCTGCACACATTACATGCACAAATCTGTCTCAACTCTATCCCAAATATGCACACATTACATGCACAAATTTGTCTCAACTCTGTCCCAAATTTGCACACATTACATGCACAAATTTGTCTCAACTCTGTCCCAAATCTACTTCAAGTCTTCTTACAAGACTTGCTCAAATCTACCTCAAACCTGCTTCAATTCTTCTCACAAGACTTGCTCAAATTTTCTTACTATCTCTGCACAAAACTACTCATAAACCTTCTCAAAAGGCCTGCTCAAATTAGCTCATAAACCTGCTCTCAACTCTGCTCAAGACTCACTCACAACTCACATGTTTATTCTTAATTCTTCTCAAGACTGCTTATCACTTATGCTCACAAAGCAAGCTCAAAATAATTCATAGCACATGCTCAACCAATCCCAAATCTTGCACATCAATGAGATTCAAAACAATTCTTATATCTCTTTTAGAAATGTTTTCTCCAAATAGGCAATTCAGACATATTCTACCCATAATTATTTCTAGAACATATAGATAATAATATGCAATGCAAATGCTCAAAATGTTCTCTTCAAAAGTAACTCAATACCTAATGCACAAATTTCTTCATAAAACTAATCTCTAACACTTGCCCACTCACATTTAATGTTACTCAAACCAATGCCCAAATGCTTCACACAATAATTCAACAATGCTGAACAATTTGTTCTCAAATCCTAATACAAATGTTTCCAATATCTTTCAACAATGAAGCACACTTTTGTTCTCAAACCCTAGGATATGTATTTTCAATCTCATCCATAAATGGATTTCAAATAATGAAGCATAACTTATTTCACAAACCCTAGCTCAAATAATTCCAACAATGCACATATACAATCCTTATTTCTCCACTTTAAGATTCAGAAATATTTGCTCAACTAAACACCTCAAATAAGAAATAATGTCACCATACCTCTTAGCTTGCTTTGATGAAGATGAGCCCTCAAAATATGTCTCAAAATATTCTATCTATATTATGCCACTTAAAGGGTTAGTTAGCATAACACTTTTTCAACAATCCAAAATAAAACCTTTCCTCAAAAAAATGTGCACAAAAATATTGCTTTAAAACTCCTTTTAATTTCCTAAGACAAGGCTTTTAATCAATGAAAAACACCCTTCAAACTTTCTTTCACCATGCAAAATTACACATAATAATTAAACCACAAAATAGCTTATAACTCCTATTTGTAAAGGCCACAAGTAATTTTTAATATTATCAACCAAAACCCTAAGTTCATACAACAATTTTAATTCCACTTTCATACACCTTATACCTCCAATATTTCTAAAAATTATTTTATCTTTATAAAGCCACACACAAAAATATGAAATGCACACAGTATTTTTATTTCAAGAACTTCAACCTTATATCTCCCTAGATCAAGCAATATGCACACCAAACAATGCAAAATTAAAACCTTATGCTTCCCTAGGTCAAGCGCTATGCATACCTTAATCAAACAAAATGTCCTTGCCTCAAGTGCTACCGTCGTGACTCGAACCTCCATATTTTTCTGGCCTGCATCCTAGCACAAGGTAGTTAACCACATAGTCTAGCTACCCACTTGGAACAAATCGTGCATTACCTCCTTATTGGTTCATTACTCCTTGAAATGTGTATGCTATGATTTTTCTTCTCTTCCTACCCATGCAAGCTTCCCCCGAATATGTATCTCGATTGGCGCGTTCAACCTTAGCATCACTGCCTTTGATGAATGACATAAACATTTTTACCTCTCTCTGCCTCCATGATTCACATGCTCAAACAAATATCGAATGGTGCTCTATCTCAACCTTAGGCCATGCAAATAATTTACCTTATTATATATGTTTTCTTGCCCTTTGGAACTTTGACATCAGTTCTTGGAATAATTATATTTTTAAATTTAAAACCTTTTGGCACCCAACTTTGAAACCTTTTAATTAATTATAAAATTTTAAATCTTAAAAGTTTTAAAAATTAGACTTTTCACCTTTGGGCCTCTTTCTCACAAAATAAAGTCTTGTATTTTTCTTTGCATATGCCACCATGGATAACTAATTAAACCTTTTAATTTTCTTGCAAATGCAACCATGGAGAACTAATTAAAGCTTTTCTTTTTCTTGCAAATGCAACCATGGAGAACTAATTAAATCTTTTATTTTTCTTGCAAATGTAACCATGGATAACCTTGTCTTTTTCTTGCTTATACATCCATGGAGAATGCTTTTGCCTTGATAATTATTGCCTCATGTACACTTTTAAGATATTTTCATTTCACTTTGATATTTCAACCTTGAAGGTATGTCTTAAATATTTCACCTTTGACATAAATGACAACCAATGTACTCACTATTTCCAACAATATCCCCCTTTGTCATTGATGGCAACTGATGAGGCACTAAATTGCCACATTCAAAGACTTCTTTTGAATACTTTTAAGACTCATTTGGCATTATTTGTGATGTGGATTCATGTTAATTTTGGATAATTATGCATTATGTAGTAATATTTGCATGAGAAATAGGAAACTGCAAATACTCTATTTTTCCTGCTTTATTCATGTTTTTGCTGAAATCTGATTATAATTCTGCATTAATTAGGATATTATTCTCTTTAGGCAATTTGTGTATAAGGTTTATAGTCTTCCACAATGTATTCCACCGTTATGCACCTGTTTAAATTAACTGTTAGCGCCAAAAAGTTGTCAGGATGAAAACTATGCAGGATAGACTGGACTTTGTCATACAAATTCCAGCCAGCTGTATTTCTATAGCATGGCATGGAATTTGTCTGCCCCAACTCAAATCAAGGATGGAACTAGTCTCCTGGGTGTCCAAAGAAGCCATATCTACCGCTACAACCAGTCATACAAACCTTTGAAGACAACACAACAGTTTTCCTATTCTGTCGCCTGATATTTTGGAACAACTTTGGAATGAGCGCAGACAGTCTAAACTGCTCAAATATGTTGTTGAAAGAAGGAGAAAATGGTGGTTGAGCTATTTCAAGAGATACCTTATCCAAATCTACATCTGTTCCTCACTTGGGAACGCTCCAGCACTACAAGAGGATAAGGATTGAAGGGTTCAAACCCTGGATTCAAGAGAAGACTTGGACTAAAACTGTTGTAACAAACCTAAATTATAGCTATAAACCTTATCTGCAAGATGTTTTGTTTAGAATAAATAAGCGCTCCCATTTGGTTGAGCGTAATAGAGGAGAAGAAGTAGAAAATAGGTGTGAGTAGCATAAATCAGATTTTCTGTAATTGCTGCAGTAATTCAGTATTCTACAGGTTTTCCCTGCATTACTGTAATGTTGTTTTGATGAAATAAAAGAGTGCATCATTATTCATGTCTTATTCTGAGTTAAGTGTGAATAGTTAGTCAGCTTAGAAAGGTTTTACTTGCCTCCTTTGGTGTTGGAAGCAAGGGCCACTTCCAGGCCCAGGGGAGGACTTTTCTTCTGGCAGAATTCTGCTTATTTTGGCTGCAACAGGACAACAGGAAACTGACGGGTTCTGTAATTTTCTTAGGTTATTGCATAGATCAAATATTTCTTTCTATTTTTAACACATTTCAGATTTGCAGCATTTCCAGAATTTCTATTGACATTAGGTTTTGCAATTATAAACATTTAAATTCTGTTATCTTTCTTGCAAAATGTGTGATGATTTCATTAGGAATTTGATTTACTTTCAGCCATTTCAATTTGTAATTCTCAGTCTTCAGTAGTATAGCTTTGCTTTTCTATAGTAAGAGTGGATTTTATTTATTTCCATGCATTTTTCTTTAGTTTTCATAACTTAGGATCATTTATGTTTCTGTCATAGGCAGTATTTTAGCATTTTTAGTACATTCATAGGAAAACCAAACACCCCAATACTAACTGTCCCATCAATAAGAGCTATGAACTAAAGGATCTGAATAACAGTCTGTTATACCCTACTCTCGCATACAGCCATGGACACCGCCCTGGATTTGACACATATTGATTAAATGGTGAAGGATTAGACGACACTCATCATTTTTGGTGTCGTTGTCGAGGAACTATAGGTGTTGTTAGTAAAGGTTTAACAGTCCAGAGACTGTCCTGTTTTAGGTCACGGTCTTTGCGAAACTGAGATTAAGATGCTTTAGGACATAAGCATGAATGAACAGGCCTAGAGATGAAAGAGGAAGGTTTGTTAGTAGTAGGTCATTCCCAGGAGGGCGATCTTCACAAGAACTGCCTGTGTATGATTACCCTGAAATATTAAAAAGAGAATCATCTTCTTCAATAGTTGAGCCAACTCAAGAACCTACTGAAAGGGAAATTCATGAAAGACCTAGAGAAAGGACTCCTGATCCATTAGAACTAGCCGAACAAATCAAACCTAAACCAGAGCAAGAAATACCAATAGTACAGGTTGAACAAGACAATATGGCGGTCCAACCTCCTGCTAAGACTTTTGAGTACCCTATACAATTAGCCGTTGGTCAGCCAGGGGCTATGAAAACTATTTCTCCCTCAGTATTACCAATCTTCAGAGGGACAATTTTTGAAGATCCTGACCAATTCCTGTTTGAATTTAAGATCTTGTGTCAAACTTATGATTATATTATTGATAATCAAAAATTGAAGTTGTTTCCTTCTACTCTTAAGGATGCAGCATTACGATGGTTCATGAGTCTGGACTCAGATTCTATTCACACTTGGGCAGAAATGGAAACTGCATTCTTAGACAAGTATCAGGAATACTGTAGGGTACGTAATAGGAAGGATGAGTTGTTTCGGATTAGGCAAGAAGAAGATGAAAGTTTGGAAGATTATCTTGATCGATTTGCTTTCATTCAGAAATGAGTTGGTGGTATAGATGAAGATGTGTTAAAAGCTATCTTTTTGAGAGGACTAACAGATGAGTCTAAGGAAGTATTGGATATAATGGGAAAAGGAGATGTTTATCAAATTGATTTTGATGACATTATGGAGCTATGTAGAAATTATTCTCGAACTAGGCATAGAAGGAAGAAGAAGAATCCTACTAATGTGGATACCAAGGAATTAATGGAAGAGTTAGCCAATATGAAGACTGACATTCTGGTTCAACTAAACTCTGCATTTGGGGAATGACTTCCAAAAGGCAATTCTTCATCACCTTTATCCATCTATTGTCCTAGGTGCGGGAATAAGCATGCCCTACAAGATTGTCCATTAGACAAAACTACAATATCAGCCATTTGTGGTATTTGTTCAAAGGGACATACAATTGATAAATGTCACTTTATGCCCCATCTGAAGAATGTTTTAGAAACCCAAGTTGAGGAAATTAATGTGATAGGACAGAGACCGGGAGGAAATTTTGCAAATACTCCTCGTTGGGGACAAAATCCTTGGAACATGCCTTGGGGATACACAGAACCTCCTTTGCAACCCTGGCAGCATTCTTGGACAGCTCCTCAAGACTGGTCACATTCCAATTGGAATCAACCATGGCCTTCAAATAGTCAACCTTGGGTACAAAATCAACAAGGACAAAGGTGGGGACAACAATATCCATCTCAACAATGGTATCAAGCACCAAACCAACAATTTTTTCCAGCTCCTAATCAAAATTTCTAGGGAAGAAACCAACCACCACAAACACAACCAGTCAAGCAACCTCCACTCCCAGCTCAACTGTTGCTAACCCAAATAATAACAGACCTGGAGCTCCTATTTATGGAGTTGGGTGCGAGGAGTCTCTGCTTGCAGTCCATGTTCTTGATTGTAGTAACATCCAGTTAAGATCAGGGAGGGTTTTACCTGACCCTGCACCACCCACTATTGAAGAAATTGATGGACAACATGATTTGCCAAATCCAAAAACGTTACAAACAGAACATAAGGAAGAAAAAATAGACAAAGGGGAACTTGAACCTGCCCTAGTAAATCTGCCATATCTTGAAAGGTTTGATCAAACTATCTCAACCCCTGAATCAAAATTAATTGTTGAGTTAAGAAAAATGTCCATTTCACTTCCACTATTGCAGGCAATAAAGGAAGTACCTCTGATTAGAAAAACCATTCAGGATTTGTGCATTAGGAAACCTGGTAGGAAGAAGAAGGCCTTTCCAAAAACTATGCAGGTAGAAGGGAAGTTGGCCGATCTACTTTCTGGGAAGCTAGTCCCTCCTAAGTATGGTGATCCAGGGAGTCCAGTGGTTACCATCACTGTGGGATTGGTTAAAATTCCAAATGTACTTATAGATTTAGGAGCTGCAATCAATGTGATGACCAAAGAAACTATGCAAAAATTGTAGCTCAACAATCTGAGTCCTACTACCACTATTTTGGAAATGGCAGACAGGTCAGTAGCTAAACCAGAGGGAATTTTGGAGGATGTATCCATTGAAGTCTCTTCTTGGGAATATCCTATGGATTTCCTCGTGTTACAACCTAGAAATGTAGCTAATGGTTATCCTATTATTTTAGGAAGACCCTGGCTTGCTACTGCAGCTGCATTTATAGACTGCAGGTCAGGAGAAATGACCATCTCCAATGGTGTAGATTTGAAGAAAATCTCCTTGTATCCACTAGCCCAACCTTCAGCCAAATATTTTGGACAAATTTGGTATCCTGAATCTGAAGAAGAATAGGAAACTCTTGTCACCTTGGCCACTATTGTAGTAAAAGAACATATTGAAGAACTGAATTCATCAGAAAGAGAAATATTTGAATATGAATCAGTCTTGGTAAAAACACTGCATGAAGAAGGCCTTAAGGATGACCAAATTGTGATCCATCGATTGTTATGGAAGGATAATGAACACATTGTCGAGCCTATGACTTCCATTCCTTTACAAGAAAGCTCCTTCACACTGCCACATGGGTGGCACCATCATCTTCTAAATTCTTTTACTTGTCCTATGCAAATGATTCCATCAGGTATTACCTTTACACCAGAGTCCAGAGTATTTCATACTCTGCAGCCACATCATTGTCCATTGAATACATTAATCAACAGTAAATATGAGGCTGTTAATTCTATTCTTCCTGGGGTCAAGCAGATTGAAATACAACCAGGAAAGTGTGTGAACATTAATAGTTGGTTAACTACTGAGCAAGAAGCCAAATTGTTTACTGTTGTACAGAGGCATATTCAAGCTTTTTCTTGGAATTACAAGGACATGGCTGGCATACATCCTGATGTATGTACACATAGGATATATACAGAAGATATTAAACCGGTAAGACAACCACAAAGATGCTTGAATCCTGCTCTAAAAGACATTGTTAAAGAAGAAATTGAGAAATTGTTGGATGTAGGATTCATTTATCCAATTTTAGATAGTAAATGGGTTTCACCATTGGTCATTGTTCCAAAGAAAAATGGGAAAATGAGAGTGTGTGTAGATTATAGGGAATTGAACAAGGTCACACACAAAGACCACTTTCCATTGCCATTTATAGACCAAGTGCTTGGATACTCTTCTTTGGTAAGAAGTTTTTCTGCTTCCTTGATGGTTTTAGTGGTTATAATCGGATCCAGGTTGCACCAGAGGATCAGGAAAAAACAACTTTCACATGCCCTTGGGGAACATTCGCTTACAGAGTTCTACCTTTTGGTTTGTGTAATGCACCCGCAACATTTCAAAGAGTTGTAATAGCTATATTTTTTGATTTGACCAACGAGAGTGTAGAGATTTACATGGATGACTTCACTGTGTTTGGTGATTCTTTTGAGTATACCCTTGAACAACTTGAAAAAGTTCTTATACGCTGTGAAACATATCATCTATCACTCAATCCAGAGAAATGTTTCTTGATGATGGAAGAAGGGATTGTTTTAGGTCACCACATATCTACTGAGGGAGTCAAAGTTGATCCCAAGAAAGTAGAAGTAATCAAAACCCTTCCTCCTCCAAAAACTCAAACTGATGTACGAAGTTTTTTAGGACATATTGGCTTTTATCGCAGATTTATTGCCAATTTCAGTACCATTGCTAATCCAATGTTTGCATTATTAACAAAGGATTCTGAATTTGTTTGGTCTGCTGATTGTCAGAAGTCCTTTGAAACTTTAAAGGACAAATTAACCACTCCACCAGTACTGAGAGGCCCTAAATGGGAGCTGCCTTTCCATATTCAAACTGATGCTTCCAATACTGCTATTGGAGCAGCGCTAGGCCAAATTGAAGATGGGCAGCATTATGCCATATACTACATTAGTAAAAACTTGATTGGAGCTGAAAAGAACTACACCACAACTGAAAAAGAATTCTTATCTGTAGTATATGCCATTAATAAGTTTAGACACTATATCACAGGGTATCCAGTATTCATCCACACAGATCATGTTTGCTATAAAATATCTGATGAATAAACCCTTGGTTAGTTCACGAATTATTCGATGGCTAATATTACTGCAGGAATTTGATATTACTATAGTTAATAAGCCAGGGAAGTCTAATGTGGTGGCAGATTTTCTGTCAAGGTTACCCAATGCAGATACAACAAAGTTGGTTGAGGATGCATTTCCTGATGAAAAGTTGTTCGTAGTTTCTATACAAACTCCTTGGTTTGTTGATATAGCCAATTATTTGGTTTCAGGAAAGATTCCTTTTCATTTTACTCCTAGACAAAAAAAATAGTTAATTAGGCAAAGCTCATCTTTTGAATGGATAGAGGGATTATTGTTCAAATGTGGCCCTGATCATGTTTTGCGCAGGTGTTTACGCATAGATGAAATATATGATGTCTTACGTGCTTGTCATGATGAACCATCAGGGGGACATTATTCAGTAAAAACTACCATTCGAAAGATTTTGGGTGTTGGTTACTATTGGCCATCTCTGCACAAAGATGTGAAAAGGTATGTGAGAAATTGTGATGCATGCCAGAGAATGGGTAAACCTACCTTTACTAGTGAAATGCCCTTACAACCTCAATTAGGTACAGAACCATTTGAGAGATGGGGTTTAGATTTTGTAGGACCCATTGATCCTCCTTCCCAAGGGAAAGTACACATCCTTGTATGCACTGATTATGTAACCAAATGGGTAGAAGCCCGTGCTTTCAAACATGCCCGAGAGGAGAAAGTTGCTGATTTTTTGTATTCACAAATTTTTCTACGATTTGGAATTCCCCATTCTATCACCACTGACCAAGGACCTAATTTTACTTCAAAATTTGTGGAAGCTTTTACACAACTATATGAAATCAAACATCAAAAATCCTCACCTTATCATCCACAAGCCAATGGCCAAGTTGAAGTGACAAATAGAGAGTTAGAAAGGATTTTGACCAAAACTGTAGCAGCCCATAGGAGGAATTGGGTGGATAAATTACCTGAAGCAATTTGGGCCTACAACACAACCTGGAAATCCACTACTAGACTTACTCCTTATGAATTAGTTTATGGCAAAAAGCCTTTGTTGCCAATTGAATTTGAACTACTAACTCTTCGAACTGCTATGGAAGTGGGAATTGATTTGTCACGAGGCACAAACAGATCGGATTCTACAAGCTCAATGCGTTGGATGAATTACGGAGAGATGCATTGCACCAGATCGAGGTGATCCAGGAACAACAAAAATTGTGGCATGATAGTCATATCAAACAACAAAAATTTCAACAAGGCGACTGGGCTTTGTTGTTTGACTCACGATATAAAGATCATCCTGGCAAGCTGCAGACACGGTGGCTTGGACCTTATGAAATTGAGGAAGTGTTCACCAATGGAGTTGTGCATCTTTCACCAATTGATGATTCAAGAAGAAAGATGGTGGTTAACGGTCATCATCTCCGTGTGTATCATAAGCCGTTAACAAAGGAAGAATTTCTCAAACAAGTGGGAAACATGGATGTAATGGTATTGGAAGCAACCATTGCTTCTAAAACCAACTCAATCAAGTGATGTCTTAAAAAAAAAAAATTAAAAAAATCAATAAATCAGAATGTGAAAACCTCTTTGAGGCACATCTGAATTTGGCTCTCATGAAAACTAGTTCACTGGCATGATTGCCTACTATCCACTAAACGTTCCATCCATTTTTCCTCATCATCATTCCATCTCCTTTCCACTCTCTCCCATCATCATTCCATCTCCTTTCCATTCCCCCTCATTCCATTCACAATTGTTTTATTCATCTGTTTTGAGACAGTTCTGTTCTAATTGCACTCTGTAAATGCAGAAACAATTGGAAATCAACATTTGTACAAAATATGGATAGAACAATTTTTTCAGGTATGTGCTTTCCTTTTTAATCTTGTAAATATGTATTATATGATGTATGGAATCCTTAGTTAGCATAAACACATGCATTTAATTCCAATGAGTTCTTAAGAGATAAAAGAAGCCTACTCTAGAATACTCTACTCTAGAATAAGTTAACTCCGGAAGCACGTGACATGAGATTTCTGTGCCTACATCAGCGTCATAAGATTTGGGGAACTATGCCACATCACAATTTCTAATGTCATAAGGTGGCACATGTTTTAAGAAGGTGATCACGAGGCAGTTTTTAGTTGGCGTATAGACCACGTCACCGCATTTGCCGAGATCATATGAGGAGAAGCGCATTATTAATTGGGTGCTACCACCTTCCAGATTTACTTCACGTCACATGTCCATGCATCATTCTTTTGTCGTGCATGTATCTACCAACTTCGAAACTCATTCCTTCCATTCCAGAATTGATAGCGGTGAACAAAAATTTCCCACAGCAGGGGTGTATTGGGAGGAGCTAGCAAAGAACCAGACAGGATGGTGGGTTATAAAAATTGCATTGAACCAGACAACATTGAATATTTACGGAGAGATTCAGAATGCCTGCAAATTTTTGCCGAAGGAGGATTCCTGCCGTTCTTACAGAAATTTGAAGGACATTCAGAAGGGCTCACCATTGAATTCGCTAGAACTTTCAGGCAAAACCGAGTACAAATTAATGGAATGACGATCCAGGTAAGCCCTCAAATTCTCAGTGAAATTATAGAGCTACCTCTTGAAGGAATTCTTATAAATAAGTCTGGAAAGAATACCCTCGTGGACCTCGTTAATCAGTTTAGGGGCAACAATGATAGACCAACAGAATATATAATGAGTAATGGCATATGCAAAGGAGTTAAACGGTCTAGCTTGCAAACCCCATGGGATGAGGTCGTTATCTAGGTTATTCGATTTATTACCTGTGATGGTCAATATCCTGTTATTTCTAGCTGCCACATGAAAATCTTAACTCATCTCCGTTTTGGCCATGAAAACCCTGAGCTTAAAATCAATTTGCCCCAATATTTATACCAGGAATTGACCAACATGTCTCAAAAATATCAAGCAGGGAGGGGATATCCGAAGCACCATGGGTTGATCAAAATGATATGTAAATACCATTTCAGGGGTCATCCTGGAAGTTTTACCCATTTTTTCAAACCTAGGATGAAATTGCCACAGAGGAAGTTAGTGAACATTCTGAACAGGAAACAGAAGCACCTAACCCTAATTCCACTTCTACACCTAGCACCTCAACTAGGGCAACTCCTTCATCTCCTGAAGAACCTCCCTCTGCAAAAACTAGAACACAGCGTTATGCTGAACGAAAGCAAAAAATTACCTGTGCACAAAAACATCACAATTCTGAGGCAGGGGAACCTTCTATTCTGCAAGATAGAAAAATTGAAAGTAGTACTAAAAGGAGGAAAGGGCCATCTGTCCCGGAATTGAGGAGGTCCTCAAGATTGCAAGGGGGTATTAATGTGCAAATGAAACAAAATGTTGATGTTCAAGCAATGGAAAGTAATGTGCAACAAGAAAATGTTGAAGCAGAAACAGTACCATCCATGACTCATACTTATTCCTCTAATTCTAAAGAACATATCAATATAGAAGAAACACAAGAGGATGCATTTATTCCCAATCAGTGGGAACCTCTAGTTGATTACCCTGATACTGATGAAGATGTAGAAACAGGGGCAGAGAAAGCAGGTAATTCAAGTTCAGAAGAAGAGGAAGCAACTGATATTGAAACACAACTTCATGCAGCAAAGAGTGTGATTAAAACTCAAATGAGTTGGATTGAAAAGAATGAGGCCAATTTAAAAGAAAAGGATAATGTCATTGCCAAACTGTGGCAAGAAATTAAAACTATAAAAAACAAACTGGCAATTTTAGAACAACCCTCTCAAACAGATTCGGGGAATGAAATGGCAAATCTATTAGTTAATCTGGCAGACACTATAGAGAAAAGGTCAGTTGCTAAAGCATCAAAAGCAATGGAGATACCACAGCACACTCAACATAATTCAGAAAGTGAACCCGCAGAGGCAGTTGTGCAAATGTCTAAAGACTACATCGTAATCACCTCACCAGCAGAAGCAGGTTCAATATTTCTAGCATAGGTAATTACTCAGTCATCCCCACAAAAGGTTGTTTCTAAAATTTATTTGGTTGAAACAGAGACACAAACAAATAAAACTATGATAGAAATTGTGGATGTTGGAGTACAAATGGAGATTGTTTTCCAAATTCTGCCTATTGTTAGACCTCCTGATACAATCTCACTTGTCAAATACACTGAGGATGTGACATTCTGGATGAATAAATGTCAACAACTGGAAGATAAAGTTTTATCTCAGAAGAACCTTGAGAAGGAAGTGGAACATAAAACTTCTAAAGTCAATAAATTGAAGGGAAAAATTCAAAGTATGTGCCCTTCTTGCAGAACAAAATGCATGAGGACATGCATTGAATTAGGCTGGGGGAATGATGAGGCACTGAATTGCCACATTCAAAGACTTATTTTGAATACTTTTAAGACTCATTTGGCATTATTTGTGATGTGGATTCATGTTAATTTTGGATAATTATGCATTATGTAGTAATATTTGCATGAGAAATAGGAAACTATAAATACTCTATTTTTACTGCTTTATTCATGTTTTTGCTGAAATCTGATTATAATTCTGCATTAATTAGGATATTATTATCTTTAGGTAATATTTGTATAATTTTTATAGTCTTCCACAATGTATTCCACCGTTATGCACCTGTTTAAATTAACTGTTAGCACCAAAAAGTTGTCAGGATGAAAACTATGCAGGATAGACTGGAATTTGTCATACAAATTCTAGCCAGTTGTATTTCTACAGCATAGCATGGAATTTTTCCACCCCAACTCAAATAAAGGATGGAAATAGTATCTTGGGTGTCCAAAGAAGACATATCTACCGCTACAACCAGTCATACAAACCTTTGAATACAACACAACAGTTTTCCTATTCTGTCGCCTGATATTTTGAAACAACTTCGGAATGAGCACAGACAGTCTAAACTGCTCAAATATGTTGTTGAAAGAAGAATAAAATGGTGGTTGAGTTGTTTCAAGAGATACCTTATCCAAATCTACATGTGTTCCTCACTTGGGAATGCTCCAACACTATAAGAGGATAAGGATTGAAGGGTTCAAACCCTGGATTCAAGAGAAGACCTGGACTAAAACTGTTGTAACAAACCTAAATTATAGCTATAAACCTTATCTGCAAGATGTTTTATTTAGAATAAATAAGCACTCCCATTTGGTTGAGTGTAATAGAGGAGAAGAAGTAGAAAATAGGTGTGAGTAGCATAAATCAGGTTTTCTATAATTTGCTGCAGTAATTTAGTATTCTGCAGGTTTTCCCTACATTACTGTAATGTTGTTTTGATGAAATAAAAGAGTGCATCATTATTCATGTCTTATTCTAAGTTAAGTGTGAACATTTAGTCAGATTAGAAAGGTTTTACTTGCCTCCTTTGGTTCTGGAAGCAAGGGCCACTTCCAGGTCCAGGGGAGGACTTTTATTCTAGCAGAATTCTGCTTATTCTGGCTGCAGCAGGACAACAAGAAACTGATAGGTTATGTAATTTTCTTAGGTTATTGCATAGATCAAATATTTCTTTCTATTTTTAACAAATTTTATATTTGTAGCATTTCCAGAATTTCTATTGACATTAGGTTTTGCAATTATAAACATTTCAATTCTGTTATCTTTCTTGCAAAATGTGTGATGATTTCATTAGGAATTCGATTTACTTTCAGCCATTTCAATTTGTAATTCTCAGTCTTCAGTAGTATAGCTTTGCTTTTTTGTAGTAAGAGTGGATTTTATTTATTTCCATTCATTTTTCTTTAGTTTTCATAACTTAGGATCATTTCTGTTTCTGTCACAGGCAGTATTTAGCATTTTTAGTACATTCATAGGAAAACCAAACACCCCAATACTAATTGTCCCATCAATAAGAGCTATGAACTAAAGGATCTGAATAACAGTCTGTTATACCCTACTCTCACATACAACCATGGACACCACCCTGGATTTGACACATATTGATTAAATGGTGAAGGATTAGACGAAACTCATCGAAAACCCTTTCTAAAAACCTTCTTTTACAACCACTAAATTCCAAATCTGCTCCCCCTAACTAAATTTCTCTCCCCCTTACTGAAACTCTCCCCCTTTGACATCAATAGCAAAGGGACTCCTTTGGGACTAAAAAATAATACTCTTATCTCATCCCCCTCACCACCTCCTCTCCTTGAGGTGATTAATTTTGGGATGGGAGTAAATCTACTCCCAAATTACAATGCTCTTCTTCCTTTTCAACCTTATTTTTCAACACCTTTATAATCATACCCTTTTGATCCTTTTGAGTGTCCTTGTTCTTTCTTGACTCTAGAAGTTCCAAAAACTTTGTTCTACACCACTTAGCCTTATACCCAAGATTATTACAATTGTAACACCTAATGTTGTAGTTATTGGAAGGTGCAAATGACTTAAAGTTCCTCTTGGTGAAGCCATAATCATATCTTTCATGAACCCTGTAGTGTATAGCTTTATGACCAAAGTGATTACATGAGTAGCAATGGCCTTGAAAGAAATATCCATATTCGAATGAGTTGAATTTCCTCTTAGTGAAACCATACTCATTCTTTCCATGAACCCTGCAATGCATAGCTTTATGACTAAAAAAATTACATGAAAAAATACCCTTGGAAGAAATATTCATCTTGTCTTGAAACATCTAGTCTCTTAGTCCTTTCTTTGCCTTCTTTGTGATGATCCATGTTTCTTGTTTGTGCATTGTTTTCTTTCTTATTGAAGCTTCCACTCTTCAACTTATCAACATAGGTCTTAGGTTCTTCTTCAATATCTTCCTCTGAAACTTTCTTTTCTTTTGAGCTTGACTCCTCTTTTTGTACCTCTGGTCATTTTTAAAAACCAAGTCCCATTTTGATAAATGAAGATATTTGTGCATTGATAATGTTTTCCAAATATTTTGAAATTTTTCCAAACCTATGCAGCTTATCCTTAGAATCTTTCACTTCCATCCTTAGATAAACCACTTCATGTTCTAATATTTTACATTCTAACTCTTTTACCTCTAAATTTTCAACCATGAACTCTTTAAATCTCCTTTCCTTAACTTATGAGTTTTTGAGATCTTGTAGAAGCTTTTCCTTTATTTCCTCATCTTCTTGAACTCGAGCCTTCAGTCTTGAGTTATGCTTTCTAACTCTTTTCAACTCTCTAAGAGCAACAATAATTTTCTCTTCTAGATCAACTATGCCTTCTTATTTTTTTGAATCTTCCTCTAGGTCTTCAATCATAGGAGCATCTTCTTTTTCTTCTACTTGGTCTTCAATAGGAGTGTCCTCTTCCTCTTCTATTGCCAAAAATAGAATCTCTTATTTTTAATTATCTGAGGATCTTTTATCATTGTCACTTGAAGCACTGCTTGCTTATTCAACATAGAAACTCTTCTTATGCCTTTGAAAAATCTTCTTTTCATGCTTGCCTTGACCATATCTATTTTTCTTTTCATACCTAAAATTTCTTTCTTTCTTTTTCTTATAATCCTATTTCTCTTCACTTCTACTGCTTTCATATTTTGGATAATTTGATGCATAATGACCAAAGTATCACAATTAAAATATTTCACGACCTTTATATCTTTGTTTTTTCTTGAGTATTTCTTATTTCATCTCACATAGTTAGCTTCTTCATTACTGTTTGATTCATCACTTGATTCTAGTTTCTTATCTTTTGTCTTCTTTGAAACTTTAAATGCTGCCTCTTTCTTGGAATTGTGATATTTTTTTGTCCTCATCTCATAAGATGCAAGAATTCCATGTAACTCATCCATAGTCAACTTATCGAGATCCTTCATCTCTTCTATAGCTGAAACCTTTGCATCATACCTCATAGGGAGTGATATTAATACTTTCTGAGCAACACTGGAGTCCTCAATTTAGAATCCAAGTCCATGCATGGTATTAACAACTTCATCAACATGAAGTAAGTATTTAGCTCCTCATCTTCCATATTTAACTCTTCGAACCTTCTCTTGTGAGTTTTATTTTTTACCAACTTAACCTTGCTAACTCCACATGTTTGCTTCAAATTTGCCCATATTTATTTTGTTGATTTGCATTGCATAACTTTCACAAATTTTGATAATCCACTTAAAACTCCATTCATAGCCTTGTCATTATTCACATATAATTGCTTGCCATCCTTATCTGTGTGAGAAGTGGTTATAGGTGTGAACCCATCCTCAACATATTACCATGTTTTATATCCTTGTGCCATCAAATAAGTCTTCATCCTCATACTCCAAAAAGCATAATTTTTCCCATCAAACATTGGAGTCTTATTTGTTGAAGATCCATTCTGAGAAGCCATCTATTGTAGTGACCACCCCCGAATGAACACCAAGAATTTTTGTCCTGGGTTTTTGGGTTTTTGATAGTTTTGTACTGTTTTTGTAGCTTTTTGCAAATACTTGAATTTTTTGGTGTTTTTTGCAATAATACAAAATTCTGGAAATAAAATAGCAGCAAACTAGAAATGCTCGTAACTTTTAATCTACTACTCCAAAGCTACGAAATTTTAACACAAGTTTCTTCTAATACAAATAAGCAAACCCAGTGAAGGAAACTGCATAGAAACAAATGTACCCAAAAATATAGAAGTCTAAAAAAAATCTGGAAATTGTCATCAGCAACAGGGAACTTCACAAATTCATATGATAATCTCGAAATACAAATTTCTCCAGCTAGCAAATTGCAGATTTAGACACCCAATAAAGAGGCGCCTCCAATACAAATGTGAAAGGGCCCCAAAATGAGGCGATTCAATTACACTCAGCAACTCGCCCCTATGTGGATGTGTACGGCCTATCAAAGCTGAAGTTGGGTCTCGCAATATATCACCAATCTGCCCTCAAAGCCCATGATTTGCTTAAAAAAAGGTTCGGCTAGGTTAAAGAAACCAAGGAATGAAGTGATGCTCAAACCCTAGCTCCAATGAAGTGACAACAAACTACAGAAATGGCCCTTCAAACTATACGACCAGATGGGAATGATGACTGTAACTTATTGTAACACGAACCCCTTTCACTCTTCTAGAAATCTCTTCAATAAACCTCTAAAAATATGCTCTTAATTAAGCCCAATGCAACCTCTGAAATAAGATTACCCCAAAGCCCCTTGAGAGTAATCTTTCAACTCCGAAGGTGTTGATCCTATTGGTGGTTTTTATCACACAACAAGCAATAAACTCTCCCTGCAAGTCCTTGCTGCAAGTCGACTTCTCCAAGACAAGATAACATAGCCAAAGATAATGCAAATGAATTCCAAACCTCCTTTTATTCCCTTCCTCAAATGAGTCGGCCAAGAATTGGAGGGAAACTTTTAATTTTAAATTATTCTTTATTATTAAATGGGTCCCTAGAGGGGCGTAGCATGTCTAGGCCTCCTTATTTTAACACTTTATAACATGGCCTTTCTTTTAAGTGGTTATATGACCCCCTTATAACATCTAATTAATAAAATATAATGCCCAACATTATAAAGTTACATTATTATTTAATTTTTTACATTAATAATCTTCGGGCATTAAAATAATCTGTCTCCACATGCCGGACCCAAGATATGAAAATAGAAATGGATACCCATTTCGTCGAACTATCCATCCGTAACATCCATTTCCCGAGATTCCAACCCTAACTGACTTACTAAAAATAGTAAGTCCCTGCAATTATGCTCAAAACGGACCGAGAAACTGGCAATTTGAAGCACTGTCCGCTCTGACATCAACTGAACTATCCCAGTGGGCTCCCACACAACTGATCCTGCCTACGGGAACCCGTGAGTAGGCAAGTCCCATTCTGCACTGGACATCTGACTAAGATGGGGACATTACAGTCCTCCCTCCCTGAAATTGCTTGTCCTCAAGCAATACTTAACATAACATCAACATCATCAGAATCACCTAATCAGAACCACCTGTGATTCCAGGGTCCCAAACCAATCTCAAAACAATTATTACAGTTGCCACTTCTATATAAAAATCAAAACAAAAATCTGAGTGTGAGGCCAAGATGCAAATCAACAATGTGTGGAACCAAGGTTGCCTCAAACATTCATCCAAGATTGTTCCCAAACCTGCTTCAAGCTGACCAAATATTGTCTTCATGCTATTCCAAAACTGTCCAAAGGCTGCAATTGTGCAAAAACTGAGTGGAAATAGGCTCAAACTCTCACAGACCAGATCTGAAGTGATGCATAGCAGTTCTGATTTGTCATGTACAACAATGGTATATAACTGTTTAATCTCTTCAAAGATGTGTAAACTCAGTTCTCCTTTATTTATAATGGTTGTACTATGCAAGAGTGTGATAAAATTAGCAAAGGTAATGAATGAATCAACACCAAAGAGAGTGAAAAGGAAATTATAATCAACAAACTATGGCTCTCCATATGCATAAGTCAAGTACATCACCTCTTCCTTTCCCCAAGGGAAATCCAATACTCCCCAACCTTGAGAAACATTATCAACATCATAAATGTCAAGTTTTATGACCAAAATACTCCTACATACCTCACTCCATGCTTTTCTTAACTGCTGTTCCAAAATGGGACTGAAAGTGCATGTCAATGGCTGAAGCTCTACTTTTCCCATGTTTCCAACTCCAAAACAACTTGCCCCCAATGTATCAAAACTGAAAATGCAACTTTATCTCCATTATGTGCCATCAAATCCAAGTGTAACAGCTGCTCCAACTTCCTCAAAAATTGACAATGCTCCCTCTTCATGTCTTGCAAGTGAGCATACCTGTAAACTACTAACTTATGCTCATACTCAGCTCTAAGAACAGCCTTTAACATTATGAAAGACACCTTATTATATCTCCCAAAATGGACTAACACAGGCCTCATACAATTCTCACCCAAAACTGAAAACACGTGTGGTGTAGCAATTCCTCTTGTCACCAAAAACTCAGCGAATGTAAGTAAATCAGACCTGATGTGATGTGCAGCCGTTGGTGCCTTACCAATCAGTCTACGTGAAACCCATACTGTCTCCAATTCTGTCTCACAAGGTGTTAAAGATGCAACTCTTTTTTTTGCCAAATGAGACCTCAATTTCTCCATCGTTCCTTCCTTCATAGCCTTCCCAAATGCAGCTTCTGAAATCAGCAGACAATCAGTCCTATTGGTACCAAAATTCTCCCTCACAACAGTCCCAAAATCAATCTTGAAAATCAGTGAAGTGTTTGTCCAAAACAACATTGTTTGGTCATCAAATTTCCTCCACAAAGCTGCCCAAAACTCCTTGTATACTGCCTCCTCAGTTGTCTTCACATGTGCAGCCCAAATTGCACCAAGTAATGTAACAAATTCCAACATAACCATCCAATAACTCCTATACAACAACGTCTCATCATAGGCATGTAGTGCGCCAAGTTGAGTGATACAAGGCTCCAATTGACCCAACGTCCCTGCTAAGACTGTTCTTGCAAATGCATCCTCTGAAATAAGAAAATATTGTATCTTTTGTGTATCATAAACAGTCTTCATATGTGGCACAAACCTTCTAACAACAATGTGACATCTTTCCTCATCATTTCCTATGGCTGTGAAATGTAAAACTCTGACAAAATCAGTGATGGTGATGAACAAATCTGAAGATTGATCTATATACATGGCTGCCACTAACACATAATTGAATTTTACACCTAGATTCCATGCATTTAAGGGTTGATGCCTTCCTTCTGACAAAGTGTGCTCATTGTGAATCCCATGAACAACAATGTGTAAAAGTTGTTCAATGTCCTTAACGTCAACCGAACTCAGTTTACTACTTCTATCAAAGACTGTACTATGCAAAAAATGAATAGAACCATCAAACATTGAGGAGAAATGAGTGAGAAAGAGTTTAAATTTTGAGTCAACAATCTCTGTCTCCTCATTCATGTAATCAGTTTTATACACAAGCATCATATCATCACCAACTGTGAGTGCTTCCTTTGTTAATATAGTCCCATCAAGTGCTCCAACTATCCAAAAACATGCAGCCCATATGATTCTTAATAGCATGGAAGAATGTGGTGCAAGAGTCCCATACTTCTCATACATCATTAGTCTTATCAAACACATTGTTGCCACTAATTCATGAGTGCCAAAATATCTCAATCTGCTGCTATAAAAATCAGGATGAAGCTCATACCTTATGGGAGTAATATCATGGCTGATCCATGATCCCAATGGATGTAGAGATGACTCCAAGTGGTGGATGTTCTCATCCAAACACCCCAAAACTGAAGATGTACTCTCAACTCTGTCCAAGACTGAATCTAAGCTAGGTTGGTTGGAAAAATAGTTGCCACCATTTATTATGAATAAACTTGGCATATTTGGGTGTGTATTGCTCTCTTCTAGGATCTCCAAATCTGAACGCTTTTCTTCAAAGGCTGAAACTACGAAAGAGAAGCCTCCAATGGCCTCCATGCCTTCATCATACCTTGGTACCAAAACACCTGGATCCCAAGGAACTAGGAGCTGATCTGAAAAGGTATGTTCATTGTGATCCTCATGAGGGATTGATTTCTCCCACACATCACTCTCCAAATCCAAGGAGTTGGAACTAGTGTGAACACTTCTATCCAAGGATTTAGTTTGGGAATCTAGACCATATCCATTATCATCACAAACTGATTTGGGAACTTTAATACATTCATCTGCATCATGTTCTTTCACAACAATCTCATGTGGTGATTCAATCTCTTGGTTAACAATTTCTGATTTGAATTCTTCTTCGTCCAGGGTAGGTACAACTTCAAAATTTTCCACTGAATTCTTCTTTAGATCCACAAGCTCTTCTTTACTAGCTTCCTCATGTGAAATTTCTGCCATGGGCTGCTCTTCTCCCCTAATCTCCTCATTGTCCAAGAAAGGTTTCAGCTTCCTCTCACATTGTTTAACAACACTATTAACCAATTCATGTGCAGCAGTGGAAGCAACCAAGTCTTGCCTCCAAACATCCAATAACATTGATAAGAGTGGTTGGTAAATATAATCACTTTCATCTATAATCAAAATCATAATGTCTCTCATAGCTGCAATAACATTATTAGCATGTTCTTTTCTAGCTGAAGCAATGAAATGATGAAACATTTCGTAAACCAACTCATCCATGTCCAAATCTAACAAGATGTTGCCCATTCTAGTTTTTGCAAATAATTCAAGTATGGAAACTCTCCTAGAGAAATGAGAACAAGTAACATCCTCCAAACTTTCAAAACTATCAACCAACAACTAGAAATATTGTTCTCAATGTGTCATCATTATAAGGAGCTTTAGGAGCTGAAATTCTCAAAATTTCACTCAAGCAAGAAGTGACCATGAGTCTTACCTCCTTATCCGTGTGTTTCAACCATCTAGGCTTGCCCAAAGACTTCACCACCGGAGTCATAGCTGCTTGTAATATCTGAGAAGGTGATGAATCCATCATATACAAACAATCTTCTACCTCCCCTAGGACACAATAGAGAACATCTTTTGGCTGAGATATGAATCCAAGTTTTCTTCCTGCATTAGTAAGCCTTTCGACCAACTCGTTTTCACCCAATAGTGCCATGATCCACAATTAAAAATTTAATGTTCAAGAACCCTAGGTTTCATTTCAGCAAAATTCCACCACAAACCCTTCAAAAGTGCCCAGAAAATTTTTGAATGCTGATCTACTCAGGGATGTTGAATCCTCCTCATGAAACCCTAATTCAGATCTGATCATAGGCTGGCAGGAAACCAGCTCTGATACCAATGTAGTGACCACCCCCGAATGAACACCAAGAATTTATGTCCTGGTTTTTGGGTTTTTGATAGTTTTGTACTATTTTTGTAGCTTTTTGCAAATACTTGAATTTTTTTGGTGTTTTTTGCAATAATACAAAATTCTGGAAATAAAATAGCAGCAAACTAGAAATGCTCGTAACTTTTAATCTACTACTCCAAAGCTACGAAATTTTAACACAAGTTTCTTCTAATACAAATAAGCAAACCCAGTGAAGGAAATTGCATAGAAATAAATGTACCCAAAAATATAGAAGTCTGAAACAAATCTGGAAATTGTCATCAGCAACAGGGAACTTCACAAATTCATATGATAATCTCAAAATACAAATTTCTCCAGCTAGCAAATTGCAGATTTAGACACCCAATAAAGAGGCACCTCCAATACAAATGTGAAAGGGCCCCAAAATGAGGCGATTCAATTACACTCAGCAACTCGCCCCTATGTGGATGTGTACGGCCTGTCAAAGCTGAAGTTGGGTCTCGCAATATATCACCAATCTGCCCTCAAAGCCCATGATTTGCTTAAAAAAAGGTTCGGCTAGGTTAAAGAAACCAAGGAATGAAGTGATGCTCAAACCCTAGCTCCAATGAAGTGACAACAAACTGCAGAAATGGCCCTTCAAACTGTACGACCAGATGGGAATGATGACTGTAACTTATTGTAACACGAACCCCTTTCACTCTTCTAGAAATCTCTTCAATAAACCTCTAAAAATATGCTCTTAATTAAGCCCAATGCAACCTCTGAAATAAGATTACCCCAAAGCCCCCTGAGAGTAATCTTTCAACTCCGAAGGTGCTGATCCTGCTGGTGGTTTTCGTCACACAACAAGCAATAAACTCTCCCTGCAAATCCTTGCTGCAAGTCGACTTCTCCAAGACAAGATAACATAGCCAAAGATAATGCAAATGAATTCCAAACCTCCTTTTATTCCCTTCCTCAAATGAGTCGGCCAAGAATTGGAGGGAAACTTTTAATTTTAAATTATTCTTTATTATTAAATGGGTCCCTAGAGGGGCGTAGCATGTCTAGGCCTCCTTATTTTAACACTTTATAACATGGCCTTTCTTTTAAGTGGTTATATGACCCCCTTATAACATCCAATTAATAAAATATAATGCCCAACATTATAAAGTTACATTATTATTTAATTTTTTACATTAATAATCTTCGGGCATTAAAATAATATGTCTCCACATGCCGGACCCAAGATATGAAAATAGAAATGGATACCCATTTCGCTGAACTATCCATCCGTAACATCCATTTCCCGAGATTCCAACCCTAACTGACTTACTAAAAATAGTAAGTCCCTGCAATTATGCTCAAAACGGACCGAGAAACTGGAAATTTGAAGCATTGTCCACTCTGACATCAACTGAACTATCCCAGTGGGCTCCCACACAACTGATCCTACCTACGGGAACCCGTGAGTAGGCAAGTCCCATTCTGCACTGGACATCTGACTAAGATGGGGACATTACATCTGTGTTCCTGTAAGATCTTCCTTCAAGTTGTTATAATTTTTCTGAAGGAACCCACTCTGATTCCAATTGAAGAACATAAGCTTATACTAAGAGGGGGGGTGAATAGTATAAGATAAACTTTTACTTTTCTTTCCCAAAAAATAGCATCCAATAATATCAATTTTAATAATTATCCAAAGAAGTATTAACCAATATCATCAATATCAGTAATAAGACAATACACAAATAATCACACACATGAGAGACACAGATTTAACGTGGTTCACCCAATGTAGGTTACATCCACGAAGAAAATATTTCTTCTAAATTTTTTCAACAAAACTCTTGGGAACCAATTCCCTATTACAATGTTTATGGACCTCTATCCAAAGGAGATATCAATCTCCCATGCTCAGGTTTACGAACCTCTATCCACAGGATAAATTTATCCCCTTAAATTTGGTTCATGGAACTCTATCCATAGTAGAACTCTATCCTCCTTTTTGTCTAGTTCATGGAACTTTATCCATAGGAGAGCTCTATCCCATTTCTAGTCTGGTTTGTGGAACTCTATCCATATGATAACTCTATCCTCTTACTGGTTTGATTCGTGGAACTCTATCCATAGGATAACTCTATCCCTACTACTTTGGCTACCTCCGAATTTGGTACACACCTCTACTTAACTCTGCTCCAAATATACACACGATACATGCATAAATCTATCTCAACTCTGTCCCAAATTTGCACACATTACATGCACAAATTTATCTCAATTCTATCCTAAATTTGCACACATTACATGCACAAATATTTCTCAACTCTATCCCAAATCTACACACATTACATGCACAAATCTATCTCAACTCTATCCCAAATCTACATACATTACATGCACAAATATGTCTCAATTCTATCCCAAATCTGCACACATTACATGCACAAATCTATCTCAACTCTGTCCCAAATATGCTTCAAATATTCTTACAAAACTTGCTCAAATCTACCTCAAATCTGCTTTAAGTCTTCTCACAAGACTTGCTCAAATCTGCTTACTATCTCCACACAAAACTACTCATAAACCTTCTCAAAAGTCTTGCTCAAATCAGTTCACAAATATGCTCTCAACTCTGCTCAAGACTCACTCACAACTCACAAATTTATTCTCAATTCTGCTCAAGACTGCTCATCACTCATGCTCACAAAGCAAGCTCAAAACAACTCATAGCACATGCTCAACCAATCCCAAATATTGCACATAAATGAGGTTCAAAACAATGCTTATATCTCTTTCAGAAATGTTTTCTCCAACTAGGCAATTCAAAAATATTCAACCATAATTCTTTCTAGAATATATAGAGAATAATATGCAATGCAAATGCTCAATATGTTCTCTTCCAAAGTAACTCAATACCTAATGCACAAATTGCTTCATAAAACTGGTCTCTAACACTTGCCTACTCACATTCAGTGTTACTCAAACCAATGCCCAAATGCTTTACACAATAATTCAACAATGCTGCACAATTTATTCCAAATCCTAACACAAATATTTCTAATCTATTTCAACAATGAATCACACTTCTGTTCTCAAACCCTAGCATATGTGTTTTCAATCTCATCCATAAATGGAGTTCAAATAATGAAGCATAACTTGTTTCACAAACCTTAGCTCAAATAATTACAACAATGCACATATACAATATTTATTTCTCCACCTTAAGATTCAAAAATATTTACTCAACTAAACACCTCAAAGAATGAATAATGTTACCATACATCTTAGCTTACTTTTATGAAGATGAGCCCTCAAAATCTATATCAAAATATTCTATATTGTGCCACTTCAAGGGTTAGTTAGCATAACACTTTTTCAACCATCCACATGAAAATATTCTCAAAAAAATGTGCACAAAAATATTTCTTTACAAATCCTTTTAATTTCCTAATACAAGGCTTTTAATCAATGAACAACACGCTTCAAACTTTCTTTCATCATGCAAAAATACACACAATAATTAAACCACAAAACACCTTATAACTCCTACTTGTAAATGCCACAAGTAAATTTCAATATTATCAACCAAAACCCTAAGTTCATACAACAATTTTAATTCCACTTTCATACACCTTATACCTCCAATATTTCTAAAAATTATTTTATCTTTATCAAGCCACACACAGAAATCTGAAATGCACACAATATTTTGATTTCAAGAACTTCAACCTTATGTCTCCATAGATCAAGCAATATGCAAACAAAACAATGCAATTTTTAAACCTTATGCCTCCCTAGGTCAAGCGCTATGCATACCTTATTAAAAGAAAAATGCCTTGCCTCAAGTGCTAGCGTTGTGACTCGAACCTCCACCTTTCGTTGGCCTCTGTCCTAGCACAATGTAGTTAACCACGTGGGCTAGCTGCCCACTTGGGATAGATAATGTGTTTCATCCTTATTAGTTCGTTGCTCCTTCTTGAAATGTGCGCACTATGATTTTTCTTCTCTCCCTACCCATGTAAGCTTTCCTAGAATACGAATCTTGATTGGTGCATTCAACCTTAGCCTCACTGCCTTTGATGAATGTTGTAAATATTTTTACCTCTCTCTACCTCCACAATTCAAATTCTCAAACTGATATCGAATAGTGCTCTATCTCAACCTTAGGCCATGCAAAAAATATACCTTCTTATATACGTTTTCTTGCCCTTTGAAACTTTGACATCGGCGCTTGGAATATATTTATATTTTTAAATTTAAAACCTGTTTACGCCCAAATTTTAAACCTTTTAATTAATTATAAAATTTTAAATCTTAAAATATTTAAAATTAGACTTTTCACCTTTGGGCCTCTTTCTCACAAAATAAATTTTTGTCTTTTTCTTTGCAAATGCCACCATGGAGAACAAATTAAACCTTTTATTTTTCTTGCAAATGCAACCATGGAGAACTAATTAAACCTTTTATTTTTCTTGCAAATGCAACCATGGAGAACTAACTAAACCTTTTATTTTTCTTACAAATGGGATAACCTTGTCTTTTTCTTTCTCACACAACCATGGAGAATGCTTTTGCCTTGACAATTATTGCCTCATGTACCCTTTGAAGATATTTGCCTTACAATTTGATATTTCAACCTTGAAGGCATTTCTCAACTATTTCACCTTTGACATCAATGACAACCAATGTACTCAATATTTCCAACAAATTGAATTCATATGTAAAGCTATATAAACTTTAGAATAGCCCATTTAAAGGGTTATCTCTTTAGATTTTACAATTACACATGTTGTTTGATCAAAAGCTATACACCCCTTAATGAAAGTTGATGTGTTATTTGGCTTTTGTCAAATATTATTGTAGAATATGTATGTATGACTTTCTCATTAAGTATTTCCATAAAAATTGAATGAACAACTTATTTTGTTAAGGGCCATTCTTCTATCTAGATTTCTCATTGGATTGTTGTTACTTCAATTCTTGGAATGCTTGGATGTGTGCACTTGATTAATTAATGTTTTTGCAACATATGATGATATTTGGTTTGTTAGGCATTTTAGTCTAATTAAGGGAATGAGACTCTCATGCATTTGTGTCTCTTGATGTAGTTGAATCCTAATCGTGTTAAGTCCTAGCTTCTAACCTTATACATTTCTTACTTTAGTCTACAAACCCCTTTGTTAGTTTAGCTAGAATCATAGGAACTGGCCTACTACGGAGGTTGACTTAGAAACACATTTTAGGTCTTCCAATCTTGGCTGAGGTCTTGAGGGCACAACTCATCCACTTAGACAGATTTTGGACCAAGAGTAACGTCCTTCTCTTCTATTAAAAAAATTTAAAGGTCTTTTATCTTTAAAAATTTACCAAAACAATATAGATTTTATATTATTGTGATTTATCTTGGATATAATTTGAAAGTTAATTGATTTCATATTCAACCCAAAATTATTTTCTATTAGGGGAAATATAAAAAAGTGTACATATCATCAAACAACATAATCTTTTCCAAACAACCACAAAAACTACAAAAGAAGGGATACTTTTTTCCTTGGTATTTTTTTGAATAGGTCAAAAGGTTCTAAAATGCAATAATTGAGTGAATTGATTGCAAAATATTTAAGGAACACAAAGTACTATGAAGACATCATTGATAATTATTCTCTTATACTAATAATTATTTTTATTTTTTCAATAGCTCTAGATAATTATCCAAAATTTTCAAAGAATGTAAATGCAGGTGCAGAACACAATCCAAAATGTTAAATGGAGGTTTACAGAGATCCCTTATTGAGGTTTTTAGAAACCCTTATTTAAGGGTTTCTAGATATCAGTGGATAAATTGTAGAGCCTTAGATGATGGAAGGATAATTCCATGGGAATATGACTGATATGCAACATAAGCCATAGGATGTGGACTCCAAGAAGGACCACAATAACCATGAGTAGATGTAGGTGGAACAAATTATACAAGCCAATGATCAAATTCCATTCTAACAAGAGATATCTAAGGATTTATTCAAGATCATAGCAACCAATCTTAAAAAAGGATAGAACCAGGGGTACAAATACACAAGAGGTAGAGGACTAACTTTAAAACAAGAAGGTATGATTATATTACAACAAATAAAAATGTATGAAAAGGGGAATAATCTTGGACCAGTGGAAAGTAATCAAGTAGGGGCCAATGTTGTTGATCATAGTAAGGAAAATGAGTTGATCCCAACTATGGGAATATATTATAGTGAAAAACTACCAAATATGACCTTCCAAGATGCCTTGAGAGGAGGAAAATCATGAACAACTCAAGTTAATAACACTAGGATCTTGTAGACGTTTGAGAATTCCCAATATGGACCCTAGGAAAATAACCTTGTGGTGCATAAAAGCAGTGGATGGCTCTCTTGTAGTCCAGTTTCATATGTCAAACATACATGCTAGGATCGATGATATGGAACATAGAGGATTAATCTACCCATTTCTAGGTCTTCATCCAAGCCTTCATGCTTTCAAGATATGGGATGATATACAATGAAGAGTTAGAGGTGATTTTAATATTCTACTTACCCAAATGATTATTTCTTAGTTTGTTTTGCTAATGATTAGGACATATAACATGTTTTATAGGGGTTCCTTGGTTTCTACGCAAGGTAGGGCTTTTCATGAAGTCCTAGCATAACAAGTTCAAGGAAGAAGAGGAAGTACCCTCAGTAGCCCAAGTTTGTGTGAGACTTTTGGGGTTGCTAGTAGAGTTGGGAACACATATATCTTCATGTAAATAGGAAATACTCAAGGATATTATATGATGATAGTAGATAGTACAAAGAAATTTGAAAAAATTATCTATACCTGAATTTGTATTCTCATGGACCTTGACAAGCCCTTGCCCAAAAATACTATTTTGTAATCTGGGGAGGATACCTAGGAACAAGTTGTGGACTATGAGAACATCCCCTTCAGGTTCAAGATTTTTCATGAATATGGTCACCTATATATATTATAGACATTGGATCTTAGTGTAGGTACAAGAGAAAATGAACCCTAGAGGTTTTGAACTACCTAAATAGAAGAACATGTATAGAAAACAAACATCTAAATGGTAGGTAGTCATATCCATCAATATGTTTTCTAAAATTCCAATGGATGATGAGGAGAACATAATGGAGATAAAGATCCTATAAAATCCTCTTAAATTCATAACAAAGAAACTAATAGTTGAATAAATAAATCACAACACTGAGTAAGTTCTAGATCTACTAAGTAGCGCACAAGAGAACCCACCCCAAAATTTGAAGAGATCCCAAAGAAAAAAAATCCAAGAGAAAGACAATGACTCTAACCAATCAAATGTAGGAACTCATAAAGGAATAGATAGTAGAGGTGGTACCCAAGAATCATTTAAAAAGGCTATGGTGGTATTTTCACCTACACTAGGTTTGAATTCCATCCCAAAATTGACAAGAGTGAGTTAGGATTCTACTAAAAAGATGAAGCTAGATACCAAAGAGTAGGCAGGAAGACTACTCAACATAAAATAGGGAAATAAGGTGCAAAGCTAATAAAAATGGGTAAATTCAAGGATATTACCCATATTTTTAGTCCCTTTTCTTGATGAAGAGCATCACCTAGAATATTTGAGGTCTTAAGGGTAGCTCGGTAAAGCATAATAAAGTAGAACAAATAATTTAGCAACATCATCTACAAATGGTTTTCATCCAAGAAATAGAAGTGTTGGAATAAGAGATGTAATTTTTTGCCAAAAATATCTAGCCTCCTTGTAGGGTGGAATCCCTAAGCTCCTAAGGAGCTTCTAGAGGAGTGACTTGTCTTTGGGATCTAAAAGAGATAGTGATACATCAAACAATGGGAAGTTGGATCTTGCAGGGTTATGCATAAGGGGTTGGACTTGAAATGTACTTGTAAAAAAATGGTGAATCCTAATTGAAATCAAGGTAAATCAAGGTGAATCCTAAGCAAATCAAATCAATCATCTTCACACCAAAATTTTGGGAATTTGAAGCCATAAAAAAGTAAGGTCATATTTGAGGCAAAGTTTGACCTATTAAATCACCTTATAACTTCATAAAAATACCACCATTAAATCAGGCTTGAAAAGAGATTTTCAATGAGTACAAATATGCCTATGTTTGGATATATATTATGGCAAATTGAACCTAAGAGAAAATTGATTCTAAACATTTTAAACGAATGGGATGACGTCGAGGGTCCTCATATTCACCAATTTCCAATTTTGAAAATCCTAATATTCGTCCAATTTACAAATATTCGCCACTGTGCATAACCCTAGTTGGAGGATTTTGGCTTTATTAGCCTAGAGTAGACATTATTATCAACATTGGTTATGTATTAATGTATACTCTCCTATCATCCTAGATGAAAAACAAAAACAATGGAGGAATGTAGCTTATATTATTAGTCATTTCCTTAGAGCATGACCACTTGTAGGTGGTTAGTTCAACACCATCCTCTCATTGGAAGAGAATATAGGAGAAATCACACTCTAGATAGTAGTATTAACCTCCTGATGAAGCATATTAGATCTCTTCATCTAGTAGATATCAAACCAAAAAATGATATGATGACTCGATCTAATCAAAGGAAAGGTCCAACATGTATTATAGAAATAATAGATAATTTTATGTTATCAGAGGAGTTTTCAAGTAATGAATATATTGCAAGAGCATAAATATTGAATAATGAAGGATTAGATCATTGGTTGATGTTTGTGGAAGTTTGGAAGACTAGACCCATTCATGCTCCTTTTAGATAACAGCTAATGTGGTTTTTAGATATTAGTTTTTGACATAATGTTCAAAAATGGTGATAGGAGGGTAAATCCAAACATGTTATGAAAATATGGATTCAGTACCTCAAGTAATAATTGAGAACATGGAATTAGGAGCAGCTTGGTGATAAAGAAAAAGAAATGACATATCTTAACCAAACTTGAGGACCTAAATAGGCAAACATGAATGGATGGCACTAATAGTGATTTAGGATTCTACTAAAAAGATGAAGCTAGATACATACCAAAGAGTAGGTAGGAAGACTACTCAACATAAAATAGGGAAATAAGGTGCAAAGCTAATAACAATTGGTAAATTCAAGGATATTACCCATATTTTTAGTCCCTTTGCTTTTTTTTTTTTTTTTAGCAAAAAACCCCTTGTGGGGTTGCCTTGGTCTGAGAGACCATGAACAGGGATTTCTATACCGTCAAGTCACCCGGGAGTCGCACCCAACCCTGCCCGCACCAACATTATCAATTGGATTTTGGGTACCCAATTTAGCTTTTTGGTAGGGTGGAGATTCGAACATGGGACCTCCCTTGGAGGATTGCCCTCTCCTCTCCAACTCACCTACAACACTGGGTGTCCCTTTGCTTGATGAAGAACATCACCTAGACTATTTTAGGGCTTAAGGGTAGCTCGGTAAAGCATAATAAAGTAGAACAAATAATTTAGCAACATCATCCACAAATGGTTTTCATCCAAGAAATGGAAGTGTTGGAAGAAGAGATGTAATTTTTTGCCAAAAATATATAGCCTCATTGCAGGGTAGAATCCCTAAGCTCCCAAGGAGCTTCTAGAGGAGTGACTTGTCTTTGGGATCTGAAATAAATAGTGATACATCAAACAATGGGAAGTTGGAGCTTGCAGGGTTATGCATAAGAGGTTGAACTTGAAATGTACTTGTAAAAAAATGGTGAATCCTAATTGAAATCAAGGTAAATCAAGGGTAATCCTAAGCAAATCAAATCAATCATCTTCACACCAAAATTTGGGGAATTTGAAGCCCTAAAAATTAAGGTCATATTTGAGGTAAATTTTGACCTATTAAATTACCTTATAACTTCATAAAAATACCACCATTAGATCAGGCTCGAAAAGATCTTTCCAATGAGTACAAATATGCCTATGTTTGGATATATATTATGGAAAATTGACCCTAAGAAAAATTTGATCCCGAATATTTTAGGCGAATGGGCTAATGTCGAGGGTCCTCATATTCACCAATTTCCAATTTTAAAATCCAAATATTCATCCAATGTGCATAACCCTACTTGGAGGGTTTTGGCTTTATTAGCCTAGAGTAGACATTCTTATCAACATTGGTTATGTATTAATGTATACTCTCCTATCATCCTAGATGAAAAACAAAAACAATGGAGGAATGTAGCTTATATTATTAGTCATTTTCTTAGAGTGTGGCCACTTGTAGGTGGTTAGTTCAACACCATCCTATCATTGGAATAGAGGATAGGGGAAATCACACTCTAGACAGTAGTATTAACCTCCTGATGAAGCATATTAGATCTCTTCATGTAGTAGATATCAAACCAGACAATGATATGATGACTCGATCTAATCAAAGGCAAGGCCCAACATGTATTCTAGAAAGACTAGACAATTTTGTGTTATCAAAGGAGTTTTCGAGTAATGAATATATTGCAAGAGCATAAATATTGAATAATGAAGGATTAAATCATTGGTCGATGTTTGTGGAAGTGTGGAAGACTAGACCCATTCATGCTCCTTTTAGATTCCAGCTAATGTGGTTTTTAGATATTAGTTTTTGACATAAGGTTAAAAAATGGTGATAGGAGGGTAAACCCAAACATGTTATGAACATATGGCTTCAGTACCTCAAGTAAGACTTGAGAACATGGAATTGGGAGCAGCTTGGTGATAAATAAAAATAAATGACATATCTTAACCAAACATGAGGACCTAAATAGGTAAATATGAATCGATGGCATTAATAAGATTCAAAGCAAGGAGGTTGGAGTTATTTATCAACTAGAGGAATGGCGCAAAAGAGAATAGATCATGTGGAAGTAAAAATCTAGGATCTAATGGCTCCAATAGGGAGATAGAAACACTAGTTTCTTCCACAAATATCTCCTAGCAAGGTAGTCACACAATTTCATATCTTCTCTAAAAATAGTTGTGGGTGATTCAATACACACAAGGGATGGGATGAAATATATGACAATATAATACTTTATCTAGCTCTTTAAGGTAGAACCATTGAACTAGGATGTACAATAGGAAGTACTCCAAGAGATTCCTTCTCTCATCATAGAGAAATATAATGTAACTTTGACTACCCCAATTACTACCAAAGAACTACAATAGGCAGTTTTCAACATGTGGAAAGGTAAAACTCTAGGTCAATATGGCTTTCCCATAGAATTCTACCAAGAATTCTTGGATATCCCTAAGGAAGAATTGTTGGAATTGGTAGAAGAGGCTAGGATAGACAAAGTGGCACTCATAGAGGTGAACAAGACTTATATAGCATTGGTTTCGAAAACCCAATAGTCTTAACACATATCTGGCTACCGACCAATCACCCTTGGAATATCCTATACAAAATTATCACTAAGATAATGGAATAAAGGGTCAAACCTCTTCTTCATAAAATTATTTCTCTAAAATAGGGTGTTTTTTTAGAAGGAAGATAGATCTTGAATGAGGTAGTCTTAGCTCAATAGCCCATCCAATCTATGTAGGTGTGGAAAATACCCTCCATGTTTATTAGGTTAGATCTATCTAAATCATATGTTAGAGTTTACTAACACTTCCTCATAGAGGTGTTGAGAAATTTTGGATTCTCAAGTTATTAGGTAGAATGGATCAAGGAATTTATTTCCTCGATATCCTATTTGGTTCTAGTCAATGGAACTCCTACTAAGGTATCAGGTAGGGAGATCCTTTATCCCCATACTTATTCATCATATTGGATGAATGCTCGAGCAAAATATTAGCTAAGGATAGGGAAATCAAAAATTTGGAGGGAATAATGATAGCAACTGGATCTAAACCAATTACTCACCTATAATTTGTTAATAAATCTACATTATTAGGAAAAGCAAAAATAAGGGATACATCCATATTTAAAATAAATCTAGGATGGTTTACAAAAGCAATTGGACAACTTATAAATGAAGAAAATTCCAAGGTCATATTTTTCCATTGCTCACCTAGAAAGGATATAATGCCATTGGATATAATGATATACAATAAAACATCTCTTCCAATCACCTACATAGGAATTCCACTTATATTTGGGAGGTTAAAAAAGGAGGATGGACTTGGTTTTCAGAGAGAGTGAAAGCCAAATTGGGAAAATGGACTAATAGGTGGATTTCTATAGGAGGATGAATTACCCTCATAAAAATAGTCCTCAATGCCATACCTATTTACATATCCTTAGTGCTAGATATCCCCAAGGTCATTATTAAAGAATTGGATCAAATACATTATAGATTCATTTAGAATGGAGTCAAGGAAGAATGAAAATGGGCACTAGTGAAATGGGATACTTTATGCTTACAAAAAGAGAAGGGAGGACTAGGAATCAAATCAAGTGTTAAGAATAACAAGGAATTGGTGGAAAAGTTATATTAGAGATCTCTAAAATCCCTTTAGTAAATTATAGGATCAAATTTGAGGTCCACATATGCAGAGAATACAAACTTGATAGAGTTTATCCAGTTTTTGCTTCCTATCAAAGGATTTTCCATCTTAATGGTACTTAGAATAGGAGAGGATATGATCGAGGGAATATTATTATAAATTATTTATAATGGATAGAAGGATAACTTCTAGAAATATTCATGGGATGGTCATCTCATCTAATAACTAAATTCTTGACTCGAATAATTTTGATGGATAATATTCATATTAAAATTTGGGTTAAGATAGCCAAATACTATAAGCCTCAAAGCAGTATCTAGAAAGTAGGAAGGCAATGGATCCCAATAGAATATTGACCAATCCAAATCCTATAGGATCAAAGAAAATAAATTTATAGGACCATCCAGATGAGATCAATAGGAGGATACTCTTGGTTGGGGTAGGAAAAGCTAGAGTGAATATACAATTGCCTCTAGATACTTAGCCCTCTATTAGAGTACCTTAAGACTGTTAAGTGATATAGTCATGTAGTTGTGGGTATAGTACCTTTGGCCTAAAGTTAGATTCTTAAATTGGCTTCTACTTCTTAGAAGGATGTTAACATGGGAGTATTTCATGAAAAGGGAGATGCTTGGGCCTTTCATATGTGAGATGTTTTGGGAGGATAATGAAATGATATCTAACCTTTTTATAGAATGTCCCATCATAATCAAAATATGGAAACATGTGGCAAATTTTCTAGGCATCTTTTGATTTGATATATCTTATATAGGAAAACTTTAGAGGGAGTGGCCTAAATAAGAGGAAATGGAGCAACCTAATCAGTTAATTTTTGTGTGGAGATGACTCTCTTTTTATGGAAATTGTGAAAGGAGAGAAATAATCTTATCTTCAAGCAAGAATACAAAGGTAGCCACTTTTATAGCAAAGTATCACAACCAATATGAGGGAATCAATCCAATAATTATTAAAATAACCCCATAATTCTAACCAAAAGTGGATTCAAATAATATTCATATTACAAGTGTCCCGAATGGTGGTCACATAAAAAAGAATAACCCCAAATCATGCACAAGTAATCAAACTAGAAACTGGAAACCTCCTCCAAAGTTACTAGGTAAGATTAATACAAATGGAGCCTTAAGGAAAAATCCAAGAAACACAACTATGGGGGAAAAATGCCACCTATCGAATGGTGCCCCTACTTTTATCTTCACAAAAAACCTTAGTATATTTTCCAATAAACAATCAATGGGATATGCCATCTTAATGGGATTGCGAGAGGCTTTAAAGGTGGGGTGGAGGAAAATTTAGGTGGAATCAAAATCCCAAATTATGATTAATAACTTAAATGGACCAAAAAAGCAAAGGAATAAATATTTGAGAATAGAAAGAATACTTGAGCAAATATAGATGACCCAAAAGTGCTTTGAGACAATGGAGTTCATACACATATTTAGAGATCATAATAGGATGGCAGATGTGATGGCTAACTGGGCTATTGATTAAGAAAAATTCAATTGCTATGGATATCATCCTAGATGGTGGCCTCAATAGACCAAGGAAGCTCTTTTTTCAATTCTTACCATTGATGATAGTACTACTTGTTGTATTTAGATTTATATATCACTGCTTTACATGGTTACTCTTTTTTTGCATAGATAGTTGTAGTATATTTGATGTGAGGAAGAATAGTCCTAGATCCTATGTTAAAACTTAGCTTAAAATACTTCAATCATAGAAATTTAGGAGATGTAATATGATTTTCAACTAATTTAATTTATTAATCCTTTCTACCAAAAAAAGGGTTTTGAGAGAAGTGTTATATTAAAGTGATTAGGATTATTCTTGTAACTATAGTCAATTGTTTCCTCACTTGTATGGTCCCTTATAATGTCCATGTTCTTATATTTTTTTTTACAAGTAATTTTATATAGAACTACATCTACAAGCTTCTCAATGATGACTTGATGCTTTTAATTGTTGTATTTTATTCTTTAGCTTTCTCTTTTCCTCATCTCCAATCCTCCTACTAAATCTTGATTATACTCAAGTTACAAATTTCTTAAAAGTAGCAATTTCCTTTAAGTGTGCTTACTTGGTTTTAAAGAGTTTCAATTCTCTACCTCTCTTTTTAAATATTTTCATTAGATTTTGGTTACTACAATTGCCTCTACTCTTTCTATATTTGATTTTTTTTTTTTAATTTTCAAGTTTCTCTTCTACTTGTTTATATTTGCAACCTTCTTCATATTTAATGATAACAAGTATCATGGATTTGATATTTTTGTCTTTTCTTTTAAATTTACCACTTAAAAATACTAAATTTCTCTATAAAATAAATGAGACAAATATATTGGACATCATGTTGTCATAGCTTGTATATCTTTCCATAACAAACCTTAAATATTTGATAAAATCCATGAAAATCAATGGCTAAAAAGATGTTGCCATGTAAATAATTTGGATATGTAAGTAATATAATACAACTTTAAAGTATATTCTTATTTTTTGTAACTAGTAAGAGACTCCAAATACGATACAATAATGAATATCTAAAAATAATACTTAAGAAGGTAAAAAATCTAGGTCTGAGCTGTAGACAAATTGGTTTGACCAAACCCCATAAGGGGGGCGGAGGTCCAAGGTTTAAATCTCGGGCCCCACCAAAATGAACACTTGTTCCTTTATTGGTTCTTTCAACATCATCAAAGGTTTAAAATGATTGTGGCATTGTTGTTATAGGGACGGACTGCGCAAAGAACTGTGTGGCAGCTTTCAGGGCGAACAACGCAGAATACTGTGGTGGCCATAAAAATCTGAATAGCTTGCTTGAATTCATGGTGGCCATAAAAATAAAACATTCTGCTCGGATTCATGGTGGATACCAATTCCACCATGTAAATTAAAAATGAAAACAAGGTAGAACATCTAGGTTAGAAATGGTAAAAAATTCATGCACTCAATAAAACATTACATTGTTTCAATATTGTTCAATAAAAGCTTTTAGGATGTTTAAAATTCTTATATCATGACATATTTATTTTTTACTCATTATTCATGTTGTAATTAGACTATAACAACTGATAATTCAATATTAATTAGAGATAGAAAAATTTTAGCTATAAAATGATTTTATTTCCCATCTATTTATGATTTTTTTGAATTTTTTCAAATATATTAAGCATTAAGCAATATGTCTAAATTTTTTTATATCATGGCATATTACTCATTAGTCATGACGTACTAAGACTATAGCTATCGATAATTCAATATTATTTCAAGAGAGGAAAATATTAGCCAATCAAATGATTTTATTTTCCATTTGTTTATGAATATTTTGAATTTTTTCAAATGTATTAAGCATTAATTGCATTTACTTATTGGATCAAGGGTTTTCCCTAATGCTTATAATATATGTTATGACATTTAAATTGAAATTAGCAATCAAATAAGGTACATGCATGGCTTCAAACATCTCACATTTTTATTGAATAACAATAGATGTGGAAATGGATGATACAAATAATTAACTCTCCTCGCCTTCTATTGTATAAAGTGCAAGTGTCAATGTTAAAAAAGCAAAGTGGATGATACCAAGTATTATGAAATCAAGAGTGTTGTAGTAAGTTTTTAGTTTTCCTTATATATTATGTTGGGACCAACAAAAGTCATACTATATTGATCAAAATGAGTTACAATATATAGGCATCAAGCCTATAAGAAAATGTGACAAGTGTCATAACCTGCACTCCAAGTGTCATGCAGAAGACAAATGTCATGCATAAGATAACACATGCATAAAATAAAGGAAGGTATAGTGCACATTATAATATTCTAACATCCCCCCTTAATGTGCACTATCCTAACTATAGACAAAGATAAGTCAACATTAGATAACATCCCCCTTAAAGTTGACCTCTATTACATACATAGAGCATATTGCTAAACTATGAAAACTTGTCAAACCCAAGTGACTTGGTGAATATTCAACCACTTTATATTGATTTGGTACATACTCCATGTGTATAATGTCTTATTTGACCATTTATCTGATGAAGTGATGATGGATCTCTATGTGCTTTGTGAAGAACACAAACTTACTCAGAGGAGGGTGATGAAAAGTATAAGATCAAATTTTACTTTTCTTACCTAAATAATATTATCTAATATTATTAATGGCAATATTAATAGCAATAATAAAAAATGCACAAATCATCACACACTATAGAGACACCAATTTAATGTGGTTCACCCAGTGTGGGCTACTCCACGGAGAAAATATTTCTACTAAATTTTATCAAAAAATATTCTTGGGAATAAATTCCCTATTACAATGTTTATGGACCTCTATCCAAAGGAGACACCAATCCCATATGCTCATAGGAGAACTCTTTTCCATTTTCTCTAGTTTGTGGAACTTGATCCAGGAGACCTCTATCTCCTCAATTGTTTTGTGGATCTCTCTCCACAAAAGAACTCTTTACCCTTGATCTAGTTTGTGGAAATCTATCCATAGGAGAACTCTTTCCCCTCTGCTCTGGCTAGTGATCTTCTAGAAAAATTCTACCCCCACTGCTCTGGCTTGTGGATCTCTATCCACAAAATACCTTTGTCCTCACTGCCATGGCTAATGGATCTCTATCCACTGGAGACTCATATCCTCTGCTCTATCACATCCAAATCTTACTTTCAACTCTTTATTAGATCTGCATCAAACTATGTCCCAAGTGTAGTACAAATATGCTCTAACTCTATCTAAGGTCTATCACAAACCTTCTCATAAATCTATACCAAACTTTGTCCTTAAATCTATCCTCAAGCCTTAACACAAAGCTTGATCCAATCACAAATCAGCTCTGCTTAGATTTACCCCAAGCCTTAACACAAAGTTTGAATAAATCAATCAATCAAATCTGCTCTCAAGTCTTCACAAATACTTGACTCAAATCTATATTCAAGTCCTCTCAAGAACTTTCTCAATCTGCTCTCAAGTCTTTACCAAGACTTACCTCAAATATTCTCTCAAGTCTTCACCAAGACTTACCTCAAATTTGCTCTCAAGTCTTCACCAAGACTTGCCTCAAATATGCTCTCAAGTCTTCACTAAGACTTACCTCAAATCTACTCTCAAGTCTTCACTAAGACTTACCTCAAATCTACTCTCAAGTCTTCACTAATACTTACCTCAAATTTGTTCTCAATGCATACTCAAAACAACTCACAAGATATGCCAAATCAATCTCAAATTTTTAACACAATGCTATTAAATGCTTTGTCTAATCTTCAAAGTAATTTAGAATTTGTTTTAAATCTAGAACATATAGAGAATGATGTACTCTATCAAAACTCAATATGTTCTACTCAATCATAAAGTTTGTCACTTTCACAAATATAATTTCTAATGTTTGCACATCCACTTGCAATATCACTCAAAATCAATGCTCAAGAATTTCACTCAATCATTCAACCAATGAAACACAACTTGCTCACTAATCCTAAACAAGTGTTTTCATACTTCTTCAAACAAAGTGTAGAATGTGGGTTTCAAACCCTAACTCAAATAATCCTCAATCTCTATCTCAAATGTTCTCTAATCATTTACCAATAATGCATATACGAATTCACTCAAATATTTCCAATAATGCTTATCAAACAATCCTTTTCACTCCACCTTATATTTTGCAACATTCATTCCAACATTTCAAACAAAATATGATGTGACCATACCTCTTTGCTTTGATGGAGATATGTCTTCAAAACCTGTTTTACTCACAACCAAATCCTTTTGCCAATTCTAGGTTAGATAGCAACACTCTATCTAAAAATATCATAAAAATATTTACCTCAACAAATATTTCCCCATACCATAAATACAATAAAATATCAAGTCACAAATACACCTTATCACTCCACTTTCAAAATAATATCCAAAGTTTCTTTGTTTACACCTTATAATCTCCTTTTCTTTCAAATTAATATTCAACACACATAAAAATAATTTTCCTTTGTTTACACCTTATAATCTCCTTTTATTTCAAAGTAATATTCAACACACATCAAAATAAATTTCCTTTGTTTACACCTTATAATGTCCTTTTCTTTCAAAGTAATATTCAACACACATCAAAATAAAGTTCCTTTGTTTACACCTTATAATCTCTAATACTTGATTTAATTCCTAACCACCCAAAATAAAAATTTTAACTAACACACCTTATGACTCCATAAACAATTCCACACATGGCCCTTTCAATATTACTTAGCCTCAAAACAACTTTCATTTTCCAAAAACCTTTGGCAGATTTAGCTCAAAAATTGCATACCTTAATATTTGACCCACATTATAAAAATTTTGCACGAGTCTCAAAGACTAGCACCCAAGCTCGAACTCATGACCTTAGCCACCACAACACCCTAGCCAAAGCTAGGCTACCACCTATGCTATGCACCCACACATGAATCAATGGACACACTATCCCATACAGTGTATGCTTCTCATGAAGTTCATTGAAAATGAAAAGCTCTTCCCTCCTTTACAAAATCAACTATGTGGGGTTCAAAATTGAGATCTTCCCTTCACAAGCATCTTAGCCATGTCTCAACTACCGTCTACGCTAGCTAGAACTTTGGAATATCTCTTTCGCTCCAAGCGAATTTAAATGCAACTCTTCCTCCCTTTCCTTTAAAGCTTATGAATGTCTTCTCCTTTTCGAAAATGGAGTGCACAAATTATCTTCTCACATTGGCATTCAAACTACAAGCCTTTGGAAATGAAAAACCATTTCCTTTAAATATTCTTTCCTTTGAATTAAAACACATCGGCCCTCTCTTGCTTTCGATTTCGATTTGAAACTTTGAACCTTTGGTTCCATAAATATTTAAATTAAAATTTTAACCTTTGGTTAAAATATTTTAATTTAAATAAATTAAAACCTTTGCCAACCTTTATAACTTGCTCAATGGACCTTGTTAGGGATATATTTATATATATATATATATATATATATATATATATATATATATATATATATATTAATTTAGAACCTTGTTATTTTTCACCTCTTCCTTTTCCCAAATAATATTAAATATTATAATATTATTATTCCTTTTTAAGCTTGCTTCTCTTTTATTGGGTCTTCAACCTTTTTAGCTTCTTTAGGCATATAATATTTAAAATAAATATTATAACCTTTTCTTTTAACAACTTCCTTGCCTTTTGTAAAATCAACCTTTTGACATCAATGACAAAAAATCTGGACATCAACCCTCTTGATATCAATGACAAGAAAACTTGCTCAAATTTCTAACACTTTGTTCTAGCATGGAAGATTGGATTCTTTATCATATTAATAGTACTTTGATTGTCACAATATATATAAGTTGGACCATCTATGAATAGCCCAATATCCTAAAGTAATTGCCTTAACCAAATTTCTTCCTTAGTTGCCTCAATTGTTGCTTTATATTCCACCTCTGCTGAAGATAATAAAACTATGTTCTACTTCTTGGTGCTCCATGAAATTGAGCCCTGACCCAACTAAAAACAATAACCTGGAGTGGCTCTTCTAGTTTCAGGACAACTAGCCCAATATAAATCTATGTAGTCAATCAAAGAAAAAACATCACATAATGTGTACATAAGGCCATGATGAGGGGTGGCCTTGAGGAATCTCAAAATCCTCCTAACTGCTATCCAATGGCTCTTCTTATAATCCTACATGAATATGGAAACAAGGCCAACTGAATAGGAAATATTTGGTCTTGTTGAAGTTAAGTAGATCAAACTTCCAACTAGCTATCTATAAAGGATACCATTAACCCTTTATTCATCATCACTGTTAACCAATTTCAACCTAGTTTCCATGGGAGTGAGGGAGGGCTTACACTCCACCATGTGAAAACTCTCCAAAATAGACTGAATGTATTTATCCTATGAGACAAAGATCTTACCAAACTGTTGCCATACCTCTATGCCTAATAAAAGTGGAGGAGGCCTAATTATGTCATCTCAAAATTTTTACATAAGTCCTCCTTGAGAAATTTTATGCCATCTATGTCATCACATGTAATGAGAAGATCATCCACATACAATGTAACCAATATGATGTGGTTCTTCAAATGTTTCACATAGAGAGTAGATTTTACTACAGATCTAGTGAAACCAAGGTTGATGAAATAGGAGTCAATTTTTGCATACCAAGCTTAGAGTGCTTGCTTCAACCCATATAGAGATTTATTCAATCAGAGGACTTTGTTTTCTTGGCCTTCAACTATGTACCCTAGTGGCTGGTTCACATACACTTCCTCATTCAAGTTACCATTAAGAAATGCACTTTTGACATCCATTTGATATATAGGCCAGTGTTTTTGAGTTGTTAAAGCAATAATTGTGTGGATTGTAGTCATCTTTGCCACGGGAGAAAATGTCTCCTTATAATCAATTCCCTCTTGTTGCTTATAGCCTTGAGCTACTAAGCGAGCCTTGTAGCGATCTAGTGAGCCATCTGATTTATACTTTACCTTGTAAACCCATTTTGTGCCAATCATAGATTTACCTTGGGGTAAATCAACTAACTCCCATGTGTGATTCCTTTCAATGGAATCCAATTCTTGATCCATGGTAAGAACCCATTTAGGATCACCAATTCCTTCTTTGATATTATAAGGTTTTGGTTTGCTAAGGAATTTAGCCATGAGGGCATAATTCACTTGGTGTCTCAGGGTTGAAGGCCTTTTACCTGTATAAGTGGGCAAATGACTTTGGGCTTCATCTATGGTATAGATTAAACCCACTTAGGTAAAGGATTGGATGATATGGCTTGATCATTAGATGGAGGATTATAGGGATATGGAGGACATGGATCATTTGTAGGGAGTTGTTCATGTGGAGGAAAATCTTTCTTTATGAGAGAAGGACTAGGTGATATAGTAGGTTCCAAGGGAGCAACTATTTCATTAGCTAACTAAAAAGTGGGGGCCATAGGAGGAGGATTATATGGTGTATAATCATGAAAGGTAACATCCCTGGATAGAAATATCCTCTTAGAAACAAGCTCATATAATTTATAGGCACTAGCACTATCACTATAGCCAACAAAGATGTATTTTTGGCTCTTATCATCAAAATTCTTCCTTTTCTTATGAGGAATGTGAGCATAGGCATCACATCCAAAGACTCTGAAATGGCCCACATAGGGTGTCCTTCCACTCCATGTTTCTTCAAGTGTTCTATCATGTAAGGCCTTTGTGTAGGACCTATTAGTCAAGTATGCAACAGTAATAACAACTTCTCCCCAAAATATGCTAGGCAATGTAGAAGCAAGTAACATTGATTTTGTCCTATTTGTCATTGTTTAATTCATCCTCTCAACTACTTCATTTTGTTGTGGGGTATAAGGAGTTGTGAATTACTTCCTTATCCCATGATACATACAAAAATTGAAGAATTTTTTGGAGATATATTCTCCACCATGATCTAACCTCAATGTTTTGATTTGATAACCACTCTCCTTTCTACAAGTTCCATGAAGTCTTTGAATCTATATAGGACTTACCAATTGTATTGAATGAGATAGATCCATACTTTTCTATTTTAATCATCAATTAAGGTGATGTAATATCTAGCCCCAGTATGAGAGTTAATAGACATTGGCCCATAAATGTTTGAATGTACCAATTGTAATGGTTTGTTGGCTCTCTAATCCTTTCCTGACTCAAAAGGTTGTCTATGGTGTTTGGCAATAACACATGGCTCATAAAAATATTTAGACTCCTTAAGGTGATGATGCCCTTTTACCAAAAAGTTTTTTACCATCATTTGAAGATTATAAAAATTTTAAATACCCCATTCTTTCATGCCACATGTACTCCAAAGAGAAAGTAGTAGTTGTATGCAAAGATTTTTGAGTTACAGATTTGGTAAGGAGGTAGTAAACACCATCCTTTTTTACTCCCATGGCTTTGATAGTGTCATTTGGTTCCTAAATGTAGCACTTGTATTTTTAAAAATAGATATTACAACCCTTATCTATAAGTTTCCCAATAGATAGGAGACTCCTCTTAAGACTAGGTACATACAAGACATATGTAGAAGGAACATTATTCCCATCATGCAAAGCATGTAGTGCCTATCCAACAACTTCAATGAGAAGAGCACTCTCATATCCAAAAGTAATGAATTGATTTGAAGTAGGTTGAATTTTGGTTAACCAATATTGCCTTCCTATCATGTGCTTAGCTACCCTAGAATTTATATACCGATAATCTTTATCTTCAATATTAATTTGATTTGCTACATACAATGTGTTGAGATTATTTTCTTGTGGATCCCTTTGATCTCTTTGTCTTTGATAAAAATTATTGGTATTATGATTCTATTTGCCACAATAATCACACTCTTTTTTATTGTTGGTTTGTTGAGGCCTAAAATTTTGAGGCCCTCTATTAGGACAACCCCCTTGGGGAGGTCTTGTTTGCCATATTGGTTGTTGATATGGCTACTGATGATACTGTTGTGGCTATTGCTGATGTGGCTGCTAATTATTTCTTTGAGGGTACTACTGGCATGGTTGCTGATGGTATTGATATCTACCTCTATGATTCTGATGCTTCTAATGTGGATCCTTGTTGTTTTTAGGCTATAAGGAAGCCTTGGTGGCAAAATTTACTGATGTGGAATCAATATCTTCATATTTTATTAGGTCTTTCTCATGTCTCTTAAGTAGAATTTCAATCTCCTCAAGTGTTAAATTCATGGTTTTACCACTTAGATATAACATGGTAGCATAGGAATGAAATTTGGAAGGAATGCCATGTAACATTATAGGAATCAACTCATTATTGTCAAGAGTTATGCTAGAAACTAAGAAATCATTCCTAATAGACTTCACTTCCATAAAGTAATTAGTAAGTGAGCCTTTCATACAAATATTGTGCAATTTTTGTTTCAGATACAAAATATTGTCTTGACTAGGCCTATCAAAAAATATTATTAGAGCATCCCAATCCTCTTTAGGTGTAGTTGCAGCTCTTACAGTTTCTCTACATTGAATTCCTGTGGCTAGATTGATGAGACTTAAAGCTATATTGGAATTATTTTCAAATAGTTATTTTTCTGTAGGGTCTTCAAGTGTAGTGAGTGGGTCTTCATCATGTTTCTTGTCTATTATAATATCCCATATTTGGATTCAATTTCATATTTCCAATTTGCAAAAGAGTTAGCTCCTTCAAGATTTTGTGTGAGCCCACTTAGTATATTTATTGTAGCCATGATTAAAAATGGATTGAGAGAATATGGAGCTCAACATAGGAGGTAATAAGAAACACAAATGCCAATAAAAAGCCCTAAAAAAATCTAGGGTACATCACTTAAAATCCAAAGGAGGGTTCGCCTAGTTTTCCACTCTGAATCATCAAGTGGTTCCAACAATGAGAGGGATAACTTAAACACAAGTGCTCTATTCCAACCTAAGTGAGTAAGAAGAGAGTTGAAATATTTTCTTATTACAATATTGTGCTTGCTTTCTTGATTTGAGAAATTTATGTGTCAAGAAACTAATTCTTAAGTGCAACTTATGTCACAAAATGAAAGAAATCCCAAAGACATGTGGGGGTATAGCAAGCATAAGTGAAAGGCAAGCAATAAGCATTTGGAAATCACAATGTGACTAATATAATGCCACAAGAATGAACTCCATGAGCAAGATGTAAGGGGTCCTAAATCACCCCTTGAGTTGATGATTGTATTAGAAAAAATGGCCAAAGAATAGCCCCAAAATGTGCCTCAAAAAAGAGATACAATGTCAATGCCTCCAATGACAATAAAGCCTCCAAATTTACCAATTTCAATGAACAAATTTTCCCTAATAATATCCCAATGGGATAGAAATTCACTCCACTCAAGTTTATCAAATTTTTTGTCAAGGAGTGTCAGATACTACCGAAAATGCACTTCATTTTACATTATCATATTTGAGTCACAAATTTTGCATAGAAAATGATCTCAAAACTAAAAAAGGATTGCACCAATGGATCCCCCTGAATTTTTTCCTACAGTTCCTACCAAACTCAAACACTTTCATTCAAACATTTTAACTCCTACCCAAAAAAAAATTGAAATGTTCAACACACCATCAATTCAGGCTTTGTAGACCGTGATGGCCTGCCACTTGGGAACTCCCAACTGCATCGCTCGATGTGGGACAAACACTTCACTTTTCACAGGATGACAATGAAGGATGTTTTCAAGAACATATCTCAAAAGTCAAGGTGGATTACAAATGGTGTTTAAAGTTGCAACTATGTATCTGTCACGTAGTCTAGTGGCTCCATAATTCTTTGATGTTGTGCATGATATGCTAAAATTTAATGATGCCAATGTGTATCTGTGCATGGATACATCCACCAATTCACCCAATAAATACCACGTCATCTCCTCCTCAGATCATGAGAAATTTGCATAGAAAAAAAGCACGCAGAAGACTTCGTCTACATATATGGATCTATATAGGTTACTGGTTTAAAAAATCAAAAGGGAGCCACCATTTTTAGATCATCAACTTAGGGTAATGAAAAAAATTGATAATGGCATAAAGTTTGTTCTTTGCACACAAGTCTATGAATAGGATGTTTGATGATCATGCAATTAGAAAGCTTTGTATAAATACAAAAGGTTCAATACTAGTAGCAGGTTCTAGCATCTGTGACTAGGTATTTTTGTCTTGTACATAGAACAAAGTGGGTTCTTCTCGTTATGTTCATTTTCTTTGATGTTTCTGTAGCCACTTTCAGGGAGGTAAAATAATTGGTGTATAGTTTGGAAAAATGAACAACAAGCTGAGTAAATCCAACAAATGGAATTCATTGTATCATGGATTCTCCATGAACAAAAAGACACAAAAGCACAAATGCAAAAAAAAACAACAAACAATGGGTTGTTAAAAAAAATATACATCGAATATTAGGTTGTAATCCTCCTCCGCTGGTTTCAGTTTTATCAAACTTGAGCACCAAGCTACAGTCATATTACTATCCCATATGTGTATGTTTCTACCACTATGATATGCTCACGAGTTTTGATGGATGGTAAAAGTGCACCGAATGGGGGTGTTGCAAGGGCAATCAAAATGATTAACTTACAAACATGGTTCATAGGAATAAAATATTTGTAATCGCCATTGTAGGGAGAGAGAACAATGGAAACAATAAGACCATTGGTTTCCATGCAGACTAGCGATCAAGCCTGACATCATGTAGTTCATGCACTCAAATATGTTGAAGAATGTGGGGTATCCATATGCAGTGAGCACCAAGGTAATATCTTCCCACTAGACCTCGGATGTGATGAAGAAAGCATGTTTTACTCTACTAGTCATGTGGACCCTTGTGTTTAGAGATCCACCATAGTGGGAGGGCTTCATAGGTTAGGCCTAAAAATCTACCACAGTTATAGATCTCTCCTTGAAGATTTATTATCGGGATCCACCAGGTTTCCTCGGGTGAAATAACATATTGCTCTTGCTAAAACACTAGTCATCTTGAAAAATGCCTTCATTGGGTACATGGTTGATTCACTGGATGTAAAAACCTACTTTTGGCAACCCTGCAACAAGTTTTTTTGGTAGCTCTCATCAATAATTTTAAGAAAATTAAGGTTCATGAAGTCTTTTTGAGCTCAGCACTACATAGGAAGCTTGGATCTGGATCTTTTCCAGAAGTTTCAAATGTCAGCACTGATTTATGGACTCTTACTAAAAAAAAATTAGCAACATGGAATTGTATGTAGGCACTTATGATGGAGCTTCTAGTTTCTGATCCATTGTACAATGAAGAGCATACTCCCTGACTCCACAAATATCAAAGCTTAAAGCCAAAAAACTTTCAAATCCTAAGGGTCCCCACAGGCGGATCTCACTGCTCTGATACCATATGTTGGGACCAAAAAAATTCTCACTATATTGATCAAAATGAGTTACAATATATAGGCATCAAGCCTATAATAAAATACAAGTGTCATAATCTGCACTCCAAGTGTCATGCAAAAGATAAATGTCATGCATAAAATAACACATGCATAAAATAAATTAAGGTATAGTGCACATTATAATATTATAACATATTAGTCTATAGCCATAGTTTCTATGATATATCCATCCATAAAATTTTATTCGTGTTATCTATAAGAAAATTTCCAACAACTCCTAAAGTGATAGGATGCCCTTCATAGATATTGACAATTTTGTTTCTTAGAGCATAAACTTCTTAATTTTTATGAAATAATCTTGGAAAAGAATGAAATATGCATCTAATGAAGTTTAGGTCTCCATGGTAATTCCAATTTATGGAATTCCACTATGATAAAAAGTTCCCCAATAATTTTTCTAGACTTACCTCAATGTGCCCTCTAACTTAAAAAGAGTATAAATAATAGGAGGAACTATTGAAAATGACAACAATAATAACATATAAAATGGCTCTTCTAAGTTCTATTTTAGCACACTAATAAATCTCACATGATCCACTACCATTTTATTAAATTTACTAGGCCCATGAGGGTGATGGTGCCCTTCATGTGGGAGTAAAATCTCAAGATGCCTAAGAAGAATGCAAAGGCATATGATGGATTTGATGATAGTGATGAATTTGGAAACTAAGAGGGGTAATATTGAGAATGTTATAGAATTTGAGTTCAACACATCTTTTTTTTGGTCAACAGGGGCTACTATGCATAGTAGATAAGCTCTTCTATAAATTTAGATTCACCAATGCACCTTCGATCATACCTCCAACAACCTATAAAATAACTTTAATTTGACCTTGAGTTTAGGTCCTTCAACATGTTGACTCTACTTTTATTGCAATAATTAATAAAGGAGGGGTGATATATTTTCAAGTAGGTATTCTTGGGGTTATCTAATGCCAATAGGGATAAGGAATTTGATCCTTTTACAAAAAAATTGTAAGATGTATGTAAGGAGGAAATGACAATATAGATGGAGTTATAGGATTATGATAAGATGGATTGACCTCATAGTGATGCATCCATTCACTGTCAACTCTATAAATTTTCTAATAGGAGTATCCACCTTACAAATTTTATGCAAAGGATCTCTTCTTCTCCATTGACATGGACAAAGGTGTGGTCTTTGAATATGAGGAGGAGGACATCTAGTGTTTGATTTCCTCCAAGTCAAATTTGACAAGGTAGTTGGGTCTCATGGACTTATTGTTTAGAAGTGCTATTAAGGGGTGTGCATGCAAGGGAAGGATAGGCTCTAAAGAATCTACGTATGCATTTAATAGATAATAAACTATTGTACTATATAGAAAATAGAATTAATATTCCCTATAATTTCTTATATTTGAATGGGTTATCTTATTTAAATAGTAATAAGCTCCCATCTCCATACAATTTTTAAAATATTTTATAATTGAATATTTCAAAGCATGGCATCGCAATATTATCTTTGAACACACATATTTTATGTATAGTAGCAAAGTTTTAGATCGCATGATGTAATTATTAGTCAATTGCTTTCCTACACGTAAGTGTAATTTCCTCCTAAAGAGTGTAGTTTCTCTAGAAAATCACTATCATTCAAGAGATGATGACAATCTTCTCCTTGATGTGATCCTCTATGAGACTCATTTTAACAATCAATGTGTTTCAGCTCAATTTTGAAGCCTAAGATATCATGAAGCACTTGTCATTATAACTTTACCAACCTATTTGCATCTCAAGTTATATCTCATATGCATCAAGGATGAAACAAGTCACTCCAAACTAAGAGCAAAACTCTATATAAACAACTTCTACCCAGGTGGTTTTATTGATCATAGGAATGTCATTAATACCATGTTTCACCATCCCCTTCTAATTATTGCACACACTTAGAAATATATTGACATATTCTAAAGGCCACTCTAAGCCTAAGTGCTCCATAGGGTATATTTCTTATACATATTTCTAGATAGTTTTATGAATATTTATTTTCTCCTTTATTGATGTGAAGTAATCGTGAATGACTTCATGATTTACTTTTAATTTTAAGCTTTACACATTATATTTATGTAAATGCAAAAGTTTTAAGCTTTTATAATTATATTAATGTACATAAATTTGCTTCCATATATGTTGAAGATATTGTTTTTAACATGTAATATATCTTATTATATTAAACAAACAAACTTGAAGGTGTTACTATTTATTTTATTGTATTAAGAAAATAAACTTATGTTCACAATTATAGGACTACATCTAGGTGGCCCTTGTGTTATTATTGTAATATTTTGTACAATAATTTATAAATATTAGACATACTTAAATATTTAAATAAAATCCAATTTGTAGCACTTAAATTAAGGATTTATATTCAATCAATCAATTTATGTCTTTTTGTATTTCATTGTTGCTAACATTGTTTCATAATGATTTTGGGGATATTAATATTCACATGTACTTTTGTTTTTTTCATAATTTTTTGGGTTATTTCTACTTTCAAATTATGCATAATCATGGAAAATTTAGATAGTGAAACAATTCTCTTCTATATTTTTTGAATTACCTTTATAAAGAATGAACAACTAAGGGAAGGGATATAGTAAAGTACATTGTCAATAAATATCTATCTATATATATATATATATATATGAACCCTTTAAAATAAAATAAGAGTCGTGTAACAACATAGTCTTGACCAAGGAATTCTAATATGAATGAGAGTTTTTATAGCAAAACATATTATTGATGGAATTGTTTTAGTTTTCAAATTTAAATTATTTTCCTATCATTTATCATTAAAAGAGTTAGTAAATAATATGCATTATATGTTAGTTTTTTTCCTAAAAAAAAAAACCTTTTGAGCATATTGCCATGATGCATTCAAAACATGGCAAATCTTCTTTTGAATCTTAATTATTTAGAAATTTGATATCAAATAACATTTACGATAAGGGTTGAATAAATATCAAGGAAGCAATGCTAATCTATCATTGTCATTATTTTCCTCTGATAACTTCTAAGAACATAGTTTCCAAGTCACCCCCAATGGCCTAGCATGTTCCCATATCAAATTATGATGATATCACTAGTATTTCATAGTGCACTCGTCATCTAAGACACCCCAAAACCAACATCCACTTTCTATGCCAAAAAATACTAGTTAAAAAAAGTGAACAAACATAGCAAAACCAATTTCAAAAAATATTATATAGGTAGAATGGACTATTCTTTGATCTAAATGTTTTTATGGTAAGCCTAGTAATTAATGTTAGAGTTGCATGTCCTTAAAATACATTGAAATTTTTTAAAAAACAAGTTGGTTAAGAACATAATCATCTCTCTATGTGTTGGTCATAACACCATATATTAGTGATTTATCAAAAGACAAGGATTAATGCTGGTAAGAAAGACAATTATGTGGATATGCTAGATGATAAACACAATAAACATATTAAATTATGCATTTATTATCTTAATTTTTGAACCTAATCTATTCCTTAAAAATAAAAATATATAATAAATTAAATTCATATCATTTGATAAATATTTTAATTTAATTATATTACTAAAATAAGTAATATTTCTCAATTTATGGTAGTATGTTGGTTGCAATGATGATTGCAGCCTTACTTTTCAAACAAGCAGGCAATGAGGCCTTCTCCATGTTTTCATAATAGTTTCCCTTTGATGAGGAGAAGTTGGATCATATGCATCAAGTGCTTAAAGCAAGGAAAGCACCCCATCCAAAACCACCTACTCACTCTAAAAATGGTACCTTTGTGCCCAAGTTAGATGAGTCTCCTATGATTGAGGTGCCTCCAGCCCTCATCTAATAGCTTTTGCTCATGCTTTTCATCCAAAGACCTTGTATGCAAATTTATGGGAATATGGCCTTAGTCCAATCACAATCCAAAAATGGATTAACACACATTGGAGGGGTTAAGTCTCCTCTTATGAATTCATGATGATAGGTAGGGGATAATTTATCATTAAATTTACCTCTGTAGAGTACAAGAGCACTATCTTTCATGGAGGTCCCTGATTTTTGGGATCCAACCCACTCTACATGACCTCATGGAGCACAACATTTTGAATAATATTATATATAGGTGAGGTTGTCATTTCTACCACTGCACCTATGGAACAAACCTTCTATGGAATTAATAAGGAATTCTATTATAACATTCAATGACCAAGCTCCTCCAAAGGCAAAAAATGCTATATGTGCACGCATATGTGTGCAAATCAGTCTGAAAAAGGGTTTGCCTGAGCATATTAGAATAAAGGTGTTTGATTAGATACATAACAAACCCCTAGACTACGAGAATATACCATTAAAGTGTGTAACCTACCATAAGCATAGGTATTTATCCTAAAATTTTCCAATTAAACAAGCACAAGAAACAAAAAAGGAAAAACTAGGATTATAGAAAGTCAAAAGGAGACTGCGGAGATCAAGAAGCAAGAATCGACAACCTCAACCACAGGATAAAAAAATCTTCCAATACAAAAATAAATTTGCAAGTCTTAATGAAGGATAAAAGGAAATCATCTCTCTAGATGTGATGGCTCCTAAATATAAAGAGAAGATACCTACGACTAAAACTGATAACTCACTCGAGATCTTAGGAGATACACTAGAGAATACAACAATTAGAGAAGAAACTAATGGGAACTTAGAGGAATAGGTAGAAGAAATACAAGTGGAGAAAATAGTTATTCTCAAGGGCTTATTGACCACATGATCTGCAACTAAGGGAAGAAAATCAAACCAATTCAGAAATGAGCAAGCATAAAAATACTTGCAATCCAAAACACGGGGGTTAAAATTGAGGAGATATTCATAAAAAGTAACAAGCAATCCAAAAAATGTATATTATGCCATGGAACTATAGGGGACTAGGAATTCCTTTGAAAAAAACTATCTCAAAGTTCTAATATAGGAGCAAAAGCCAACAATAGTCTGTATTCAGGAAATAAAAACAATAGAGGCAACACTGACTACAGAATGGCAGAAGATATGGGCACAATCATAATTGATAACTATTGATTTTGTGGGAGCTTCAAGGGGATTGGATTTGTCTTGGGACCCACAATAATTAATTTTTAGCTTACAACATAAGCACAATAACTAGATAGGTATAAAATTTATCTTACCAGATGGAACTAGTGTAGTAGTAATAAATTTTTATGGTCCAAATCATCTTATCCAGAAAAGAGAAGCATGACAAAACTTAGCACAATATCTAGAAAATAAGAAGTTTGACAATATAATACTGGTAGGATATCTCAACATGATTCTCTACCATTGGTAGAAGGCTAGGGGAAGTTTAGCAAGGGATCCAAATAGAGATCTACTCAATCAACTTATGGTAAATGAAATCTTACAAGACATTCGATCGACCAAAGGAAAGTACACTTGAATTAATAGAAGAGTAGGGGTAGACTATATTGTATAATGATTGGATAGAATTTTTATCAGTGAAAATATCCTAACACACTTTCCCCTCACTTCCAATCACATCATTTAGAACTCTATCTTAGATTATAAGCCAATTCTCCAGTATAGTGACCAAAGCCTACAACCTTGAAAAGTTCCTTTTAAATACAACTTTTAATGGGTGATAAAAGAATATTTTAGTGAATTTGTGGAAAGTAATTGGAACCAATAGGTCCAATCCATAACCCCCCAATAAAAGTGGAAAAGCAAAATCTAAAAATTTAAGCATGTGATAAAAATGGTTGGAAAAAAAAGCTAGAGTCAAAATAGACAAGAAGTAGTTGATACAATAACTAGAGCAGCTAGAAACACAAATTAGGGATCATCCTCCTCAACCATGTAAGAAGATGCAAGAAATAACCTGATTCATAAGCTCAATAAATTAAGAACTGAAGAAGAAACACATTGGAGGCTTAGATCCTGAATGGTTGGCTAAGCAAGGAGGATAGAAACATCAAATATTTTCATCTAAAAACCATGCAATGCTACCAAAGGACACAATAAATGATATAGAGAATTAAGTAACCACTTATATAGACAAGGAAAAAATTAAGGAACTTGCCAATCAACATTACTCAACTTTGCTCTCCAGATAAAATGGTAACCCACATTCCCAAGGCATATTGCTGCAGCATATAATGATAGTATTAAGTTTAAAATACAAACAAGATCTTAGTCATATAATCACTATGGAGGAAATTAAGGATATTATAGTATCTCTACCATAGGACAAAGCTCCCGGACCTGATGGATTCATAAAAAAATTTTACTAGCAATACTTACAAATCATCGAATAAGATTTGCTATGCATGATTGAGGATGTTAGGGTGAAAGGTAAGCTTATTGGAGCCATAAAATCCACTTTTCTAGAATTGATTCCTAATGAAAAAAATACCACTACTTTCTCTATATTTAGACCAATTTCTCTATGTAACTCTTTCTATAAAATTATTATCAAATTTTTGGCCAATATAATAAAGAAGAAAATTGACAAACTAATATAAGAAGAGTAAGGGGGGTTCATTACTGGAAAACAAATATATGATAATATCATAATAGTGCATAAATACCTCCACAGTAGTAGAAAATAAAAAAAGAAACAAATTATTATAAAACTTGATATGGAAAATGCCTTTGATCGAGTTAATATACAATTTGTAGAACAGGTCCTACAAAAGTTTGGATTCCCACATCAGGTCATCAAGTGGATCGGAGCATGCATAAAAAACCCATGGATAGCCCCCTTAATAAATGGATAACCAATAAATTTATTTCAGACTACAAGGAGAATTAGACAAGGGTGTCCACTATCACCATACCTTTACATCATTTTAGATGAGACTCTTGGAAGATTAATTAACCATATTTGAAGAGAGAAAAATAACAGGGATAAAGGCTGCAACATGATTCAAAGCCATAACACATGCCAAATTTATAAATGATATCATTCTTCTAGGCAAAGCCACCAAGAAAAATGTTAGATAATTCAAGCAATGCCTGGATTGTTTCTCACAAGCTACCAGGGCTCATATAAACACTTAAAAGAGTTAGTTCTATACACAAAATATTGTAGCAATAAGATTCAAACTCTTTTGCACTATCCTAGGATTTTGGTCTAGCATAAAAAATACTTCAGATATCTAGGAGTGCCCATGAGCTTCCACCTCAAAGCCTTAGACTACTAGACCCCAACATTGGACAATATGGTTAGGAGGATACATAGTTACAGTAATAGTTGGCTTAGTCTTGCAGGAAGGGCAATATTGATCAAATTAGTGTTAGCTTCTCTTCTAGTCTACCAACTATTAGTATATCATGCTCCCAAGTTTATTTTGTAAAATGCAGATGGAATCATATGCAACTTCCTATGGTAAGGAGGTAGGCAATCAGAAAGAAAAAAGTTCCACTTGGTCAATTGGGATATGGTCACCAAAAGTAAAATTCAAGGAGAACTTAGAATCATAAAAATGAAGATAGTTTTGAAAGCATTGGAATAAAAACTTCTCTGGAACATGCTTAAACACAATCGAGCATGGTAGCACATACTAGTCAACAAGTATATAAATAATCAAATAGGTATTCAAATGTTCAAACACATATACAAGCTTCCCAAAGCCTAGTTGATTTGGAAACATATAGTGGTTGTAAAGAGCATAATAGAGGATAGAATTTCTTGGCTAACAAGATATGGTAAGTCAATTGATATATGGGAGGACCCGATCCTTGGAAATCCACCATTAAGAGAGAGAACTCCAATCGAATTATAGAATCACTTGGAAAGCCAAAGAATACTCAAATTAGGTGACTTGTTTTATTGGGCCTCATAAAATCTAAACTAGATCTCCCCTCACATTACATATTATCTTCAAGGATATTGGGATTATTTAAGTCCCATGTGATGAGCATTAAACCTCTTCATCCCACGATTCTAGATAAACTTATTTAGGGTAGCATCAATAGTAATGGGGGATACTCAGTGCATCCAGGAGTCCAACATCAGTAGATTGGGTCTGCCAACAAAAACTATTGATAGTGTGGAAAAATAGAGCACCACATAAATTTCAAGTATTCAATTGGTTAGTCTCTCAAAATAAAATATTAACAAGTGATAATCTGCAAAAGATAAGTATAGCAAGGCCTCATGTTTGTTACAAGTGCAAGCAAAATAGTGAAATAGTTTTCCATATTTTGTTTGAATTCCCAAAGGCAATTTCAATTTGGTTAGGAATAACAAAAAAATTTGGCACTTCCTACTTTGGAAGGTTAACCATAGACACATGTTTTACCAAGTGGAACAAATAATATAAAGGTAAACTGATAGGTAAGCCCCTCCTAAAATATATGTGGAGATCTATACCATATTTTGCCATCTTAAAAATTTGGTTGGACAAAAACTAGAGGATATTTTAAGGAAAAGGTAAGGACAACAAAACTCTAATACGAAGGATAAAATAAGAATTAGTCCTAAATTTCAAATCTATTTTCTACCAATAGTAGTATGAAGGAGATCTATCACCCACAAAAAGAAGAATGATCTATCAATTTAATCTCCAATATTTCCTAACACGGGGAGGCTAAAGACTAAATAATTCTTTGCATGATGTGTTTTGATACTCTTCTTTGATGGTGCCTCAAATTCCAACCCCGATCAAGTAGCAGTTGGGGGACTGATTCTTACAGGACTACATGAGATCCTACTCAAATACATGATCAACTTGGAAACAACATCTAACAATGTGGTAGAGGCTATTGGATGTGAAATCAGCTTAAAATTGGTGGTAAAGCAAGGAATCACTCAGGTCATAGTTTATAGGGATTCTAAATTGATAATAATAGCTCTTTTCAAAAATAAATATTTTAGGTCTGAGGTGTAGAGCAATTGGTTCATCCAAACCCCATAAGGGGGGCGAAGGTCCAAGGTTCAAATCTCGAGCCTCGTCGGACTGAACGCTTGTCCCTTTCCTGGTGCTTTCAACGATGTAAAAGGTTTAAAATGAATGTGGCATGGTAGGGGTGGACTGCAAGAAGATCTGTGTGGCAGCTTCTAGGGTGGACAACGCAGAATACTGTGGCGGCCATAAAAAGCTGGATAGCCTACCCAGATTCGTGGCGGCTACCGATTACACCATAGGATTAATCAAGATAGTTTATTTTAAAATATATAAAATAAACAAAATAAATATTTTTTATCTTTACAATTGAGGATTATTCAAGATAGGATTAGACAACTAGGTAGGATAATTGGTAAAATATCCTATCAACATGTAATATAGGAATTCAACAAAGAGGTCGACACACTAGAAAATTAGGCAATAAATATAGCCCCTAGTTATTGTTACCAAATCATCAAGAAGCAGAAGGGCAGGGGTGGTATGCGAGGATGACGAGGACTCCAATAATGAGGTCATTTTTTATCTTCATGTTCTATTTTTTAGAATGCTCCGTTCACTTTGATCTCTCCGATTAGAGAGTTTTGTACTTTTTTGTTAAGTAGATAAATATTTTCCTTTAAAAAAATTCTCAATAATGATTGGTCTTCCATAACTCTCCATTAAATTATATTATAAATTATAGTTAGATTCTAGTAAATTCCACCAACACTTTGGGTGACACCCACATATAAACTTGCTTCCACATATTACAAAAAACTTTTCATATACATGTTAAACATTAATATCAAAAATAAAAATATTATTTTATCGAGACAATCCAACCGTATATTGTTGGTGTTTCAACTAGGTAACCTCAATTTGAATCATAAGTATAGAGGTCCCTTGTTGTTATTCCCCCAGGAAATATGGTCCCCAATTATACCACCCGTTATAATTTTTATTACTTAAAAATATAAATATATAAAAATACATGGAATTTATTGTGTTGAAAGGGAAGGATATATTGTCCTTGACAACATTGTTAGAAAACTGGGTACACTTAGAATTTTCTTATGTATAATATTATATAATTCTTGAATTCATTAGCAATACCTTAGAATTTGTGAACAATGGCATCCATTTACTGAATAAACCCTAAACAAGTAAATGGAAAAATGTGTCTCAACCATACTCACCCTTCAACTAGACTCTTTTCATATGGCAGCAAAACCACCAAGGAAATTCACATAATACACTTATATAACATTTCTAACTATTGGTCAAAAGTTATTCTAATGGTAAGGATTGTGCACCTAACCAACTTTGAATGGCCTTAAAAGTGAAAGCTTTGAGGCCAATATTTGGAGAAGGTCGGTTCCTAAGGGGTCCTAGCTAACCATACTTTGAGGTAGAAAAGGGAGCAAAGAGAAAGAGCAAAAAATAGAGCTAGAACTTATAAGGGATGGGTTCATCAAAGTACAAGCAATATCTTAGTACCCAATAATAACAGATAGATCATATAACAGACCATAAAACACTTCCCAGTCACATTCAACACACAAAGTTCAATTATGAATTCTAGAATTAGAGAATGAAAAGCATGAAATCTAGAATGCAAAATTACAACACATCCATTCATCTAACTTTAATAGAAATAAATAATTAAACAAACATACATACATACATGAGAATTTTTGGAGGCCAAACAATGATCCACTTGTATTATGAGTATTTCAAATATTACATGCAGGTTGTAATGGATAAAGATCCAACCATATTTATTCCTTACATCCTTACATATATAGCCTTCGAAAGAGCCCTCATTTACAAATGAATACAATACCAATAACTAAGTTTGACCAACCACCTCTACTGCATGTAATCAATAGACATTAATGAAGAGTGATCAAACCAGGGAAAGCTTTGTTGTATGCACCAACCATCACTCTGCAGACTACACCCATCCATTAATTGAAGTGCACTACCTTTCACCAGCTACATTTGACTACCCCTACGATCACTACACTAATATCGTATGCTTCATAATGCTTGTGTACACCTGGGGAAGAAGAGTTGAAGAGTTTTACTTTACGGTAAATCATTCATAGCTCACTCAGGGGAGCACCTGATACATATCAACTATACACAAGTGTCCTTTCTAATCAGTAATTAAATTACTGAACCACTTTCTCCATCTTAGACATGGTATTTTTCTACTATTGGTGAGAAATTGATGTTTGTTCAAATTTCGGTTCATATCCTCTAGCTGAGTGGAAATTTGGGCCAATGATGACCCACTGATGTTTATCATTTTTGCACCTAGTATTACCTGAACTCGAGGTGGACCTTTGGTTCAAATTGTAGTTAGGTCACTCCCTAGATTTTTGCCCATTATATCGTACTTTTCCCTTATTATGGAGATTTGGGCTCAATATTAGGACTATGAATCTACATTCTTCTATGTTGCTCTCAATCTGATCAAGCTTTGGATATCAATTGTGATGGGTCTTCAAGTTCTACCAACTTTAAATGACCTCTTACTTTTTTGCTCTCCTTTATATTGATATTTTCACGAGGGTGATTTGGGAGTGCTAGTAATTTGACACGTTCCTAGCTTTTCATCCCTTATTTCATTAGGGTAGATTTTTAGGATCCACTCTAGGAGAATGGACTCTCATTTTCCTACCCACCTTAACACTTCATCATATTTTGAAAAGCTTTGGGTAGCCTTATGTGTTGCTTCAAGAGGTAACCTTATCAATTTTTCCATACAACATATTTCTTCTCTTTTACAATAGAACCTTTGGGCTTGCTCCCACTTACTATAAACATAATATGGGTGAGAGAAAAACCATCCATAATTTTGATGACTTACATGGATTTTCACTCGTTGAAAATGAAGAACCCAGAAAAAAGGAGGAATAAAAAAACACTTTCAACAACATTATATTTTGGCCACAACCATTGGGCCACATATTCAACTTAAATAATAAACAAAAATACACCTTGCATGTAAAATACTTATAAAACTTACTCTTTATAGAAGTTATGACACCTCTCTAGACTCCTTTTGTTTTTTATTTTGAGCTTTTGAGGTCTCGACCTGTGAGGTAGTTGTTGGAATAGCTTGAAACTAAAAATTCTGATAAATTTGGTTCTAATGTTCCACAGTAGGGATAAGAATAACTTTGAGGTTATCCGTAATCGTGCCCAGGCGGTAAACATCCTTGTAGGGTGGTTCACTATATTTTTTAGCTATCTCTTCTATCTTGGTAAAGAGACTTGAAAACTTGAGGACCATGTCAAGCATTTGGTTCACTACTATTGGCTCTTGTAGCACTATGATTTTACCTTCATATTCCTTTAGCTCTTCGAATAGCCTATTCAGATCCTCTTCTATGTAGAGCTCTCCCTTGCTATCCCAAAATATCGAGAATCCAAGTACTTGGAGTTTTGAGTTATCCTTACTCATCTTCTCAACCTCCTTCACTGCAGCATGGTGCTCTTTTCCTTTGTAATACAGGTCTATAAGAGGTAACACTTACTGCATAGCAGTTCTAGTGCACTCAATATATTTTTCTTAGAAATTTTATAGGTAGGAGTATCCCTTTTAAAATAGAGCCTTCAATTTTAATGCTTGTCCCCCCATACCTTGTACCAAATTTGCCTTAGCATCTAACTCCTTATCTGCTAGCTTATAGGTTGCTAAGGCCTCCTGTAAATTTTACATAAAATATGGAAGCACCTTTAGCATTGCTTCTCTTATTTTATCCTAATAAGCATTTTTTATGTTTTTAACCCATTTTGTGGAGATTAATGCTCGTTGGGGTTTGCTATTTTCCTCCTACAATTGGGCTAGTGCAGTGTTTAAGCGCTCTATCACTACTATAATTCATTTCTAAATTTGACTTCCTTATTTTCAAGCTCACTCCTTAAGGTGGCAATTTATTTGTCCTTCAACTTCAACACTCACTGGGGAGGGGCTCTGTCCAATGAATCCTTTAATTATTTCATCTCATACTTTAACGGGTATTGGTATATCCCTATCTTGTAGAGTTGTGCTTCCAACAACTGGATTATTTTTTGTGCCACTTTGACCTTATTTTTCATACCCTATACTTTTACAAATAATGTATCAACATCAGCATACAGTGTTTTGAGAGCCTCCACTTGAGTGATATCATCCAGATTTATAGTTTCAATATCATACTACCAATCTCCTTGCCTCATATCAGCAATAGATTTCTTTTCTTTGGGGTAGGTAGATATTTTGTGTTCCTTTCCTTCAATTGGTTTAACCTTATAATAGGTGTATGGGATGACTTCCACCTTTTCATCATACAATTGCTACAACTACTCATCTACCCACTACTTCTGATTATCTTGTACAATTCTTACAAATTTGAAGGTTTTTGGTAGGGTTTCATTTGTTGCTTGGGATACAAGAGGGGTAGTTAAACAAGCTAGAAATGGGATTAGGGGGTAAGAAATCATTGGTCGAGCTAGGGTTACACTAACCATATCACACTAGGATCTAGGCTCTCTTGGTGTTGAGGATGACAGAGGCTGCTCAAATGGAATATGTGCCTAAGATGATGGGATCGGTGATGGCATGGGTGAATATGGCGAGGGCTAAGAAGAAGGTACCGTGACATAAAAATTAGGAACAAGCGATGGAAAATGAGACTCTACAAAATTCTAGGGAGAATTACTCCTAGGATTCTTACTTTTGTGCATAGCAACCAAGGTTGGAATTATCCTTGAGGCTTGGATTTGGGATAGGTGAATCCTCAACTATATCCAATGATGGAGTGTGTTAAGGGGACAGGGAGTGAGAATGAATCTCTACCATTCTCTACTCCTACATAATCTTGGGGAACTATTATGCCTCTTATTTTCTTGTACTCACTTGGGTGGTCGTTCTTGCTTCTTCCATATTTGGTAATCTTAGTGAGTTTTTTTAGCCACTTAGTCTCTATTGTACCCATCTTAAAAGAGGTGTTGGGTCTAGTAGATTATTTCCTTTTTCTACTCATCTTCGATCCTTGTGGTGATGTTGTTAGTGGTTTCTATGTTTCTACTCAAAAATATCTAGACAATCTAGTCCTCCTAGTGCCTTGCTAAAGTTGTGTAGAATGCACTTCCAACTAAACTACCCATTCTTAGATCTGGAATTATTGCACTTGGGGTGGACTTTGAACTTCCATCTCATCCTCTTAATTTTCTTCCTCTTCTTCTTCATATTCATTGTGTCAGATTCTTTTAGAACTTGGGGAATTAGATCCTCTTCCTTTCTCTTCTTTCATGTTACGTAGTCAAAGTCAAACCTGGTTGCAAAGGTAGCATCAACCCTACTTGGTAAGGGTTCTTTGAGATCATTGATGAGTATTTATTTAGCATGTATTATTTGTGATAAATTGTTTAATTTCTACCTTTAAATCATGATTGCAATATATTTTAATGGTTATTTCTGTTTATTCCTGTGATTTATCAGTTAAAATGATGGATATGGTTAATCTGATAAATGTATGTATTTCATGCAAAATACGCGTAAGTTGTGTATGATTATACAGGAAAGTGTTGAAGAACGTCTTCGGGTATATGATGCAGTAGCACAAGCTTCAGATCAGACCTTGGACGTGAGAAGATGGACATAAGGATGATGGATTAAGAAATCTCTAGATACGGTTACAGAATACAGTAGCTGATGACTGTTACAGAAGATAGTTACTAAAGTATGTTATAGAAGGTAGTTGTTGAAGACTGTTATCGAAGAGATATTTTACCAACAGTTATAGAAGAAATTTGACCAAGTCAATTGACCGATGTTGCATGCCACATCAGTGACAGCATGGCACTTTTACACAATAGACAAAATATTTCTAGTCAGCATGATTAGTTGACTTGTCAAATATTATTCATGAGGATATTATAATTAATAAAGTTGTTGAAAAGTTATTCTATAAAGTTGTATAATTAGAATATTGTTAGGTTGTCTAGATTCTGACGCAAGATTGTTATGTCCTTCCCGAGAATAAAGGGGCATATAGTTACGTTGTATATCTTGCGAAATGTTCAAATTAGTATTGTTTTGTTATGTTCGTTCATGTATTGCCACTTGGACCACTTAGGCTATTTATTGAGTCCAAGGAGGATTAGGAAATTGTGTCTGTTTAGAATAATTAGATTATTTCTATTAAGTACATAGTTGTCGCATTATCAAGTCCACAATGCCACATGGAAAAATACGTGGAAGAGTTATATTTAGAAATTGTCCAAGTCATATTATATATTACATAGGAAGACCTTTGAAAAGGTCTAATCATCAATCACCTATCTAATGAAGAAATGTTCGAAGTCTAGCTAATGTTTGTACAATTTTTGAGGAAATGCGCCAACATGTACATTTGAACTTCCAACAATAAAAGCAACACTTTACTTTTCACATATGGTAACTGTATCATTTGTGTTATTTATTGCTTGATTTCTTTTATGTAGTTGTAATTGTAATTTCCCTGCATCCATAGAATAGAATAATGTTAGTAGTAGTTATGCATCTTAGTTACTGAGATAAAGTAGTTTAGGGGAGAAAGACTTACACTATCCTCTAGGAGGTAGGGCCCACTCCTATAGTCAGTCCCTATTCTCTCACCCCTACAATAGGTTAGGAATAGTTAGTACGTAAAATTAACCTTAGAATATAAAATAAATTAAATTGCATTATCATAGATCAGAAAGTAAAAATAGATAATTAAAACTAATTGCACGAGGATCCTCACCAATAGATAAAATCATCAATAGATCAAATCATCAATAGGTAAATATCATATTTATTGCATAAATCATAAATTGCATTTTATTTTCATTCTTGCATGATTTAATTTCTGTTCACTATAATCATTACTTTTTTGCACAAGCTGAAACTAAAAGAGATCTAAATTAATCTTAGAATTGATCCCCATGGTACAATCTATACTGGATTTCTACTCTTTAAATCTAACCTTGATTACCCCCTATTGATAAATATTAAATGTAAGCTATTACAATCGATCATTTTGGCATCGTTTTCGGGGAGAGTAGTATCGTAGTGGTTAATCAAAAAAGTTGTTTGGTTGTGCAAAAAGGAGAGGCTTACTTGTATGTGGAAAGAGGTATGTATGAGTCCTTGGGAGATGAGTGGAGAGATGGTCCCAAAAGCCCTTTGTTGAACGAGGTTCTTTTCTCTTGAGGAATCATTTTTAATGCTTTCATAGTTAAAATTTTATTTCTTGCAAAATTTTATTTCTACAAAATTTTATTTCTTGCAAAATTTTATTTCTTGCAAATTTTTCAAGCTTTGGGTGATTATTATTGCTTAATTTGGTTTAGGACCTGTAGAAAATATGAAGTAGGTATGATTGAGTGAGATAGTCATAGTGAAACATTCCTAAATTTGGCTTAGGACTTGTAGGAGCAGGAAGTAGGTATGGTTGAGTGACACAGTCATAGTGAAACATCCCTAAATAATCAAAGAAGTAGTAATAGTTTAACCTTTTATTTTAGTAATTTCATTTCTAGTAATTTCCAAGCTTTGGGTGATTGCTATTCATTTGTTTTGGTCTGGGTTCTCCTGTAAGAAAAATAGGAAGTAGGTATGACTGAGTGGCACAGTCATAGTGAAACACTCCTAAATAATTAGGACCTGTAAGAAGCAGGAAGTAGGTATGGTTGAGTGGCACAATCATAGTGAAATAAAAGTTCCTATATAATCAAAGAAGTGATAGCAAAATAACCTTTTACTTTCAGTAATTTTATTTCTAAAAAATTTTACTTTTCAAGCAATATTTCATTTTATTTCCTGTTATACTAAAATTAGTTGTATGGATTCATAGACCGTGAGTCACACCTAGTTTTAGTTATAGCAGGATTGCTCAGAAAATAGAAAATTTATTTCATTTTCCTACTATGTTAAGGATAGTTATAAATTCATTTGTTGTGACTTATATCTAAACTTGGCAATAGTAGGATTAAAAAAAAAAACAAAATCAAAACCTAAACAAAACCAAAACCAAAGAGAGAGAAAGAAGAATAAAATATAGGTTGCTAGATGGTGGAAAATAGTCTAAATCAATCTGTACTTATAGACCTTAGAAAATTACTAATACAACAAGAAGTTAACCTTCTTTTTGAGCAAGGAAATAAAACATCTAGTCAAGAGTGGGAGTGTTTGTGTGAACGCATTGACATTATTAAAGAGAGATCATATGAGTTGAAGGAAATCAAAAGAATTGACATAGCAAAAACTCTAGGGCCGAACTACCATTCATCTTATCTAGATCTTGGAAGGAGTTGTGAGCATTGGCTTTGGGATAGAAGAGCAATAGTAAATCCAATAATTTACCCTTGGAATCAATATTTCGAGGACTCCCTCATCATTCACAACTTCCTTGCAGACATAGAAAAGAGAGAAGTAGCCCTAGAATATAGCAAGAAATATCACAAGATACCTAGAGTTGTGCGCTTTAGAGAGTTGTGTCAAGATTTATGCTATGAGCTACAATTTGGAAATCCCAACCCCATTCCAACACAAGATTTTCTTGTTCAATTGATTCAATTAGTGATAGACCACTTTAATTTTGAAGAGGAACACTTCATGACACCCGAACAACTTGATCCAATCAACGATATTCATAGACTATTCAAAGAAGATTAGACATTGTTGCAAAAACAAGAGAACTTAGAAAATTCATGAGCAGACCTAGAGACTCTAAGGGAAGGTTTATAAAGATCAGCAAATCAGAAGGAAATTTCCAAAGAGACTTTAGCAGATAGCCTAGAATTTATAAGTTAAAAGAACTTGAAACAACAACATCAACCGAGCAAGCTGAAATCCTAGAACAAGATCCCAACTCATATTTATTACCTGAACCAAAATTTGACAATCACGTAGATCCTTCTTCTATTTTTATTGAACCCATACCTGGTCCAATTCTTGAAATCTTACATTCAGTTATGGTTGACCAACATAGTGGGCATGGAGAAGTAGAAGAGAACCAAAGGGAGGATAGACAAAGATAGAATAGAGACCAAAGAAGAAATGGGTAAAGAAAGATATTTGCCTTCCCAATATTACATACAGATGGGACAACAAGAGAACCTAAGTCAATCTCTATTTTTGTATTGCCCACCTTCCATGGGAAACCACACGAAGATCCTGATGCTTTTCTCTTTGAATTTGAAGTGGTGTGCCAAGCCTACTTTTACACCACCAATGAACAAAATCTAAGATTGTTTCCCTCTACTCTTAAAGATGCAACTTTAATATGGTTCATGGGTCTAGGAGAAAATATTTGTAATCGATGGGATGGAGAACATGGATTAAAAGAGCTATTCCTTGAATGATATCAGGATTACTATAGAGTTAGGGATAAGAAAGTTGAGCTATTCTGCATGAATAAAAAATAAGAAGAATATTTGGAGGATTACCTTGAGATATTTCTATTCATTGGGTCTAGAGTAAATATAGACCTCGATGAAGAAATCTTAAAAGAACTCTTTCTAAAAGGACTGAAAGAAGATGTCCTTGAGGTTCTAAACCTTATGGCAAAAGGAGATATCCATATTATGACATTTGAGGAGATTGTAAACCTTTGCAGAAACTATTCAAGAAACAAACCTCTAAGGAGTAATAAGTATACATCCATAGGAGGAGTGACAAGAGCAGAAATTGGAAACATGTTGGAAGGTTTGAAAACTGATCTGTTAAGCACCTTGACTACATATTTGGATTTAATGGATAGGAAGCCAAAAGAACAGGACAATGAAGAGATTTACTATCACAGATGTAGGAAAAAGCACAACCTGAGAGAATGCCCTCTCAACATTACAAATATTTCCAATATTGTTGCTTGTAAAATTTGTGATAAGAATCACAAAACTAAAAACTGCAAATACATCTCCGTTGTTAAAGCTACCATAAAGGAACCTGAAGTTGAAGAGGTAGAAGATATTTATTTTGTAGCTCAAATATGGAATGGTCCATTCAATGGACCACCTAATTGGTCAAACCCTAGTTATTCCAACCCGCAAAGGCCTAATCAATGGTCCAATGCACCAAACTAGGTAAATTGGAACTCTTATTCAAATAATCAAGACTGGAACATACCCCCATGGGCCCACTTTATGGCCAATACCTATGGAAATCCACCTCCATGGAATCAAGGAATTTCAAGTCAAAACATGCTAGTTGGAATACTAATGGCCAATATAATCAGGGAGGATCTGGTTGGTCTCAAAATCCATCACAACAATAGAACTTTCAAAACCAATTTAGGGAACAAGCCCCTCAAAATCAGCCTCAAAATAGACTTCTTCCACCTCCAGTTAATAATAATAATAATCCTCCTAAGCAACCTCCTCTTCTAGCTCAACTAGTCCCTAATCCTAACAACAACAAGAATGTTCAACAAGTCTATGAAACTAGTGAGACATGTTCTATATCTATGGCACCTTGTCAACAGATTCAATTGAGATCTAGAAAAGTATTGGAAAACAATGTAACTCTCACAGAACTTGATAATCCCATTGAAGACTTGTTTGAAAAGGAGGATAACAATGAGAAGGAAATAGAAAATTCACCAAAAAAATTCCAACAAAACAACAAGAGATCCAAATTCCTCAAAGGAAGGAAGTAGAGATACCATTTCCTCAAAGACTGGCAATACCAAAAGAACCATCTAAGCCAACTTTTAACTTCCTTCAGGAATTAGAAAATGTTACTATCAAAATCCCTTTATTGCAGGCTATCAAGGATATCCCCATCTATTCCAAGCTCATCAAAAACATATGCACAAATTCAGGAAGGAAAAAGAAGAATGAAGCCCAAACTATTCAAGTCATTGGACAATTGTCTGAGATAATAATGGGAGGTAGGTCATTACCAAAATACATAGATCCTGGAATACCTATACTCATGGTACACATTGGTGACATAGCCTTGCAAAATATTTTGGTCGATTTAGGAGCCGCTATTAATGTCATGACTAAAGAAACAACGGAATATTTAGGGGTACATAAATTACAATCAACTTCTATCGTACTCCAACTCGTAGATAGGTCCACTGTCAAGCCAGAAGGAAAACTAGAAGATGTTATAGTCTCTGTAAGTTCATGGGAATACCCTGTAGACTTTATAGTCTTACAACCCAAGAAAAAGTTAGGGGGACATCCCTTAATTCTAGGGCACCCATGGCTTGCAATAGTTGATGCTTACATTAGTTGTAGATCTGGAAATATGACTATTTTTTATGGCAAGAATACTAAAGACCTTAGCCTATTCCCTGAATCAACAATAGAAAAATATTTTCCAAAGCAACTATGGTATGATTTCCCTCATGATTTTGATGATATCCAAACCTTATCAATCAATGTTCTGAGTGAACATCTTCAACAAGAAATTGAGGGACCATTACCATTACTATTAGGAAATAAAAAAGAAGATCAAGGTCAAGACAATGGTTGTTCATCTGAATCTACTATGGCTATTAATGAGGCAAGCACAAGTCAGTCTCAACAAATGATACCATATGACTATCACTTAAATATTCTTGAACATGAGATAATGGGGATAGATGCAAACACAAAAAAATGCAAGCAAATAGATATCACACCAGGAAGAACCTTGAATATCAGTGATGAGCTCACAAGCATACAAGAATCACAATTAATAGACGTGCTTAAGAAACATCAATCAACATTTGCATGGAACTACGAGGATATGAAAGGTATACATCCAAATGTTTGTACCCATCACATTTTTATCCAAGAAGGATGTTATCCAATAAGACAACCCCAAAGAAGATTGAATCCAGCTATGAAAGATGTGGTTCAAGAAGAAATCATTAAACTCTTGAAGGCAAGATTTATATATCCAATTTCTGATAGTCAATGGGTGTCACCTCTTGTGATAGTCCCTAAAAAGAATGGTAAATGGAGGATTTGTGTGGATTATAGGGAATTAAACAAAGTAACAAAGAAAGACTATTTTCCCTTGCCATTCATTGATCAAGTTCTTGATACCTTGGCTGGAAAGAAATATTTCTGCTTTTTGGATGGTTTTAGTGGCTATAATCAAGTTTCCATAGCTAAAGAAGATCAAGAAAAGATAACCTTCACATGTCTAGTAGGCACCTATGCTTATAAAGTCTTACCCTTCGGATTATGCAATGCACCTGCAACTTTTCAAAGAGTTGTTTTAGCTATCTTTGCTGATTTAATCAATGAGTGTGTAGAAGTCTATATGGATGACTTCACAGTCTATGGTAATACCTTTGAAGAAATTTTATCAAGCTTGCAAAGAGTTCTGGTTAGATGCCAAGAGCAAAACCTCTCTTTGAGTCATGAAAAGTGTTTCATGATGATGAGAGGAGGCATTGTTCTAGGACATTATATATCAGAAGAAGGTGTTAAAGTAGATCCTACAAAAATACAAGCTATTCAATCCCTTCAACCTCCAAAAACACAAACAGAGGTGAGAAGTTTCCTAGGACATGCAGGATACTACCGTAGATTCATTAAAGACTTCAGTAAAATTGTTGCTCCCATGCTTAAGCTCTTAACCAAAGAAAGTGAATTCAATTGGACTGAAGCATGTCAAGAAGCCTTTGAAGTTATAAAAGATAAATTAATTACTGCTCCAATCCTAAGAGGACCAAATTGGGAATTACCATTCCACATACATTGTGATGCTTCGGGTTACACAATAGGGGCAGTATTACAATATATAGAGAACAAAATACCTTATGCTATCTATTATGTAAGTAAAAACTTGCATGGAGCTGAGCTTAATTACACTATTACTGAAAAATAATTTTTAGTTGTAGTCCATGCCATTAATAAATTCAAACATTACATAACAGGGTATGAAGTATTTGTTCACACTGATCACTCTACCATTAAATACTTAATGAACAAAGCTACAGTAGGAGGTAGAGTGGTTAGATGGCTTCTTCTATTATAGGAATTTAATGTTACAATCATAGATAAGGTAGGAAAATATAATGTCATTGCAGATCACCTATCTCGTATGCAAATATTTGATGATAATGAGTTAATTCTTGATAATTTCCTAGATGAACATTTGTTTGCTCTTTCTATTTTTACTCCTTGGTATGTTGATATTGTAAATTACTTAGTAACAGGGAAAATACCTCAAAACTATACACCACATGAGCGTAGAAAACTAATACGTCAGAGTATCCCTTATATGTGGATTCATGGAGTCTTGTTTAAAACATGTCCTGACCAAATAATTAGGAGATGTGTGCAAGAAGAAGATGTATATGACATCATTCGGGTGGCACATGAAGAACCCTATGGAGGCCATTATGCCACCCAAAGGATAGTTAGTAAAATACTTCAAACTGGTTACTTTTGGCCTACCATGAATAAATATGTCCATAAATTTGTTGATAGATGTGATGCTTGTCAAAGAGCTAGTAAGCCTACACCTTCAATGGAAATACCTTTGGTTCTACAAGTAGTGTTTGAACCATTCAAGAAATGGGGAATTGAATTTGTTGGACCAATAGACCCTCCAAGTGTAGGTAATAAACACATACTTGTGTGTACATACTATGTTACTAAGTGGGCTGAAGTTAAAGCCTTACCACGAGCACAAGCTGAACCAGTAGTTGATTTCCTTTATGAAAATATTATGCAACACTTTGGAGCACCTAGAGAGTTAGTTTCAGATCATGGAACCCAATTCCTCTCCAAATTAATTGCACATTTTTTTGATATCTATCAAATAAAACATAGGAAAACCTCACCATATCACCCTCAAGCCAATGGACAAGTAGAAGTTATGAATAGAGAACTTGAAAAGATCATTACAAAAACCATAGTTGTTAATAGGGGTGATTGGGCTGAGAGATTAAAAGAAGTTGTATGGGCATATAATACAACTTGGAAAACTACCACAGGATTATCACCTTATGAAATGGTCTATGGAAAATAAGCTATCATGCCCATCGAGTTTGAGATAGAAACTCTTCGCACAACGGTGCAACTCGACATGAATTTGGACCAAGCGCAGAAATCTAGATTGGAAAAGTTAAACATTCTGGATGAAAGGAGACTAGAGGTATTACATAGGACTGAAATAACCCAACAACAAAGGAAGAAATGGCATGATAAACACATTGTACCATGTACATTTCAATCAGGAGATTGGGCCTTGTTGTTTGACTCTCGTTACCAAGACTTTCAAGGTAAATTGAGGACAATATGGCTAGGACCCTATGAAATTAAAGAGATATTTAAGAATGGTACAATCAAACTTAAGCCTATAGATGATTCAACAAGAAAACTACTAGTAAATGGGCATAGGCTTAAACTTTACAAGAAGCCATTATCTAAGGAAGAATTCATACACCACCTTAAGCAACAAGCCGATTTGCAGTACATCTCTAAACTACAATCAACAACTATTGAATAAAAACTTCTCTCTCATAAAAAAATATATTATGCTTCCTTTGTTTCATCATGAAGTTTCTATATTTGCAATATTTCTATCTTATTTTCATCAATTTTTAGTCTCAATATTTCAAAAATAGCCCAAAAGGATATTTCTTTAAAAAGCTTGTAGGAAAATGACTACCACATGTTGCATAATACCTTGTTTGCTAGATAAAATCTAGGTGTTCTCAATTATTCAACCATCACTAGTGTTTTGAGCAAATTTTCATTGAAATTCAAGCAATATTTTGATGTTGTAAGATATTCCTAGTTAATCAAGTTTTCTCTTGGACCACACACATTAGAACCTATAAAAACATTGTGATAATTGGAAATATTAGTTCATAAGTCACTACTATCATTGATTAAAAGGTTTCCCCTACTTATCCATCTATGCACATGGTCTAGAGTACTAATGAATTGGCAAAAGGACAAGCTCACCCTTCATCCTTGAAAAAAAGGAGAAGAATAGTAAGGATAGGATCAAATTCCCATCAGGACTTTGATAGAGTGGTTGGGAATCTGATTCCCCAAAATTCTTACTTCAAAATAAAATCCCTTGCTCCTCATCTAATCGAGCAAGTATCCCAAAATAATCTTCTTGCTTCCTCTAAAAATAAGCAAGAATCCCAAAAAGGCAATAAAAATCCCTTGCTCCTCCTAAAATGAGCAAGTATCCCAAGAAAATTCAAAGAAGGGTAAGAGAGCTTGAATCCCTAGAATTCTTAGTGTCTTGAAAACCATGGGGTGATCCTCATTACAACAATAGGTTGAATGAAACCTTCCTGGCAATAAGGTATCCTTACATGGTAGCGCTAAGTCTGGACAAGACCTATGGATGCTCATAGATAAGCTAGCTTATTGGTATAAGTGACCTTTGTTTTACTCAATCCTTACTCATAATGGGAAATGAATATTCACTGCACACACAATTGGTCCTTGAGAAGCTTGAAAATATTAGGATGACTTTAACATCATATGGATTTGTGAAATGAATAGATGAAATTGTTTGAAATCACTAGGATGTTTGAGTCTTTGTGAAACAACCCTAGAATATCATAAGCAAGCAAAAGTCAAAAGCAAATTCCTATGAAGGTACCATAGTTCATTTTTATCCTACATAAATGTGGCTTGTATCTCCCAAAACTTTGTATCTCTTAGCAAAAGCCATCAAGATTTCCATTTTTCAAGTGATTGAAAATATCCCAAGCCTTTGATAAAGATCTATTTTTGTATATATTGATGACTGATATCAAGCTTCATAATTATTTTTCTCTCACTTGGATACTTCTTAATGAAATTTAGGAAGCACAATCACAAAAATAATTATAATAATCCCCCATAAATAAAACTCATTATTATATCATCCACCATAATATAAATAAGACACCCTTCATTTTGTTTTGGCTATATAGCCAAAATTACAGTTTGGGGGGAGTAAATAAATACATCCAAAGTTCATAATATAGTTTGGGGGGAAGAATCAGGTAAAAGTATTTTCTTAACCTTAACAACTACAATTTCTGTAAATAACTTCTGTAGACGTCTTTCATAGATAGTTTTTGTAGATGTCTTTCATAGAAAATTTTCGTAGATATTTCCATAGATGTTTTCGTAGACATCTTTTGTAGATGTTTTCTATAGATATCTTCTGTAATAATATTCTGTAGTAATATTCTATAAATACCATCTATAGATGGTATCCGTAACACACATCATGAAATATTTCTAAGTGTCAATACTTAAACTGGCCCCAAATATGAGTGACATGTGGCAACCCAAAATATGATAGAATGTATCAACGAAGAATATGGTAAGATGTGTCAATGCAGAATATAAAAGAAACTTACCAATGATATTTCAAGGGAAGAGAAAAGGTAAATTCATAAATATTTATAATATTACCCATTGACCACCCTTTGGAATTCGAAGGCTCTTGTATAATATTAAAATTAAAACTATATACAATATCAAAGGGCATGTCAAAAGTCTTCCACAAAAATGATGTGTATGATCATGATAATGCCACATAATACAACCTATAAGCAATGATCAATTGAAAGTATATTATGTGGATGCCTTCCTTTGAAAAACATGAAAATCGATTACATAAGCCATATCGATTACTAGGGACACATGCACACAAAGGCAAATGAACGCGGTTGCGGACCAGTCTTAATAAGTGACACGGTGGAAGGAAGGAGTGACATGGCACATATGTGTAAAGGCAATAATTTAAAAAGGAAATTTTTTAGTTGTTGTAAGTGACTAAAGGCACAAGGTATAAAAATTATTATAAATATTAATGCCTAACCCTTCCCATGCAATGTGGTGATAAAATTTGTACCAAGAAGGATGTCGACCACCCTAAACCTATTGATGATGATTAACATATGGCTTCATGCAACCAATGATAAACATCACCATGACTAGAAAATATCAATCATTGATTAAGATTTCATGAAGGGTTTCGATGAACGGAAAGAAGATTCATGCTCAAACTTCACCATACCATCTGCAAATGAAGGTGATCACCAACACATAAGTCTTTACCAGCCAATCAAATGATAGTAGCATGGATCCAAGCCCTAAACCATTGATTAACTTCAAAATGAAGGGCTATGATCAAAAAAGGAAGAATTATGTTAAATCTAGAAACTTCCTTAAAACCACCTCCAAAAAAACCTATGAATTCTTGTTTCAAGATGATGTCGATTATTGACATGTCGTCACCATGAGCCAATTGTGAGAAAAGCCATAGATTAGCATTCATGATCATCGATTAGAATTGAATGGAAGGTTGAGATGGATGCATGAGTAAAACTTCATGCAAAATGAAACAAAAACCTAAAAATCATCTTTTCCTTCTGTAGAAGGCCCTGTCAATGTGCTAGAAACACTCTGCAATTTGAAATAGAGCTGAAACACTATTAGATTTCTTAGTGAAATAAAATTGAAGCCTTGGAATGAATACAAAAGGGGAAAACATTGTAGAAGGATGGGGTTGTGAAGGCAAACGTGAGCGAAAAGCGATTTTGAAAACAACGTCGTAGGGTGACAAAAGTTTACCAAAATGAAAGCGATAGGTAAATTTTAAATCATTTCAATTTTATTTTTAGTCATAGAAGATAAGATATTTTAACACCCTAATTATTCTGCTACATATACAACTAGTGTATACTCTTTGGTAGTTTACGTAGAAGGGTAGGATAAATTATAATTACCTCTATCGATGAAAGAAACTTCTAAAAAAATACAAAATTATTTTTACGTTTTGCAAATATTTTCTTGAAATGATAAATTTTTATTCTACAAAAATGTAAAATGGTCTTTGTAAATGAAAAATTTGTGCAGGTCTTTTCAGCTGCTAAAAACAAACTTTGAAACTACCCCCATTAAAATTTTGTCTACCCTTTACCCTAAACCATACCCCATTCCATGTTCCAAAAGAGAAGTGAACCCCCATCCATGGAAATGCAAAACCCCAATGATTTCGTAAAGAAAATATTTCAAAATGTGAGGTGGTGGGATGCCCTCACAAAGTTCCAAGGGCATGACTAGGGGGTTGCAAAATAATTTATCATGAACTGTAACCCTACAACCATGATCACTCACATTGGAGATATCCAAATTGCCCTGAATTCTAATGTTATTTCTGAAGTCCTGAGTTTACCTAAAATAGGACTACCCTATTACAAAAATTCCTCTAAGAGTGTCACCCAATTGGTAGAAAAATTTGGTGAAAAATGTACCATCATCCGTGACAAGGAGGGATGGATAAAGGGCATTGCCACTTCTACACTTCCTCTTAAGTGGCAGGAAGTTGCCATCCTAATCATTAATTTTTTCACTCTAGAGGGTCGAATGTCTACCTGTGCAACCTATCACCTTAGAATGTTGATAAATCTGAAGTTTCCAAATCAGAAATATTGTATTATCAATTTACCATATTTTTTGCTTCAATCCCTAAAATCTATAGTCATTCATGTTCAGCCTAAGAATTCTCATGAAGAACCTAAATTTCATTTAATCGCACATCATGGCCTTATCAAATTATTGGTCTTGCAAAAAGCAAATGAAGTTAAAATTTCCTAGGATACAATAGTAGAAGAGTCTAACCTACCAGATTATTCTAAACCCATCGATAGTGAGTCCCAAGAAAATAGTCCATCTGAGGAGGATCCTGAATCAGAGAGTCAAGAAGAGGAGCCTGAAATCCCAAAATAAAAATGTTGAACCAACACCAAGTCTGCTAAATCATCCCAACCTGCATAGAAAACTTGGCGTAAGAAACCCATTCCTGAAACTCATGACAAAGGAGAAATGTTAGGGCATGAGTCTAATTTACCCACACCTGAACTAACTATTGAATCTCTATCACATCTTCACATAGAATATTGTTCTATAGATCAAAATTGATAAACTTTAGGAAGATTTCGCAGAGCATTCAAAACTAGTCCAATGTGCTCTTACCCTTTAGATAGACATGATCAAACAACTCTCAGCGGATAGGGTGACGAAACCTACTGACCCCATCAACCGATCACCACCTATCGATGCTTCTCCCAATAAAAGTTCCATGATCGATAAGAAATAAAAGAAGTCTATCAACTTCAGCAAAATCAACAAGACCATTGACTTTTCCAAGATTCTCGAAGAAGAGAGTTCGCTGCCACTTGCTAGTCTAATGCAATAGAATCAACCTCAAGAATCGGGTCCCTCCACCAAAACTAGAACCGCACCAAGAAAATTAGTCCTGAACATCGGGATACCTCCAAAAATTGATGTAGTCATCGATAACATGGTCACATCTATTGAGAAGCCTCCACCTTCCAAAATGTAGGACACAATGTAGGGAGAGGATTCCATTGAGGTAGAGCATATCAAAATAGTTATGGTTGAAACTCCTATCGATGAGCAGAAGGCTAAAGTGTAGGTGCAGAAGGTCAAACGTGAATGCAAATTGCCACCAATGCGACCTCCATCATCAAGAATGTCTACCCGATGGACACAAGTTGGATAAACTAAAAAAATTGCTAAAATATTTTCATGATTTTTAGACTTGATATTTGATATTTATATATTATTATTTTTGCAAAATGTTTGAATGATTCATATTTGTAGATATATATATAAGGATGATATTACGAATAGTGTTTGAAATTGCTTGAACAATACTTAATATTTTATGATTACAGTTTTAGCAGGTTACAGTCATGAAATAATTCTGAAGACTCATTTTTCTTCCTGCCAAAAATTATTATGTTATTTTGCTCTTGTAGGAACTGTTCTCTAAAAAAGTTAAGAAATATATATATATATATTTTCTGTAGATGTTTTAATGATTAGATGTTCTGCATTTATTGATGAAATTATTTCTATTACAAGCAACTACAAAAATCATTATTTTCATATCTATTTTTGTAATACTTGTGTTGTCATAACAATGATCTTTGGAGACCTAAAATATTTCACTTTCAAACTGCAAAAATTTAATTAGGAACTGTGTGTTGTATCATAATATGTTGGTTTATATTTAGAGTGATTTTTGAGAATGTTCATTTACTGTTACCTATGATTTTTAGAGCTGAAATCGAATAGACCTATTTGATTGTTTCTGAAAAATAATTGTATTTTCTTGTTTCATGCAATTGTACATTTCTGGAAAAAATGAATATCTCAATTTGCAGAAATCTGGAATATAATATCTGAAATATTTGTAGTGTTTGTGATATTTTATTAAAACCTCATTTTCTCCTTAATGCATGAGGACATGCATACCTCTCAGTTTGGGGGAAAATGATGAGTATTTATTTAGCATGTATTATTTGTGATAAATTGTTTAATTTCTATCTTTAAATCATGATTGCAATATATTTTAATGGTTATTTCTGTTTATTCTTATGATTTATCAGTTAAAATGATGGATATGGTTAATCTGACAAATGTATGTATTTCATGCAAAATACGCGTAAGTTGTGTATGATTATACAAGAAAGTGTTGAAGAACGTTTCACAGGAGTATGATGCAGTAGCACAAGCTTCATATCAGACCCTGGATGTGAGAAGATGGACATAAGGATGATGGATTAAGAAATCTCTAGACATGGTTACAGAATACAGTAGTTGATGACTATTACAGAATATAGTAGTTGATGACTGTTATAGAAGATAGTTACTAAAGTATGTTACAGAAGGTAGCTGCTGAAGATTGTTATCGAAGAGATATTTTACCAATAGTTACAGAAGAAATTTGACCAAGTCAATTGATCGATGTTGCATGCCACATCAGTGACAGCATGGCATTCTTACACGGTAACAAAGTATTTCCAGTCAGCATGATTAGTTGACTTGTCAAATATTATTCATGAGGATATTATGATTAATAAAGTTGTTGAAAAGTATTCTATAAAGTTGTATAATTAGAATATTGTTAGGTTGTCTAGATTCTGATGCAAGATTGTTATGTCCTTCCCGAGAATAAAGGGGCATATAGTTACATTGTATATCTTGTGAAATGTTCAAATTAGTATTGTTTTGTTATGTTCATTCATGTATTGCCACTTGGACCACTTAGGCTATTTACTGAGTCCAAGGAGGATTAGGAAATTGTGTCTATTTAGAATAATTAGATTATTTCTGTTAAGTACATAGTTGTCGCATTATCAAGTCCACAATGCCACATGGAAAAATACGTGGAAGAGTTATATTCAGAATTGTCCAAGTCATATTATATATTACATAGGAAGACCTTTGAAAAGGTCTAATCGTCAATCACCTATCTAATGAAGAAATGTTTGAAGTCTAGCTAATGTCTGTACAATTTTTGAGGAAATGCACCAACATGTACATTTGAACTTCTAGCAATAAAAGCAACACTTTACTTTTTACATATGGTAATTGTATCATTTGTGTTATTTACTGCTTGATTTCTTTTATGTAGTTGTAATTGTAATTTCCCTGCATCCATAGAATATAATAATGTTAGTAGTAAATTATGCATCTTAGTTACTGAGATAAAGTAGTTTAGGGGAGAAAGACTTACACTGTCCTCTAGGAGGTAGGGCCCACTCCTACAATCAGTCCCTAATCTCTCACCCCTATAATAGGTTAGAAATAGTTAGTACGTAAAAATTAACCTTAGATTATAGAATAAATTAAATTGCATTTTCATAAAATAGAAAGTCAAAATAGATAATTCAAACTAATTGCATGAGGATCCTCATCAGTAGGTAATTGTTATTAGTTATCCTCATATAGATCAAATCATCAATAGGTAAATATCATATTTATTGCATAAATCATAAATTGCATTTTATTTTCATTCCTGCATGATTTAATTTTTGTTCACTATAATCATTACTTTTCTGCACAACCTGAAACTAAAAGAGATCTGAATTAAGCTTAGAATTGATCCCCACGGTACAATCTATACTGGATTCCTACTCTTTAAATCTAACCTTGATTACCCTAGATTGACAAATATTAAATGTAAGCTATTACAACCGATCAATCATCCACCTCACAGCACATTGTCTACCAATGTTGAATTTTATTTTCTTCCCATATTTTCTTATTTATTATTGATTGAACCAACTTTGAGTTTAGGTGTTGATCAGGATTTCTTTCAAGGTCAAAGACCCACTTGTATGGGTAACGGGATCTCCATGGAGTTCACTCATGCATTTGAAAGTGTGTGAATGATACCATCTAGTCATGCACTAGGTTTTTGTGTTTCAGAATATCTTTGTTAGCTTCATTATTTTGGTGTTCAAACTGATGTGGCCTAGAATTGAGGTCATGAAGCCTCATATTGAGGATATCATCTAGGTCATAGTGCCATCTAGGAGACACTACATGGAGTCCTAGATTTGATAGCCTTTCATCCAACTTTTAGAATGTGATAGGATCCTTTTTTGACATGATATTAGGCTCAAATGATACCATCTTAGGAAAGATAGCCTTATTTTTTGCTCCAACACCCAATTTCTTTTTAATAGGGTAGATATGTCAGTACACCTTCATGCCAAAAATCTAGTCTATCACATAATATGGGAGTAGGTGACGAAAATCTAAGGACCCATACAATTGTATGCATATTCCTTCCTCCAAGTAGTACCAATCCCCTGTTTCCCATTGATTGCCCCTCAAAAATTATTGCACCTTACCAGAAAGGTGTGGGAAAACCTAATAAATGTATGTGAGCACAAGTCCTAGAATCCCTTTGTTGAACTCTAGGTATTAATTGCTCCTCCTAAGCACATGCATCTAGTCTACTACAGGGTGCTTCTTGCCCTGGTCATCATTCTCTTTGAATTATACACAATACCTTTCATGAGGCATAAAGTAAAAGAATAACCATACCATATAGGATACATATCGAAACTCTGTGTTGAACTTCCTTGTATATTATGCCAATTGCTTCTTTATATTTTTGGCTAAAAACTCTACCCAATCTAGTCTTATAGCATGGTGGGCTCTCAACACAACATGAACCATCACCATCTGATGAGGGTGGATAGTATCATTAGATGAAATACCCAGTAGCACCGCCAAAATTGAAAGAATGGGTTGAACCCCATCCCTAAAATCCATCAACGGTCATGTATTTTGCATATAGTCCTTTGGTAGCTTACCCAATACTTCAGCTACCTAGCTCCTAGGACCATCCTCTCTCAATTTTCCTCTTTGCTCCTCTAGGCTTATAATCTTCAAGCGCCCTCCTGGGATGCATGTATCTTCTCAACAACAAATGCTTCTCTAATGGTCTTTGCATTTATGTAAAATAGGACTTGCAACCTTTCATTTTGCACCTTGTTTGTCGATGCATCATAAAATTTTAAAATTGCGTGAACTAGCTAAGGGCATGGGTGAGTAAAAATTGGCAAGAACTGGGCTAGTTGAGTTCTCCATGCAAGAGCTCCTAGGCTGTTAGAGGTTGGGTTTGCCACCATAAAGGTTGCACCTTCATGGGGAATATTTAGCTTCACCCTGAGAGTAATTTTGGTATCAAAGAGGCCCTCGTATCCATCTTCTAGCTGCTTCTCTAGTTTTACCTTCGTCATCTTGGTACTCTAGTCTTCAACTCCTACACTCCCCTTCTTGGAACAATGTTGCCGCCTTTGAGAATCAACGATCTTCCTTGATCCTGATCCTGCAAACTCTTCCCTTTAGTTTTGATAGTATAGCAACACGAGCGAGGGGTAAAATTTGAACCACCGATAATATGTGTTCTACTTATAGTAATCAAGAGAGGTGCCACCTAGGCAGCTGACAGGACCATTTGGGAAATTTTCCCAAAACTAAGAAGATCTTATCAGGGCATGATTTTTATGACAAGTAACTCTTGTCAGTCTTCTTGGGAAACATAACTCTCAGCCAACCAAAATTCTCGCATAGGCCATTTATGATAGTTGGGCAAGCCAAAACTTAAAACATACCTTTTTCTTGAGCCCTTCCGACCATCGTGCCTTCACCAAATGTCATGGTCCCATAATATCTGGGCAGATCTTCCCTGGGATCCAACCTTTTGAACAATGTGTCCAATTCTATCGCTACTATGATGTGTCAGGTCGATGAGTTGCCAAGTGGAAGATCTGGCTAATTTGGTCATTACCCTTGTTGCGATGCTCTTGATATGTGCATTGCTTTTGAAATGAGCATCGATTGAATCATGTAGATCTGATTGGGGTGGCGGTTGGTTTCTCCCATGCATCACATTAATGACATGTTCTTCGATCAATTCAAGAAATGATAACACTACCATACCTCAAAATGATGGACAAGTATCATGAACACTTGCATGTTTACATATGATAAAATATTTATCACTTATCAATAAACAATTGGTGGTCATCCACTAAAATTTAAATTTTCTAGGGGTATATTTTTGGGAGTGCACGAGATTTGTCACCTTCCCAATTTTTCGCCCGAGGAAGGGTAAAATTTTGGGAGAGACAAGTGCTAAACTGTCTCCCAATTTTTTGCCCATCGTGAAACTTGGTGACTTACCTTGTCTTGGTAGCCATGAGGTATATGTAACATTGTTTGACATTATTGGCTCATGGATTTAACAAACTAAATACTGGTACATCAATCTGATCAATTTGAGCTTTGGATATGTACAAAGAAAAAGCAAAAGAAAAGAAAATAATTATGTACATATATACATGCCTGATATCAGTGGGATTAAGCATAATGCTTAAGGTGTTGGTCATTCAATAGGATTGGGAGTAGTCACCCTTCTAGGTCACTTATTTGATAGGCATTTGCATATCTACAACTTTCGATGAGGTATGGACCTAACCATAATGATTCAAGTTTGTCATGTATGCCTGGTTTTGCTCGGTTCACATCCCATTTTAGGACCAGGTCACCTTCAAAAAATTACTTTGGTGTTGCTCTTTTGTCAAACCAATGCTTGACCATACCCTGATGTTGGCATAAATTATTGTATGTCCACTCTCTTTTTTCTTCTAATTGTATCAATTGCACCATTCTCTTTTCCATTGTTGGAAAACCTTTTGCATCCATTTCACTCATGAACCTTAGCGTTGGGAGTTCTAGATTGATTGGAAGGATCACCTCTTTTCCATAGACCAAAGCATATGGTGATGTCTTCAAGGTCTTCTTAGGAGTTATCCTATCCACCCACAATGCTTGATCAAGCAAGAGGTGCCAGCTTCTGGGGTTATGCTCAATGCTTCACTTTATTATCTTGAGAAGATTCTTGTTTGTAGACTCAGCTAGACCATTTCCCTATGGATAGTAATTTGAGGTGGCATTCCAATAGATGCCATATTTCCTAGAAAAATATATTGTCTTGGCACCAATAAAGGATGTGCCATTGTCTAAAATAATGGTGGTAGGGATTCTAAACTTGGTAATCAATATTTCTAGGAAGTCAATGATCATTTTATGATCAGCATGCTTGGTGGCTTTGACCTCAGTCCATTTTGTGAAGTAATTTGTTGTCATCAGGATGTACTTGTGACCAACTGATGAATTTAGATTTATGACTCCAATGAAATCCAATCCCCATTATTGAAATGGCTCTTCTACTACTATCGATTGATAGAGGCATGGTAGGGTGTTTTCCTTTCCCAACAAATATTTGACATTTATCACATGACTTGACCAATTTGAATGTGTCTGAGTACACAAAAGGACAATAGAGTCCCGCTCTTAGGATTTTTGTTGTTGTGGTTTGTGTTGAGTAATACCCCCCAAAAAATCCAAAGTGAAACTCCTCAAGGACCTCCTGGGATTTTTTAGAGGTATGCATCGTAACAAGATTCCATCAAAATTCCTCTGGTAGAGGGTATTATTGATCAATACATATTTTTTGGCTTGCAACCTATATTTGCACCTTTGAGATACCATCAACCCTTCTGGGCATCTATTGAAGTTGAAATAATAGGTCAAATTGGTGATCTAGGAATCAGGTGGTGTTTGTTCTTGCTTTGTCTTGGTGGTGTCTACTTCTCGTATGCATAAATTAGAATCCACAATGGTGGACTCTTCAAAATTCTGAAAAAGTGCTCGACCTCTTACCAACTTTGTTGGCCAAATTTCTACATCAAACTCTTGAATCTTGGTCATCCAACTAGCTCTCCTATCACCCCATTCTCCCTAAATGATAAAATTTTTGACATCTGGGTGCACCACATATACAATAGTTTTGATCTGGGAGATGAAATGCCTAAACTTCTTGAGGGACTTCATAACAACATACACCTATTTTTCAATGAAATTGTATCTTTCTTCATGATCATGCAAAGTCTGGCTAAGAAAGGTAATTGGTCTTTCATTACCATCATCTCCTTTCTGTGTGAGGACTATCGCATAGCTCTCCTCTGCTCCAAAAGCATATAAAATAAAATCCTTGGAATAGTCATGATTGATGATAATGGGGACTCGTGAGATGGCCTCTTTGATACTTTTGAAAGTATCCCTTTGGGCATCCATCCACTTGAACTCCATGTATTTCTTCAACATTTGTGTCATGGGTTTGACTATTTGAGTGAAGTTGGATACAAATTTTTGCACAAATTTGATCTATCCAAAGAATGATTAAAGTCTCTTCTTGCTCATAGGCAATGGCAGATCCAAGATGGCACTTACCCTATATGGGTCTATGGCAAGCCCTACTTTTGACACCACATGTCCTAGGAGTTTACCTTCTTGCATAACAAAGATGGATTTCTTTGGATTCAATGATACTCCAAATTCTCTGTATTTTTCAAAGACTTGTCTAAGATGCTCCACATGGTTCTCATTTTTGTGGGAGAAGATGGTCATGTCATCCAAATATATAACAATTACCTTGTTTATCAACTCACCAAATGCCAAGTCCATTACCCTCTGGAAGGTAGCACCAGCATTAGATAGCCCAAATGGCATCCATTGATATGCAAATGTTCCCCATTTGGTGGTGAATGTCATCTTGTACTAGTCTTCATCTCGAACCTAGACTTGGTTGAATCTTAAAAAGCTATCCAATAGGGAAAATATTTTTGCTCCCACCATTGTGTGCAATATTTGATCTATTTGGGGTAAAGGATAATGATCCTTCAAAGAAACCTTATTCAGATTTTGGAAATCAACACAGAGCCTAATATCTCCATTCTTCTTTCTAACTAGAACTAGATTAGCCACCCATGTGGAATGCTTAATGGGATATATTATCTTGGCATTCAAGAGCTTCAATAGCTCTTGCTTCATTAGAGCCTCTATCTTTGGGTTAACTGGTCTCTACTTCTGTCAAAAGGGCTTTGCATCAGGTTCCAGTTCAATGGTATGTTGGATAACATCCTTACTATATACTTTGAGGTCATCATAGGTCCAGGCAATGATATCATCATATTTTCTACATAATTCCTAGATCTGACGGACTTCTTCATCCAAGCAATCCACTCCTATTTTCAAGCTCTTTCCTAGTGAAACCTGAACTTCCTTGTAGCCTTTGGAATCAATTTTAATCATGTGGCCTATTGGTCGATCGCTATTATCAAATAAGCTTTCAAGGGTGATTAATCCCTTTGGTATGTGGTTATTCTTTAACTGAATGAATCCTTCTTCTTCTTCCTCATATTCATTTTTTGAAGGTCCATCAGCTGAACAATTCATTTCATGGATTAAAAAATCCACTATCTATTCATCACTTTCAAATACTTGCCAAAAAATGTTCTTGTCTAGGATAGAATGCTTGTATACCAGCCTAACTATTTTTGCCTTGTGAATGGTGTTAGACACTGGGTAAAAGTTTTCTCCTATAGATGCTAGTATATTGATGTGCCTATTCTGATCCCTTGGGATAGCCTTGATGTTGAGGGTCTCAAATGCCTCTAAGAGGTCCCAGACTCTATTCCTATAAGCTTTGAGATAGTGTTTCTTGTTGATGCACTTCTTAGTAATTTGGTTGATCACCAATTCAAAATCTCTAAATATTTGGAGTTGCTTGACTCCAAGCTTCTCCGCCTTCTTCAAACCTAGGCATAGAGCTTCATATTCTGTTGCATTGTTAGTGCAACTCCATGTCAATCTATATGAGAAGACCTTTTGGGCTCCCATAGGTGAAACCAAGACTACTTCAGCTCCTGCACCATTTTTGCATCTCACCCCATAAAAATAGAGCTTCCATAACTAGTTGGGTGAGGGAGGCAAGCTCTTCATGAGTGATTGGTTTCTTTGTTTCTTAGTTTTGCAATAGTGTAGGTACCCATTCCCGTCTCTATTATAGCATTGAATTCCTTGAGAGAAAATTGATCCTCTATTTGCAGTTCCTCCAAAAATTCTTCCATCAGGTCCTCCTCTTTAGTCAACATATTCACTGTAGCTACCTGCTGGTCTGCCTCTTCTAATCTCTCAATATGAAATGAGGATGGTTTTTCTGAGTAGATTTTTACTCTCCTTCCCTTGCATGGTATTTCCATGTGAGAGTAATCAAGAGAGAGGTAGCCACCCAACTTGGTAGTAAACTCCCTTGAGAGGCACATCCCAAAATAAGGTTCCAGGTCCACTACCACAATCTCCTAGATCACAATCACTTGAGGTAATCTATGAAGCACCATGGGCACATCTTTGATAACCCCTATAGTTTTCATTGGAGTACCATCCAATTGCAACACACCAGGACAATTTCTAGTATACTCCATACCCATAACATCACATACCACCTTAGGCATGACTATAGTGGTGGCACCTAAATCAATCATGCAATTATGCACCACCCAACCCTCCATTTCCAAGGATAGATAGAATGGGGAAGGCCTATTTTTTTTTCTCCCATAATAGAACTACCTTGATACAAATTTTGTTCTAGTTGAGCCTTGTTTTGGATGTTGACCATTTTGAGAGATGCCTAGAGCAAATCAATTTTATCGAGGATCAACAAAGCATCATACATGTTGGCCCTTGAGGGGGTTTTATTTAATTACTCCACAATGTTAAAGGTAGGGATTTTGGGAAGCTTGTATTTGTCCTTTGAGGGGTGCTCAAACTTACTCCTATACTCATGAGTGGCCTCAATCCATTGGTGCTTCATCAAAGAAGGGTATTTCAGCTTGTCTCTAGCCTCTCACTTGAGTTTCAACCCCTTTCTATTGAGCTTCACGGGGTTTGGGGTCCCTCTTCTATTGTTGAAAAGGCCTATGAATAGGAACTTTCTAAGGAGTTTCTTCTTCAACTTTCCCTTTCTCTTGAGTATCAGTGGGAACCTTCAAGGGGTTTAACTCCTCAGGATTCATCTAAAGTGGTTTCTTCTTGGACCTTGTCAAGACAGAGACTTGTTCAATGGATGGCACCATGAAGTTGTGCTCACCATCTCTAATCATATTGATCTATCCCTTTTGGATTCTTTCCACCTTCTCAATGGCCATATTCTGCACGTAATGTTGATGCATCATGTAGGTACTTTCCCCATGGGGATCATTACATGTAGAGCACCAATAATCTGATTTAGATGCAAAAGTTGAGGGTTCACCCTCTTCATTGATAAGGATAGTATTGGTTCTCTCAGGAGGCTTGGTGGTGGAGGTAGACTGATACTAGGTGACATATGGAAACCTCCTTGGCTAAAAATTTCTCTCAGCCTCCCTTATTTTCATCAGAGTGATTTCATTGGATAAATCCTTCATGAAGTTCTGCATTTCTCGTAGGATGGTAGTTTGTGGATCTAGGGTGGGTAGTGTAGGTACCATAGGAGGAGAAGACAAAGACAAGATTACTAGTGGAGCGAGAAGTGTTGGGACTTCAGAGAGATTGGTCCATTGAGGAAATTTTGGAGGTGGTGAAAGTGTAGGGTAAGTAGGAGCTAACATAACTGGCTATGGCTGACTCTAGGGAAGCTCAGGGAAAATAGGCATCAAAGGTTTGGGAGGGAGTTGACCTATAGCAATGAGAACCTTTTCTACCTTTATAGCTTCTTGGAATATCTAAGGAAATGTGAGGATATTTGATTGCCTTATCATCAATCCCAAGTCTGAGTTGAAGGATCTCAGGTAATAATACACAACCTGCTCATTAGTTGGCTTGAGACCATCGGGCACTCTTTTCCAAGTATGACTAAACATGTAGCGACCCCGGGGCACACGCACCACTCTTACTCTACTTGCAAATGTGTTTAAACCCAAAAATGAAATGAAAGACCATGAAAAAGCATATAACATGGAAGTAACAAAGATATGTCTCTTTATTTGTATTGAAACCCGGTTACATGTCGGTCCCTCTTAGGGATACCCATTTTGATACAATGAGGTTACAAGTGGGTAAAATGTCCCCTCGCAAAGGGGTGGTGCGCTATCACAAGCTCCCCGGTTCCGCACATGGAAATGTATGAGGGCTTATAGATGCCTCCTTCTCTAGGTCTATTCCCTAGAGGGATCCCTTTTTGCTCTCGTATGTTGCAGATTCTGTCCGATGAACCTGTGGCCCTGTAAGCAATGAAACAACAACACACGCTTAGATGTCCGAGAATGCCTCCCCGGATGAGGTTGTTAGTAATGAATATATCAAATGAAAGCAAGTGCAAATTAAACCTATGCTATGAAGTTGAATGAATGAAATGATGCTATGCTAATGATATGCTAAACAGAATAATGAAACTAATGTATAAAACCCTAAGCTAGGCCTACGGGCCACTGTCCAAGATAACGATCGCTAAAGCGAATCTTGCCCTCTTTGCTTCAAGGCTATGGATCGAAGCTTGTATCCGATGTTGAAATGATGGTTGCTTTGCTCGATATGTTGAATATCTTGTATGTGGGAAAACCCTCAAGTGGACTCTCCCTCTCTTTGATCAAAATTTTATCTTGTATCAAGATTGTCCTCCCTTTGGTGCTCTCAGGCTTGCACCTTTTAAAGTGTGTGAAACCCTAGGTCTATGCCCAAGCCCTAGGACTGAATCCCTCATGCGTAGTGAAGGTTAGCATGAGAAGCTTTTTGTCTTTTCTATGTTTAAAGACCAGTTAACTAAAATCTAACTACAAACTTGAGTCTCCTATGCAAATTGGTCATTAGCATGAGAAGCTTTGTCTTTGTCTATGTTTGAAGGCCAGTTAACTAAAGTCTAAATGCAAACTCAAGTCTCCTATGTGAACTGGCCATGAAAGGGAATGCAAAGTTACTCCCGCTCACCTTTATTGCATGCAGACTACCACTTCCACCCGTGATTGAGCATATTTGTTGACAAAATGCTTTTTGTGGCTTAGCCACTATCATCTATAGTGGCTAAGATCTGGCCACTATCATCTATAGTGGCTAAGGTCTGGCCACTCTAAGCTTGAGCGGCTAAGGTCTGGCCACTCTAGTCTTGAGCGGCTAGGCTTGGATGGGCTTAAAATGCCCCAGATGAGTGGTGAGAACCACTTTTGATGCTTGGAAAGTCCAAGATTATGTCATATGATCTTATGAATGTGCCTATGTGAGTAGCTCCCCTAAACATGACACATTTTAGGTGTCTACAGATGCCCCTTTTTGTGATGCACTGTGTGGAAAACACAACGTTGAGCAAAAATGTAGACTGATCTATTTGTAGGGTGTATGGTGATCAGTGGTCTGATCAATGTCGGATGGCCCAATCATGCAAGATGGCGCGCACCCTTTGAATCATTGCCTCAATGTTCGGAGGACTTAGCTCAGTGGCTTGGACATGTTAAATTGCACTCATTCCTCAAACTCAATCGGGTAGCTTCAGCTGCTACAATAGTTTCGATCGGTAGGAGAGCTACTATTGAAGATGTCATGTCTGCTTACGTTCCCAGCAAACAAGGGAAATTATGTGATTGTTGTATGCAATGATTCATAGGATGAACATGATTTTGTTATGATCGAGTGATATTTTGTTGATTTTGATTATGATTATTTTGAAAATTTGAACTACCTCTTCACTCAACGAATTGGTGAAGAAATGACAATGAATGAAGCGACAAGTCGCTTGACCAATATGACTAATCTGGTTCCTTTCTAGCATTTGTTCCTTCAATGGGTGAACCCCCATCCAAGTGTGATTCCAATTGTTTATGATAACCATCCATCCCTATCCCGAGGAGCGGTCCAACCATCAATAGCCTTCTTAGGGAGTTAGGATGAGTGATTCTATTTATGCTCATATTGTATCACTTTGGCTTAGTGTTTTTGATGTCACAAGGGAATGAGGATGATCCTATCGTACCCATGGAGCAGTCCGACCATCTTGGTATTTTTTGGGTTTGAAGTGATACATCATGATTCCAAAATGAATGTTTTTGCCCCAAGTAGCCTTATGGTGACTTACTCGTCTTACCGAATTACATGGAGTGCAAGTCGTTGCAATCGCTAAGTTGATAGAGTAAGTGACTGGATATGAGGCTTACTCAAGAATTTGTTTTATGTGATTTTTATGTTATTTTGGTCATTATGATGACTAGAAGTCTTCAAAATGTGCTTATCTGAATGTTTTTGTTGCTTCTCATGGAGGGGCTATGGTTGTTTTTGTCTAGGATCTCGATCATTGTCAGGTCCAATGGCCACCAAAGGCCTGGTCCTGGCCACTCTCATCTTGAGCGGCCAAGCGATGTGGGCCACTGACGTCAGTAGTGACCAAGGCAATATAAAATTCAATCCTAGGGTTTTGTCTTTTCACTTTGCCAGTTGTCAATTTGCTTTCTTGGGCTCTGAGGTGAAAGTGACTTTTGTGATTTGGAGCATTTCTACGACTTGGAAGATCATGGTTGCATGGGGTGAAGCATATTTGGGTGGAGGAGCTGGAGCTTCTCGAGTACTCCCTCAACCCTTAACCTTGCTTGTTTATTTTAGTTTTTGGGTAAAACTGAACCACATTAAGTAATCGGTAATTGAACCTCATTAAGCTTGTTGGCAATGAATCAAAACTCGTAGCTAGGCTTAGTTTAGGTTTTTATGTGGTGGGCTTGTCCCCATTTTTTTTTGTAGCTTTTGTTATATTTTTTGGTATTTTCTGGCCTAGGGTCGATGCGTCTGCCTCATCACCCATCGGCCGCTCTCGATCAGAGTGGCCAGGAAGGCCTGCAACTTGGCCGTTGTCATTGGCAATGGCGGTTTGAATCCCAATGGTCAAAAAATTTGACCATTGGGGCTTGGCCGCTGTCAGCTTTAATGACCGATTTTTGGCCATTGTAGGCGATAATGACCAAGAACACTTAGTGAATTTTTGATTTTTTTGAAATTTTTTGGGTTGATTTATTGATTTTTTTGAAATTTTGACTTGTTTGATTAGGTGCAACTCTGTTCTTTGCCTAGACTTAGGATAGCCCATAATTATTTGCACCATTTTCATGTTTATTATGTGTTATGCCTTAGATGCATTGTAGTTATGATTTATTTTCTTTCTTAGATTCTTACTACTCGGGCTCGGGACCCGAAGCTCATGAATACACTTCTACCCCTCTTGGATGGTGATGATTGGGCTTGGCTCAAAGCCCATGGGCTATAGTATGTCACCAGACTACCCACCATTATGGTATATCATGCCTACCTTATGACTTTGGTCCATCGATGGGACCCTCGGACCAATACCTTCCACTTTCCTACCGACGAGATGACCATCACGTCGAAAGATGTGTATAGGATCTTTCGGATCCCCTTTGATGGAGTGGCCATTGTCTCTTCGACCACTAATGATCAGGTTGTTATTTTCACTTGGGTGTTCGGAGGGCACTCTACGGAGGCTCTCAAGGACACCAAATCTAGGGGAGTGTCCATCTCGCATTGGTATGATGAGGGTGTCTTCTCTGTGAGGCATGCGGTGTTGTTGATGGTCATCAACAATATCTTGATTCTAGATTGCTCAGGTTTGAGGTTCTCGTGGAACCTCTTGGTGATGGTTCAGGACTTGTTGGATAGTGAGGAGCCTATCATCTATGCATGGGGTAGGTCTTTGTTGGCTCAGTGCTATGATGAGTTGTACCACATCCATCGGTGAGGTCACATTGGCATTGCTTATAGCTTGCTTCTATAGGTTTGGGGATGGGAGCACATCCAGGTAGATCACCCTAGAGGGCTTCCTATCGAGATTATAGTTGTGGAGGAGTAGATGCAGTGCTATGCCACTAGATGGGCTCGAGAGCGTGAGCTATGCAAGAGTCATCATCATGTGGGGGAGCTTTCCCATTATACTACTACTTTCACTGGGCTGTAGGCGGGATGTTATGTGGCACCCATATCATGAGTGCTCGATGTGGGATGATCCGACCAGTTTTATTGCTAGGACGTGGCATGAGCGGTGGCTCCTTGGCCGCAAGGTTGTCATCTAGGAGTATTTCTTCTACTCTCGGGTTCTCCATCAGTACGGGCTACAGCAGGACGTGCCTCTTGTTCCATTTTTGTATAGGCACCTTATAGTGGAGAAGGACCTACCCCCATGGTAGATTACAGAGCTCTCAGATGAGGAGGATGCCCCAAAAGTTGACCCAGGAGTCATTGGGGGTGTTATAGAGGCATACACTCAGTGGTGGGGAGATCTGATGTGGCATGGTACCGGCAGCTTGGGTCATGAGGATGATGGCGGGGATGATGGTGTAGATTCAACAGGGGATAGAGTCTAAGCCAGGACCGAGGTATGGGGCCAACCAGTAGAGCAGGTGGTAGTGGAGGAGTAGGAGGCTCCTAAGGAGGATGAGGAGGAGTTGGATCTTGAGGAGAGAGATTCTCCTCTGAGAGCATAGTTGCATGAGGTCGAGGTCGAGCTCCAGTCGACCCAGATCTAGGTGCAGTAGTGAGATGCTACTATAGCATAATGGGATGCCACCATAGAGCAGCTCACAATATAGATACAGGCTTTGTAGGCTACTATCGAGGGTGGTACTACTAGGATGCAGTTTGTTGTTCCTCCTTCTACACCATAGGGGGATCCAGAGATAGATTTAAGGGTAGAGGTTCTACGCCTATAGTTACTATTGGATGAGTATGAGGGGCAGATTTAGGATCATGTTGGTCACATTACCATTCTCCAGATGTAGCTCAAGAGGCATGGGATTGTCCCTAAGGAGGCACCAAGTGTAGGTGGTTCACAGGTCAGCGGGCGATCCACCTCTAGGTAGTCTTCTGCCCATCCTAGCCAGAGGACCCAGACTCGAATAGAGAGGCCAGCAGGTTCACACCATTCGACTCGTGACACCACCATAGGGGGAGGTGGCACTAGGGGAGGTGATGTTGGGGGCTCAACCCTTGTATTTGATTGATGGTGCTCTTTTGATTCATTTTTGAGGTCGGCTTGACCTACCTGACTATAGCCTATGGGCATTTTTGTACCTTTATGGACCTGATACACACATTTATATGATATCTTTGCTTTATGACTCATTATGTGTATCATTTATTGCTTATGTTTTTGTTTTATTTTGTTTTATGATGCGATGGATGATGGTATTATGATGAATTGATATATGTATATGTTAGATGATAGATGATATTTATGATGATGTGGATTTGAGATGGATACTTATGTATGTGTTTATGTAGATGCTTTCATGATTTAATTATTGTGGCATTACGTGATGTATTTCGAGTTGATTTGATGATGGATTTGTGATCCTTTGTATGGATGAATGCAATGAATGTGATATTTGATGTGAATGAATGATTTATGACCTATGTATTTATGGATGAATGCAATGATTTGATCTTTTGTAATGTAATGAAATGGATGCTAGAAAATTATATAAGGATTTATGACCTATGTATTTATGAATGAAATGTTTTTGTTAAATGCATGTTTAATTTTGTTTTAATTTATACATCTAACTCATGCTATGATATGGTGAATGCAGTATGTAATTTAACGTGAATGAACTTGTATGTTTCAATTACTTAAAACATAATGGATGCCTATGCCATGATTTTGACAATTTAATGGGTGATACCACAGAAAGTATAACAACCATGAATATTTAATAATCATTCTACTCATAAGAATTAATTATTTAAATCCTCCATATGTGCAATGTAATGGTGTGGAATGTATGCATTTTTTGGATAAGCTTCTGTAATTTAAGAGATGTAAAATAGTTAGTGGTCGTTTAGACATCATTTCTGACATATATTTGGTATCTATTTTAATATTATTTTATTAATACCCCCTAATTTACAGAAGCTTATAAAGAAAGTTGATGATGTGATTGATGATATGAATTGTTGCTATGGTAGAAATTTGTTTGCGGGTTTTTCCTGAGACTTCAAACACTCTAGTTACCCTATCAACAATTATGTACTGGTCATACAATATTTTTGTAAAGCAAGACTTTCACTCTGTACCCGGATATTCATTCTCTCTGTGTGTGCAAATGAATATATTTTTGATAGAACTCAAGCATTTCCTCCGATGTCAGGCGGGATTCTTTCAGCCCATTGCTAAGATCAGGGATTCTCAAGTGTTTTATCTCATCCTTATGTTGGACTTAGTTGGACTATACCACTAGGCAGTTTTGAGTTACCTAAGCTAGCTCATCCACATTCAAACATTGGTCTATACAAATGCCAGGAGCTTTTGTGATAGACATATCATCATGCGTAAGGATTTCTCCTTCCAGTTTTGTGCAATGCTGAGAATTCCAGGGATTCAAGTTCTATTCCCTTTTTTCTTCATTCATTTGGGATACTTGCTCATACTTAGTGATGAAAATCATTGTTTATTTTGACTAATTTTTTTGTTTTCTTTTGAGCAAGGGATTCTTGTAGTGATGATAATCACTATTTATTTTGCTTTTGTTCTTTTGATATTTTGAACTATGACTTTGGGCGTTGATGTTTGACTTTTGAAGAATTTGAACTTTGTTTTGAGATTTGAATTTGGCTTTGTTCTGGGGTTTTGCTTATTTTTATGAAAGCAAGGGATGTATGCAGTGATGATAATCACTCATTTTTGGGTAAGGCAGAACTTGTCCTTTTGCCAATTCTCAGCACCTTTAAACCGGTTGCATAGGGGGATAAGCAAGGAAGTTCCTTTTCACTTTTGGTAACCTAGACCACTTTGTAGTTTTCATCTTTCCCTTGTATCAACTAGGATTTTAGTGTTTCAATTAGTGATGGGATCCTGAATATCCAAGGTACTACAACTAGACCTTGCTCTTCTACTAATCAAAATGGCTTTCTACAAAAGTTGATAAGACCACTAGACATGGTTGAAATAATAGGAAACCTTTGCATATTTCGTATAGCAACATTATTTGGTTGTGTTGAGAAACACAATTACACATATGGATGCATGGATGAGGATAACTTGTATATTGTGATTGAAATACAAATTGTGGCATCATTTGTAAGATTGTGATCATAACATATGCGAATGCAATGGATATGTATGGATATGCAATTATGTGAATGTAAGATGCAAATGTTTTTTGTATTTTTGCTTTTTCTTTGTTTTTGATTCGACCAAAGGGCTTAAAAATGCCTTTGGAGCTTTTTGTATTTTGATTTTGACCAAGCGGATTGGATACCCTTGGAGCCTTTTTGTGATTTGATTTGACTTGACCAAAGGGCTTTAAGATGCCTTTGGAGCTTTTTGTGATTTTGATTTTTGACATATTTGAATGTTTTTGATTTTATGACATATTTGAATGTTTTTGATTTTATGACATATTTGAATGTTTTTGATTTTATGACATATTTGAATGTTTTTTATTTTATGACATATTTGAATGTTTTTTATTTTATGACATATTTGAATGTTTTTTATTTTATGTATGAAATGCCTTTAGATGAATGATATTGAGAGGTTCAGGCTCTTCAACACCATCCAAAGATGTTAGGTGGTATGCTCCAGGCCCAACTCTCTCTGAAATTATGTAGGGGCCTATCCAATTTGCCATAAATTTGTCTCGCAAATGCGGCGGTAGGTTTGAGTTCTGCTGATTTTCTTTGAGCACTAGATCCCCAACTTTGAATTCTCTCAAATGGACTTTACTATTGTATGCTCATGCAAGGTGATTCTGATAAACATGGAGATGCTCCAAGGCATTGACCCATCATTCATCTAGAAGCATTAACTGATCTAGGCGGTCTTGTCACGCTGTGTCATTATCTATGAAGTCCTTTAATGCTATGCGCAAGGTTGGGATTTCTAGTTCTAGGGGTATGATGGCCTCAACGCCATATACAAGTGAAAATGGTGTTGCCCCAGTGGGCATCCGTACACTAGTCTTGTATGCCCATAGTGCTAGAGGCAACTACAAATGCCAATCCCTATGATTATCTACTACTATTTTCCTCAAGATGGAGACTATTGTTTTGTTTGAGGCTTCTGCTTGCCCATTTGCTTGTGGATAATAAGGCATTGAAAAATTGTGTTGAATATGGTATTTTTTCATTAAAGCATGCATATTTTTGTTCTTGAAAGATGGTCCATTATCCGATATAATCTTTGAAGGGACCCCAAATCGACTTATGATATTGTGGAGTATAAACTCCGCAATCCTTGGTCCAGTTGTCGATGTTAAGGGGATCGCTTCGACCCATTTGGTGAAATACTCAGTGGCCGTTATGATGAACGTGTGTCGGCTTGAATATGGGGGAGATATCTTCCCAATCAAGTCTAATCCCCATTGTGAGAAGGGCCATGCTGCCTGGATGGGTTGCAAGGCTTGCGATGGCAAGTGAGTGAGGTTTGCATGATGTTGACACTTTATGCATTTCTTGACATACTCACAACATTCTTTTTCCATAGTGGGCCAATAATAACCCATTCTCAAAATACGCTTAATGATGGCCATGCCACTGAAGTGACCACCACACGTACCATCATGAGCTTGCAAAATTGCCCAAGATGCTTCTTGGGGCTCAAGACAATGAAGGAGCATTCCATCATAACCTCGTCTATAAAGGATATCTCCTAGAAAAATGTATCTAGTCACCTTTTGCTTAAATGTTCATTTTTTAGCCTATGATAGGCCTTGCGGTACTATTCCAAGCTTCAAGAAATCCTACAATTGGGAAAGCCAATCCTGATAAGCTACTACTTCTATGGATAAAACTGCATGCTCTCCTTGCGATCTAGCACTTGTGAACACTGATTGGGAAGCAATCCTGTGATGAATGGTTGTTCCACATTCCATGGGACTTTGAGATATCAAAGACTCCCAAGGGGCTATTTGCAAGAAAGCTCTAACTTTGAATGACCAATCCTGATTTGGCTCGGTTTGGATCATGTTGACTGACTCTAGGTTTTCAATAACCTCACATTGTATCACGAAAAATATGAGCACTTTCACATGAACGGTTGTGAAATCAGTGGATGGATTCTGAGGGATTAAGGATCCCAAATATGCCATGGTGTCTACAAATCTATTTGATGTACGAGGGATTGCCTCGATGTCATACCATTCTAACCGGGCTAGGTAAGTGTCAACAAGCTCCTTGTAAGATTTCAGGAGTGGACACCTACATTGGAACAATCCTTTGACTTGATTCACTATGAGCAAGGAGTCACCAAAGATACTCAATATTTTAATGCCCATTGCAACTGTTGTTTGGAGTCCCAAGATCAAGGCTTCATACTCTGTGTTATTGTTTGTGCAAGGGAAGTCTAGTTTGAATGATAAGGGCAATGGAGCACCCTACGGTGTGATAAAGACTATCCCTACTCTGCCCCCTTGTTCACACTTTGAACCATCAAAGAATAATGCCATTTCTCTTTGTTTCTTAGGTTCTTCAGGTTTTGGTGGGTCTGATAATGCGAAGACCGCATCATCAGGCAATTCTATAGTGAGAGGCTTGCTATCCTTAAGAGGTGCCTCTGCTAATTGATCTGCTATGACTTGTCCCTTGATGGACTTTTGGCTTATGAATTCTAGGTCAAACTCTATCAATAGCATGATCCACTTTGTAGTACGTGTATTGTGATATGTCTTGTTCATCATATACTGCAAAGGATTCTATTTTGATATAACGTAAGTCGTATGGCTCAACATGTAGTGTCACAACTTTTTGGTTGCAAAGACCACTGCTAAGCACAACTTTTCTACATACGCATATCCTAGCTCATAGCTTACCAATGTGCGACTAATGTAATATACGACTTGCTCTTTGTCTTGCACATTCTTTTGGGCTAGCATGGTGCCCAAAGCAAAATTAGTAGCTGATATGTATAGCAAAAATGGTACGTCTGGCCTTGGTGGAGCTAGCACTAGTGGCGTTGCTAGGTATGTTTTGATCTCTACAAAGGCTTGTTGGCACTCTTCATCCCAATGAAATGGGACATCTTTGCGTAGCAACCGATTCATGGGTCGACACTTGTCTAACAATTGTACGATGAACCATTTGATGGATGCTACCTTGCCTTGTAGGCTTCTTAATTCCCTAATGTTGGTAGGGGCAGCCATCTCCATTATAGCTTCTACTTTTTCTGGATCGACTTCAATGCCTCTCATGGAAACAATGAACCCTAAGAGCTTACCAGAAGTTACGCCAAACACGCACTTCTTAGGATTCAATCTGACATTGTGCTCTATGAGGTGATCAAAAACTTTTGTAAGGATCTCGACGTGCTCTTGTCGTATCAATGATTTGGCCAGCAAGTCATCCATGTAGTCTTCCAATATTGTGTGCATGTAATCATGAAATATGTATGTCATGGCCCGTTGGTATGTGGCACCAACATTCTTGAGACCGAATGGCATCACTTTGTAATAGAAATTTCCCCATGGAGTGATGAAAGTAGTCTTGTGTTGGTCTTCGGGTTTTATTCAGATTTGATTGTATCTAGAAAACCCATCCATTAGGGATAGCATCTCATGACCTACAGTGGCATCAACAAGAGCATCTATGTTTGGCAATGAGAATGAATCCTTCGAAGTTGCCCTATTTAAGTCCCTAAAATCTATGCAAATGTGGACTCTTCCATCTGGTTTTCCTATGGGCACCATGTTCGATACCCACTCAGGATAGTCGATAGGAACTATGAAAACTGCATCCATTAGTTTTTGCAATTCGTTCTTTACCATCAAAGCGATGGTTGGATGCATCTTCCTCAATTTTTTCTTGACTGGCTTCTTTAGGGGATCCAATGAAAGGTTGTGAACAACTAACTTTGGATCTATCCTAGGCATATCCTTGTAAGTCCAAGAAAATAAATTTGGCCTCTCTTTAAGGAGAGGAATTATGATGGCTTGTTCCTCTGGAGATAGACTTTCTCTGAACTTGACTTTCTTTGGTTGAGTAGGATCATTGCTAATGTCCACTTTGAAAGTCACTTCTATAGCCATACGTGACCCATCCTCCAACTGGTGGGGCATGGGTATCAAGTGAATGTCATCGACAGGATTTATAGGTCCTACTGACTCAGGATCCAAACTAGCATGGAACACATCATATGCACAGCCTGATGCAAAATGGAATGGTTGTAACATCTCTTCATTAGGGAAAATATCTTTAGGCTCTATTGGTGAATTAGCATGATCCCAATCAATAGCCTACGTGTCGAGACACAAAGGTTTAGTGGGATCTATTGGGTTATGAAGTGGAGTGGTCAAATCAATGGAGATTGTATTGATGGATGGGATGAAATCTCCAGGACCACATGGGTGAAATCTTATCTCTGAGGTTTCCCTTCCATGCTCATGATGAGGCTCTAGAGGAATGGGAATCTCTGGATCTGGTCCATGAGCTGGTCGGATAATAGGATCATTGGGCTCTAAGAGCTCCCTGAATGTAGGTGGAGGGGGATTGACCATGCGATGAATGACATTCAAGTCAACTGGTCTCCCCAAAAACTGCAAGCTAGGGTCTATGGCATGAAGTACTACTTCTCTTTCCACCAACATATTGACTTGTCGTAAATGGTGAGGCCCAAGATAGGCCATCTCAGTCTCATCCTCAAAATCGTCATCACTTATCCAGAAGCCATTAGCATTAGTATGCAGTCCCAAGGTGAGGGGCTCATGTCTTGGCCCTAAGTAAGCCATCTCTATTTCATCCTCATATTCTTCATCACTTATGAAGAATCCATTTGCATTAGTATGTTGCCCCAAGTCATGGGGCCATTGCCTTGCCCCTAAGTAGGCTCTCTCTGTTGAGTCCTCTGACTCATAGTCACTTTCATCCGATATGTATCCACTCTCATGGTGTCCGGACCAGGTAAAGCTTTGTAAATAGCGAGGCTCATGATAGGCCAAGCCCTCTTGTGCTTCATCATCACTTGCCACATATGCATTTTCTTCTTGCTCATCATCCCATGAGTTGTAACCTATTGGGGTGACATCAATTGTGGATCTTGGATGATAAGTCTCGGGAGGTGGTATGCTTGCCATAGCCACTTGTCTATTGCTCAGATATCTTGCACTTGGTGGATGATAAGGAATAAAATTGATGTCTTCTCCTAACCCCAAGGTTAATCTATCTAATGCTACTGCTAGAGGGTCATATCGACCTCTGATGTGATATCCTAACCCAAATATATCATATGGGAGTTGGTATTGTGGCTCGAATGGCCGCCTACGCCCCTGCTCATATATACCAAGGCCATAACCATGCCAATGGCAATGCTCAAAATAGGTCAGAGCAAACTCAGGATTAGAGAGGTAGCAAACATTGACAGTGAATAGCTCATCATTGTCCTCGTCTATATCCATAGATTTATGGGTGCAATCTAGGCCAACGTAGATGAAGTTTGTCTGGTTGGGAGGGATTCCAAGCGGAACCACTGTTCCCACTGGTGGTCTTAGATCTTTTGGTCATCCCATGTCCTATGTAGATTCTATGATAGGTGTAAAAGTTATGTTCTACACAAGATACTCTCCTATCCCTGTGCTTGCCAAGTGTATAGTTGCATGTGAGGTGGATGACCCCATGGATGACACTGGTGAAGCGGGGTGGTAGTCATCATCTTCGACTTGGTCTTGGTGATCTTCTTCCTCCATGGGAGTTGGAATCTCTTCAATAGCTATGGTTAGCATTTCCTTGAGTTTGTTTTTCTCAACCATAGGTGCCTTTAGCTTCTGATCATTCTTTGGTTTAGGCATTGATGGTTTACTAGAAGCATTAGTTGCTTTGTGTGCAAGATGAGGTGTTGATGCAGATGGGTCCTTTTGTGCCCCTTTGTCTTTGTTATCCAGTTGAGTATTTGGAGATGAAGGTCCTACCGACAAGTGGGCCGAAGGAATCACAAATTCTCCTAGACAATCCACCTGGTGAACATACTTGAATGGCTCTTCATCGGCCAACACCATGTAGACTTTGTTATCATGCACATACTTGACACATTGGTGTAAGATCGAAGGAACACATCTCATGTCCCTTATCCAAGGTCTCCCTAGGAGGATGTTGTATTGCATGGCCCCTTCCAAGACATGACACATCACGGGGATGGTCTTATGCCCCACCTTGATAGGTAGGACTATCATTCCCATAGTATTGCATAAAGCATCATTGAAAGCTCTTAATGTATAGGCTCCCAGAATGATATTGGACTTGGGGATCTTAAGGTGTTCTATTGTTGTTGTTGTGATGATGTTGATTGATGAACCTATATCGATCAAGACCCGCTTAAATGATAAATCATTAACTGATGCCATGATGTGCAATGGAGGGTCTAGTAAGGCAGTAGATACTATCTTAATCTCATAATCGTAGAATCGGATTACAGGTTCCTGGAATTCTTGTACTTGTCCCACAAAATGGGTGAATGCATTCGGATCTTGTGGTTGGAGCTCTATTGACCTTAAAATCTCCATCAAGGTCTCCTTGTGCTTTGGGGACTATTGTATGAGCTCATAAATGGATAGCTTAGCTAGAGTCATTTGTAAGTTTTGCTCAAGTCTACTCCGGATGGTTACCACAGGTCGGGTTGGTGGACCTGGAAGGTTGTCTTGCCCCTGCCTCTACCTAGGTGCAGCTGGGATGTTGATGGGAGCTACGGGAGGTTGTGGTTGACCATACCATCTAGTCTTGGTTGCTATATTGACAATTTCAACCATCCCAACACACCCATGGGTAGGCGTATCAATTCGGACCTGATTGACTTGTGCACCTTGCCCTCTAGGGACCTCATGGTTTGGCAGCGGGTTTTTGTAGATGCCCATATCTAAAGCTTCCTCATGTCTCTCGCTAGCCAATGTAACTTGTTCAGTACATTGTTGAGTGTCTCTATGATTAGATTTTGTGTGTTTGTTGCGGGGTCGTCTTGAGACACCCCCAGTTTGAGAATTGGGCTTATAAGTCACTATTTGTGAGCTTCCATATTTAGAGTTCTCTATGGCTATGGTTCTAGGAGGTGGTCTCGGATGCAACCGATCCAACTCATCCAATTGTCTTGTTCTCCATGGCTGATCCTGCAGGGTGCCATTCACTCCAATGAGGTCATAGTCTAATGGAATCCTTCCTCTTGTGTGAAGGATATCTTCTGTTTGATGTCTATGATTGGATGTGTTTCTAGTTTCTTGTCCCTCAGTGGGTTGATCTGTTCTACATGTTTCATGTGAATGTTGAAATATTTTGACTCTCGTGTGCCCTTTTGGTGATGAGGGTTTCGTAGTCCTTTCTACCCTCCATGAGGATGGAGAAGGGGAAATTTCATCGTCTCTATGTGAAGAACATGGTTTAGAACCCTCTTTATGTCTATGTAAGGAGGAAGCTCTTGAAGCTTCCTCATGTCTTTAAGAAGTTTTAGTGTGTTTAGAGGAAGCCTTTGAGGTTTCCTCGTGTCTCCTTGATGATGACGGTCGTGAGGCCTCTTTGTGTTTATGAGATGTAGTTTCATGATGTGGTTCCCTATGTGGGGTTTCTCAAGGAGGTCCCCCAAGGGTTGAGTTATCATCCCTTTGACTCATAGAATTGCATATTACGGTCTTCTGAGTAGGTATTTTGATGTTACTACAACTTCACCTAAGGGTATGTGTTGTTTCAGACCCTCCCTCAGTGTCATACTGGGGATGTCTACTTCTTATTTTAACCATCATTTTGGAATTTAGCTTTTTACGTTGCACTTTAAATATGATCAAAAAATATCATACAAATGTTTATCTTGATTATAGATTTAAGTGTGCCCTAACTGTTTGATGTATTTTTATGTTTTGTTGTTTTTGCTTCTTGTTTTGGATTTGGAATGAGGAGACTCATCCATAGTGATAATCACGAGTACCCATGCCAAACGTGATTTCCCAAAAGAGACTAGGGTACACCACTAAAATCCCAGTGGGGGGTTCGCCTAGTTCTTCCACTCTAAACCAATGAATGTTCCAACAATGGGAGATAGTTTGAACACAAGTATCTTAGTACCACTATGAAGGAGTTCTTCAATCCGTTTCTAGTAGAATCTAGGGGGAAAACTGGTGGAAGGAGATGAATTCCAACGTCACAAAATTGAATTGATGGTTGGTTATGAAATTCAACTCCCTAATGTTTAAAATATATGTGTGTGTGTGTGGTTCATTTTAAGATCTCATGAATAAGAATGCATCATATAGCAGCCATGAACTTTCCCTATATGCCTAATGTAAAATACGTTTCAATATTCATAAATATGCATGACCTACTATGAAACTAATGAGTGCACTCTATCGGGTGCAAGTATGGCCTTTAGAAAGGCCTCAAAACAAGCAAACCAACCATACAGTGTCTAGCACGTTGGATTCTAGGGAGAACTTTACATATATAAGTCGTTGTTCCTAGCAATGCCTAGTGAAAATCTAAGAGAAATCTAAGATATGCAAAATGCTTAATTCATTCTTCTTTCATTCTTTCAATTCTCAAATAGAAATGTGCTTTAAGTTCATTGTTTTAGACACACAGAAGTAGACAAAAATCTATAAAATATTAGAGAAGCTATACCAACCTTTGATCCAACTCAGAGAGTCGGTGTTTTGACCTCTACTACACTCCAGTGCTGGCCGCTATCGACCAGGGCGGCTGGTTCTTGGCCACTGTTAGCAGGATCGGCTAAGGCTCTATTGGTCGATGTGGCTCAAAGTGGCTAATTTCTAGCCGTTGTAGGCCAGAGCGGCTAAGCCTACACACAAAATTAAGTCAGTATTCAGGCAAAAAAATGAAAAGTTAGTGGATGTCCCACCATGATCGCCATATATAGCGACCTTGGGGCGCACGCACGACTCTTACTCTACTTGCAAATGTGTTTAAACCCAAAAATGAAATGAAAGACCATGAAAAAGCATATAACATGAAAGTAACAAAGATATGTCTCTTTATTTGTATTGAAACCCGGTTACATGTCGGTCCCTCTTAGGGATACCCATTTTGATACAATGAGGTTACAAGTGGGTAAAATGTCCCCTCACAAAGGGGTGGTGTGCTATCACAAGCTCCCTGGTTCCACACATGAAAATGTATGAGGGTTTACATATGCCTCCTTATCCAGGTCTATTCCCTAGAGGGATCCCTTTTTTCTCTCGTATGTTGTATATTATGTTTGATGTGGCCATGTAAACAATGAAACAACAACACATGCTTAGATGTCCGAGAATGCCTCCCCGGATGAGGTTTTTAGTAATGAATATATCAAATGAAAGCAAGTGCAAATTAAACCTATGTTATGAAGTTGAATGAATGAAATGATGCTATGCTAATGATATGTTAAATAGAATAATGAAACTAATGTATAAAACCCTAAGCTAGGCCTGTGGCCACTATCCAAGACAACGACCACTAAAGAAAATCTTACCCTCTTTGCTTCAAGACTATGGATAGAAGCTTGTATTCGATGTTGAAAAATGATCGTTGCTTTGTTCGATATGTTGAATATCCTATATGTGGGAAAACCCTCAAGTGTACTCTCCCTCTCTTTGATCAAAATTCTATCCTGTATCAAGATTGTCCCCCCTTTGGTGCTCTCAGGCTTGCACCTTTTAAAGTGTGTGAAACCTTAGGTCTATGCCCAATCCCTAGGACTGAATCCCTCATGCATAGTGAAGGTTAGCATGAGAATATTTTTGTCTTTTCTATGTTTAAATACCATTTAACTAAATTCTAAATGCAAAATCAAGTCTCCTATGTGAACTGATCATGAAAGGGAATGCAAAGTTACTCTCGCTCACCTTTATTGCATGCATACTGCCACTTCCACTCGTGATTGAGCATAATTGTCGATAAAATTCTTTTTATGGCTTAGCCACTATCGTATGTAGCGACTAAGATCTGGTCATTGTCATTTGCAGCAGCTAAGGTTTGGCTACTCTAGGCTTGAGCGACTAAGGTATGTCCACTCTAGTCTTGAGCGGCTAGGCTTGTATGGGCTTACAATGCCCCAGATGAGTGGTGAGAACCACTTTTGATGCTTGGAAAGTCCAATATTATGTCATATGATCTTATGAATGTGCCTATGTGAGTAGCTCCCCTAAACATGACACGTTTTAGGTGTCTACAAAACCTAATATCAAATTTGACTATTTCTTCTTGTGGATGTCTCTGTATCATCGTGAACTGGGTGATCAAATAAAATGGATCAACTTTCTCATTGAATTCTTCTATCAGTTTGGTTGCCAAGTAAGCATATGACCTTATACTTATGTTAGGTAGGGTTCTATATCAATAAAGCATTTTTTCTTTCAAGTAAATGACTAATAGGTGGATCATGATACCTTCTTCTTGAATATTATAAACAATGGCTAATGAAGCAACATCTTGACAATGCTCATATGTTGTTTTCCTCGTACCATCATATGTTGGAAAGGCCTTCAATGTTACCTGAGGAATAGCATGTTGATTTGCAAGATCAAGAGGCCCCATATGATTCCAAGTAGGGACTCCTAGATTTTGATTTTTATTTTGGGCCATTGCTATTTGAAAGATAACAAGTGCTTGAAGTGGGCATACTAGATGAGTATCAATCAAATAGTCCTCTTATTTTTCAATAGGAGACAATTTAGAATTTAATATGGGTTGCTTCCTTCCAAAGGATAGTTCCAAGAACTCAATTAGTTATTTTGAGAGGTTAGCCCTATGTCTTGTAAACATGAAATATCAATTGGCTAATATCACTTTTTGGTTGTATCTTTAACAAAATCGCCAGGTGATTAAAGAGAATTAGATAGAACTAGGTATCACCAACTTGCTAGCTTATCCTAGATATGGGACTGTATCCCACTGGGTGTGCCAAAAACTATTGGTCAAAAGTTTATCTAATGGTAAGGATTGTGCACCCACGGACCTTGACCAACTTTGAATGGCCTCAAAACTGGAAGCTCTGAGGCCAATCTATAGAGAAGGTTGGTTCCTAAGGGGTCCTAGCTAACTATACTTTGAGGGAGCAAAGGGAGCAAAGGAAAAGAGATAAAAATAGAGCTAGAACTTAAAATGGATGGGTTTAGCCATATCAAAGTACAAGCAATATATTATGACCTAATGAACATAGATATATCATATAACATACCATCAAACACTTCCCATTCACATTCAATGCACAGAGTTCAATTACAAATTATAGAATTAGAGAATGAGAAGTATAAAATCTAGAATGCAGAATTACAACACATCCATTCATCTAACTTTAAAAAAATAAATAATTAAACAAGTATACATACATACATGAGAATTTTTGGAGGCTAGACAATGATCCACTTGTATTATGAGTATTTCAAATATTACATGTAGGTTGTAATGGCTAAAGAGCTGATCATTTTTATGCCTTACATCCTTACATATATAGCCTCTAAAAGAGCCCTCCTCTACAAGTGAATACAATACCAATAACTAAGGTTGGCCAACAACCTATGTTGCATGCAATCAATAGACATTAATGAAGAGTGACCAAACTAGGGAAATCTCATTTGTATGCACCAACTATCACTTTGCATATTGTGCCCATCCATTAATTGGAGTGTAGTACCTTTCACCAGTTGCATATAATTGCCCCTATGATCACTACACTGACATCCTAGGCTTCATAATGCTTGCATACACGTAGGGAAGAAGATTTGGGGTCATCAATGCAACCTATAATTTGTCATAGAAATTGTACTTCATGGTATATAATTCCTAGCTTTATTAGGGGTCACCTGATACATGTCAGCTATACATAGGTGTCCTTTCTAATCAGTCATTAAATTATTGAACCACTTTCTCCATATTGGATATGGTGCATTTTTTATATTGGTCAGAAAATGATATATGTTCAAATTATGATTCATCTCCTCTGGTCGAGTGGAAGTCCAGACCAACAATGACCCATTGATGTTTATCATTTATGCACTTGTTCCTACCTCAACTCGAGGTAGACCTTTAGTTCAGACCATAGTCAGGTCAATCCCCAAATTTTTGCCCAATATATCTTACTTTTCCCTTATGGTAAATATTTGGGCTCAACCTTAGGACTATGAATCCCCATTCTTCCACCCTGCACTCAATCTAATCAAGATTCAAATATTGATTACAACAGGTCCTCAAATTCTATTGACTTTGAATGGCCTCTTGCTTTTTTGCTCTCCTTTATAATGATATTTTCATGATGAGGCTTTGGGAGTGCTAGTAATTTTTTGCATTCCCAGCTTTTTACCCCTTATTTCATCAGGGTGGATTTTTAGGATCCACTCTGGAAGAACGGACTCCCATTTTCCTACCTACCTTAATATTTTATTGTATTTTGAAAAGCTTCAGATGGCCTTTCAGGTTGCTTCAAGGGGTAAACTTGCTCATTTCCTCATCCAACATATTTCTTCTTCTCTTCTATAGTAGAACCTTTGGGCTTGCCCCCACTTACTATGAGAATAATTTAGATGAGGAAAAAACCACCCACACTAACTAATGCCTTTGTCAAAAATTTAATGTGACAAAAAAGACTTATGTTAAGGGAAAACTAGGGCATCGACCAGGTAGACAAAGCACTTTTTGGTTGCTACAGAATCGAATATGAGAATACTACCCTAGGAGGACCCAATGGGAATGCCTCTAGATCCTCTCTTAGATATACAAAGTTCATTTGCAGATTTTTGAAGTAAAAATCTCCAACATAGACTGAAGAAGCACACAAAATTGCACTAAAAATGCTCTTTATAGTTGTCCAAAAAAATTAATATCTCAAAGACTCAATAGATGCTTGTCACAGTTGGAATCAAGATCAAAGATCATTATTAATCAAAGTATACTAGAATAAGTGGTCTTATATAGATCCACTCATGACTTGATCTATAAATTCATGGGTATTCACCCTACCTTAAATTTCTTGAATTTGTGGGTTTGGCAGAACTTGGAGCCTCTTGGTGAGTATTCTTTGTGGTTTATTAGTAATGAATATTTTTTATTGTTTTTTCTTCACTTGCTACGAAAATAGGGAATTTGAATCATAAAAGAGGAATCATAGCATGACATGGTTATTTGTTTAGCCCTAAAGAGTGGCATTTGATACCCAAATTGAATCCATTGTTGTCCCAATTTGGATTCATTTGTATATACTTCCAATGGAGTTCTAGAGTGATCAGGTACTACAAATCATCAATAATTTTCTTGGAAGATATTTGGGTGTCTCTAGAGACACAATGGAAGGAAACACAATTTTTTATGCTATATTATGTGTTTAAATGTATCTCAACCAGACTTTATCGATAGAGGTGGAACTAAAAATTATAGACTATCTTGGATACAGCAATTGTATTATGAGGTGCTACCCTTTAGGTGTAGAGTTTACCATATATATGGGAATTTGGTTTGATCTTACCTAAATAATATGATCAAAAAAATGGAGGCTCCTCTAAGAATGTCAAATCTTCCTAAGGAGGGTAAGTCTATAGTCAATAAATAAGTAGCCAACATTTCTCAAGGAGGAGAAGCACAAGGAGATGATTTTGAACAATCCAAAACAAGGAGAAGGCAAAAGAAAAAATATGGTAAAGAGCAAACCTGACCCAAGACACTAGTGGAACAAGAAGAAGAACAACTGAGGAAGGAGTTGATGGAAATAATGAAATTGTTCAATCCCTTATTTTGGCTCCTTCTATCCTATAGTAGGTAATAGAGTGTAATGAGTTACCACAATCAAATTTTATAGGGACATTGATAGTGCATAACTAGGAGCAATCGATAATAAAGGACGTCATCATGGATTTGGTAGAAAATAATAGAGAAAAGCAAAATCTAGGGATAAGCCAGGTGGAGAAGAGATTAAAGAATATCAACTCTTAAGTAGTGGGTAGAAAATCAAATAGGGAATTGATAGCATCTAAATAAGAGTCTTTGAAATGCATACGAGAAAAAACTAGGTCTAAATGGCTTCCTAATCAAGTTTTTCAGACGTTCTCAGATAACTTGGAGGAGGATGTAATGGCTATTATAGAGGAGTCCAAAGGCAGTAAAATAATGCTTAAAGCATTAAATCATACATTCATTACCATAATTATGAAAGGGGAGGAGGGGTACATATTTCATATTACAAACCTATTACCTTATGCAATGTCATATACAAAATAATCATGAAGGTAATGAATAAGTGACTAAAACCTCTCCTAGACAACATTATCTCCTCAAAGCAAGGATTTTTGTAGAGGGTAGGCATATATTGGATGGTGTGGTTCTAGCTCGAGAGGCAATCCACTCAATGCAAAAAATATCAAAGAGGAATTCTCATAAAATCAAATATGTCAAAGGCTTATGATATGGTGGAGTGGAGATTCTTGTCAACGATGATGGTAACCTTTGACTTCTCTCAATATTGGATAGAATGGGTCATGAATTGCTTATATACTCTAACAAACTCATTATTAATAAAAGGTCTTCCCTCAAAACTGTTTGGAGCCACTCGAGGTATTCATCAGGGAGATAATTTTTCCCCTTGTATTCTTTTCATATTGGATGAAGACGGGTAGACTTATCTTGAGAAGAAGACAACAAGGTTCGCTAATAGGTATCAAGGTGGGTGAGGATGTTTTGACTCACATACAATTTATGGATGACACAGGATTGGTGGAAGTGGCCAATATCAAGGAAGCAAAAATGATCAAAGATACTCTTAATGTTTACCTTAAGGCCACAAACCAAGTAATTAATGATAATAAATCCAATGTAGTCTTCTTCAATATTTATTGAAGGCTTCAAGATAAAATTTTAGAGATCTTGGAATTTATGAAGACTTCTTTCTCAGTGGTCTATTTGGGGGTCCCTTTGTATTTTAAAAAAACTAAAGAATGCTATTTGGAGGTAAATATGGACCATATCAAAGAAATAATTAATCATTAGGCTCACAAAAGGTTAACCTTTGGGGATAAATTAACTTTTGTATTATTTCATTCAGGCCATGCCAATTTATAATTTTTCTATCATTTCTACCCTACATACCATATGGAAAGAGTTGGACAATTCTAGGTTTTATAGGAAGGAGTTAAAGGAGAGGGAAAATGGGTAATTGTAGGTTGGGAGAAAGTAAGCCAACCTAAGGTAAAGAGAGGTTTAATGGTATTGGGGAGATCAAAGCTAAATATAAAGCTTTGGTTGGAAATATTTATTGGAAATGGATCTCCCAACCAACTTTATTTAGTAGATTTTAAGCTAGTAAATATTTAGGATAGGTAAACCCAAATGAGGTGATTCATTTCCCTTTGGATGGTAATGAGTCCCTAGTGTTGTAGGCTCTAAATTTAGGATATTAGGTAGTGAAATATGGATTATTTTGTAAAGTGGTGAGAGGAGAGAAGGCATAATTTTGGATAGATTTAGGAGATCAATACCAACCTATCATTGTTAAATTACCAAAACTGTAACTAGTAAAAACAAGCATGGAAAGAAAGGGTTGTATCAATATTAAAATTTATTTCAACACTAGTCAACTAGAGGAGTATAGGTTTAATAAGTTTAAGAAGTTAGATGAGTGCCCAATTCCAATCCCTCTAGAATTGACACCCACCATGACTAAAATCTTGAAAAAAATATTTCTCACAAGTAGATATGAGGAGGATGAATTAGCTTGGGGCTATGGGAGCCTTGGAGTCTACATAGTGAAGGATGGATATGAAAATATCCTTCTAGAACCTCCTTCTCATGCATATTAGGTTGAGGATTGGAGAAATATTTGGCAATCCAAGGGTTGGCCAAAAGTAAATTTCTTTTCCTGGTAGTTCATGCACAATGGAATTCTTACTTTTGATAATCTAATACATGGGGGAATTGTTGGTTCATCCCAATGTGTTTTATGCTACAAAAGTGAGAAAAAATCTAAACACTTGATGTTTGAGTGCCCATTCACACACCAAATTTAGATGTGATGGTTTTTTGCTTATAAAATTTGAGTCAATGGTGATTTGAATCGGATTAATATTTGGAAAAGATGAAAGAGGGGAATAATTAAATATGAATCTCTTTGTATTTGGTGGAAGCTTGAATTAAACTTTATTTGGTGGCAAGCATGGTCATGCATAAGGGGTCGCCCTAAAATATATTAATAAAAATTGGGTGAATCAATTTTGAAATCTAGGCAAATAATATCCAAAATCATGTAGAAGACATGGTGAATTACATTTTTTTTCCACCAAAAAATATAAAAATATGGTAAATATATAATATTATTTGAAAAACTTGTAAAATTAAAAATATCATCTATTCCTACTATCGATCATCAGTCATCTATTCCTGCTATCGATCATCTCAAGAATAATCAATGTGTTAATAACCTCTCTTCTCATTACCATAAATAATTCACCAATATGCAAAAATATTCAACATGCATCTATAAATAAATTGTACAATAATAATCTACACAATAAAAAATATATATTCATAATACCTTTGAGGTAGGGCAACAACATACAATTCTCCTTATTGGAAGGAAGCCACTCCACAAGATCTTCAACTCCATGAGCCAAGACTTCTACAATAATACTTCATATATGACTTAATTTTTACAATGGGGGTACATCTCTCTTTATACAAGAATGTGATGGTTCACCTTCCATGAGTTACAAGGTCACCCATGTGGTGGTTCACCTTTCATGAGTTACAAAGTGCATAATATTATAATATGGTATTATGTTATATATTATTATAATTTTATGTGTGATCCATGCCTTAAGATAATATTGTATTATATCCTAACATATATATACTTAGGTACCTAGCATTCCATCTCCCTTAAAAAAATGTTTCATCATCGAAACATAGGAAGAAACTAAATAATATGATATTCTAAGTGAAGATAATAATTGGTACCGATCTTGATCATCCATCCATCCTAATGAAACTCTAATTGGTGTTGTTCTTTGGTGATGCCAAGCTACCCTTGTGCCATTTGAATACCCATAGTTTTTGTTCTTCTAGTTCCAAGTATATCCTTGTTTCCATGATTGTTGCCTCTCATGGTGATGTGGATGACGATATGCTCCAATATTTTGTACCTCTATTTTATGCTCTTCTCTCATACTCCTCTCTTTTGGATATTTTTTGGACTTTGGTTTAACTTCATATTTGATCTCTACCATTGCTTCCTCATATTCTATTACAAGTTCCTTCATGTGTTCTTCAATTTGTTCTCTTACAATGGTTTCTTGGTTTTCCCTTGATCCTTGCTCTCTAAGTTGAGAAATATCATGTAAAGTTATCTTCTTTCTTCTATACCATACTTTCATAAATTTATTTTGCACATTTATGTTAATAGTGCCCAAAGAATGCAACCAAGGATAACCAAGAATAATATGTATATCACCCATCTCAATAGCATAAAAATCAAGATAAAGTGATATTAGCTCAATTGATTAGATTCCTCAACATTTCAAGGAGGAGACCAAGGTTCAAATATTGCCAAATGATACAAGGATAATACTCAAGTTTTGTTGTAATACCACTATATGGTGATGATATAATATGGGTGGGACCCATTTCAATTCCATACAACCCATTAAAAAAATAGCATAAAAATCAAAGTGTAAAACATATTTAATCCATGGTGATCTTCAAATCTTTAAATCTTCAAAAATCTGAACATTCTCACCCTCAAGATTTATGTTTTTAATTTTTGTTGTTGGAACTTGCAAATTGTTAGCCATTTCCCTCTGATGAAATTATGCTTGCTACCAGGGTTTATGGAGATAATAACATTTTTCTTTTGGATGCAACCATGAACTTGCAAAATAAAATTTTGATATTCAAACAAATTTCTTTAGACATTGTTTAGCACCAAAGGTGTGATTTACTTGGCTTGCATATCCTTATCATTTTCCTTCAATATTCATTTGCTTAAAAATGCAACTTCAAATTCTTTTGATGTGAATGTATAATTATGGGCCTAACCAAAGTTTGAAAACCAAGAAACATATTCCCCTTTCAAAGCATTACAAAGCTCAATTTTGAATAACATGTGCTTATACTGAGAGGGGGGTGAACAGTATAACATAAAACTTTTCCACAAATAGTAGCATCAGCATTAATAAAATAGTAAACATCACACAAAGCATCACACACATGAGACACATCATTTTAACGTGTTTCACCCAATGTGGGCTACCTCCACAGAAAAATATTTCTTCTAAATATTTCTCAAATAATCTTCTAGGAATCCTTCCCAATTACAATGTTTATGGACCTCTGTCCAAAGGAGATGCTGATCCTCTAATCAAGTTTTTCAGACCTTCTTAGATAACTTGGATCTCTTCCATAGAAGAACTCTTTCCCCTTCTACTCTAGCTAGTGATCTTCTAGAAGACTCTATCTCTCAGTTGCACTGATTGGTGGATATCTCTCCACTTGAAGACTCCTCACTCAGACCTATCTTCAATTATCTTGGCTACTGGATCTCTATTCATTAAGACTCTGTCCTTTATACTCTGTCACCTCCAAAGCTCTATCTCAATACTGTACTAAACATAGTCCAGTAGGTCTACCACAAATTTGCTCAATATATTGTACTAAACATAGTACATTCGGTCTAGCGCAATTTTGCTCAATAGATCCACATAGAACTTGATCAAATATGCTCAACAGGTCCACACAGAACCTGATCAAATCTGCTCAATAGGTCCACACAAAATCTTGTCAAATATGCTCAATAAGTCCTCTCTAGGACTTGCTCAAATCTACATAGCAAGCTTTCACAAAAGCTTACACAAAATCAGTCCATAAGCTTTCTCAAAGACTTACCTCAATTCAACTTAACAAGCTCACACATAACTTGTCCAATCTCATAGAATCATAAAGAGAATTTTTAGAGACTCAATATGTTCTATACTTAATGCTCAATAAATATCTCAACTCAATATCATAGAAGCATAAAGAGAATTGTTAGAGACTCAATATGTTCTATACTCAAATCCCAATCTCAACTCAAATCAAAATATAGAATAGTTTGTTTCATGGAACTTGAACAACCACTTCACACAATCACTTAACTAGGCTCAATCAACTCTACTCAACCAATCACCTCAAGGAAAAATCCTTTCCACAAATCCTAGTCCAAGCATGTATCAACCAACTCAAAATGTTTCCAACAATGCTCAACAACAAATCTCACATAACAATGATACTTATGTTCTTAACTCAAGTTCAAGTTCTTTGCATGACCAATTGGCTTCAACAACAATGCTTATAAAACAAGGTTTAATCACAACTCTCATACTAGAAAACCTTGAAGCATTAAACCAAAAACTCCTCAAAAAGGAAACAACAATCAATCCTTTCCTCTCCAAAGATATTTTCAAAAATAAATCACCGAAAAATGTCAATGAAGAATATTGCCCATACCTTTTGATGCCTTATGAGTTGTCCACTAAATCTGCCACACTCAACACATTTTCTTTTTCCACTATCAACAAGGATTAGAGGTCTTGAGTAATAACACAGTAATAAAAATAATATCTCAATAACACCTTATCACTTCTACTCAATAAAATTCACCATACCCTCTTATGCAAGAAATAAACCCTTAAAAGAATGAATCAAACTTACTTTTGAAACTCCTTGACAAAACCAGAAATATCTCCTTGCACACACCTTATTTCTCCCTCTAAGCAACCTTGGCAAAAAATAAAATATTAAACAACATCAAAAATTAAATCCACTTGCCTTGCCCTCGATGAGATTTGATCCCTTGACATCCTCCTTCCCAACGCCTTAGCCGCATCCAAGCCGTCATTGGGCCACACGTCCTGACGTGTCTAAAATGGCATGTCCACTATAAAGTTTCTGTGAACAGTGCTCCTCCAAAAAACAAGTGCTTCAAGCGCTTCTTCCTTGCTATCCAAAATGTCTCACGCGAATTGAATGTAGTACCTCCTCCTTAGTACCAAGCCAACGTACCACTAGGCCACACTGGCCTTTGCGCTTAAAGCCTCTGAACATTCACACCTTTAGTCTTTACTAAATTGTAAGGCCTTCAAAAAAAAAAACCTTTTCGCACGTGCTTCGAATAAATAATTACAATGAATGCCTTGGTAAATGTTTTTTTATGGAATTTATATAATGCTTTTGTCCTCTTTTGCAATAACATCGGCGCTTCAAATAATTTCGACATCAAAATTTAAATTTAAATATTATAAATTAAAAAGAACCAACCTTAGGTTTAATTTAATTAAACTTTAGAACCTTGTCTTAATGCCCAATCTTGGTATAATTAAATAAACCTCCTTTTTAACCTTTGCAATAACCCACCTTGGGTTTTTATAAACCAATCACTTAACCTGTGCTCCCAATAATATTAAAATATTATGGAGCCTTTTTCCTTTCATTTTTGCACTGATGAAGCTTTTTCCTTGGATGACTTGGGTGAATTTATTTCTTTTTGAATTCCTTAATAAGAGTGATAACTCTATCAGGTGATATCAATGACAACATTGACTTAGAGGACTCAAAATGTCCAACAATATCCCCGTTTGTCATTGATGGAAACCTTTATCCTTTTACTGAAACTTGATCTTCTTTTCTGCTCCCCTTGGGTCTTTGCTCCCCCTAGCTCAATGCTCTCTCAAATATCAAATCTCTCCTCATATCAAATCTCTCCCCCTTTGACATCAATGGCAAAGGGTCACCTTTGGGGCTCGAGGCTAAGAATGAGCCTCTTAGCTTAGCCCCTCCCCCACCTCCACATGAGGTGGTTAATTCTTGGGTGGGAGTATCACTCCCAATTTTCCTCGAAGATACTCAAAAGTTTCTTTTGAGAGTGGCTTACTGAATATATCTGCTATCTATTCCTTTATAGTGACATACTCCAATCTGACCTGTTTATCTAACACCTATTCTCTCAAAAAAAGATACTTAATCAGAATGTGCTTTGTCCTAGAGTGCATTACTATATTTTTTGAGATACATATGGCACTGGTATTATCACATAGTATAGGAATGGGCTGATCATGCTTTATCTTGAAGTCTTCTAAACTTCTCTTCATCCACAACACATGTGTACAACTGGCTATTGTTGTAATATATTATGCCTCTTCTATAGATAGTGATACTGAAATCTGCTTCTTACTTAACCAAGAGACTAGACTTTCTCCAAGAAAGAAAGCTCCTCCACTTGTGTTTTTTCTATCATCAATGTTTTCGGCCCAATATGCATCTGTATATGATGTGAGTGTGAAACTGTCACTTTTGGGATACCAAAGCCTAAAATCCATGTCCCTTTTAGATACCTAAAAATTATTTTTACTGTTGCCACATGTGTTTCCTTAGGTGCTACTTGAAACCTTGCCACTAATCCCACTTACTGTACTATGTTTGGTCTTGTATTTGTGACATATAATAAGTTGTCAATCATGGATATGTATAGTCTTTGATCTGCCTCTGGAGATTCATCATCCTTACTCAACTTGCACCCTATGACCATAGGAGTACTTACTGGTTTGCAATATTCTAACCTAAATTTCTTCAACATCTCCTTGATGTACTTGGCTTGAGAAAGAAACACTCCCTTTCCTGATTGTGAAATCTGAATACCAAGAAAGAAGGATAATTCACCAAGCATAGACATCTCAAATTCACTTTGCATATTCTTAGTGAATTCTTTGCACATCTTGTCATTGTTTCCCCCAAAAATTATGTCATCAACATAAACGACCACTATTAGAAGATCATTTCCTTTGTTTTTGATAGACAAATTACTATCTGCTATTCCTTTCCTTAATCCATATTCCTGTAGATACTTACCCAATCTTGAGTACCATGCTCCGGGAGCCTGCTTTAAACCATACAATACCTTTTTCAATCTGCATACCTGATCTGGCGTATCTGCTAGTATGAATCCCTCTAGCTGTTCAATGTAGACCTCTTCTTCTAGAACCCCATTTAGAAAATTTGACTTGACGTTCATCTGATATACCTTGAAGTTCTTGAAACTTGTGAAAGCTAAAAACATCCTTATATATTCAAGTCATGCAACTGGAGCAAAAGTTTCATCAAATTCAATTCCTTCTACTTGTGCATAACTTTTGCATACTAACCTTGCTTTGTTTCTGACCACTTGTCCATCTTCATTCAACTTATTTCTGAAAACCCATTTTGTGCCAATCACATTTTTGTCCTTTGGTCGTGGAACAAGCTCCCAAGTTTTGCTCTTCTCTATATGATCCAATTCCTCATTCATTGCTTTAAGCCAAAATTCATCTTCACTAGCCTGAGTGAAATATTTTGGATCAATCTTAGATAGAAAAGAAAAATTTGCTTGTTGAAATGGTTTTATTATTTTTCTCCTTGTCTGTATAATGTCCCCATTTTCAGTGACTTGGAGGTAATGACCTTGATGACCTATTTTGAGTCCTTGTAGGTCATGCAGAGTGGTTAAGGGACTCATCACCATGGAGAAAATATCTTTGTTCGAGCTCCAACATGGTCTATTGTAGCTTGATTGGCCATTTTTGAATCATGGGTGATATTTTTGGCCTTAGATGATTTATTTCCCTTTATGCATAATATATATATTATAAAAATAATTTTATAAAGAGAAATTATAATTAAAAATTATAATGAAGACTTGTTGTTTTAAAACAATATTAAGTTTACTAGGTTGGGGGACCAAGGAGCCATCCCCTTCCTTGGAGGCTTCTAAAGGTTTATTGAAACAAGCATAAATAAGAGTGATGTGAGTTCATTTGGGAGGAGGAAAGATATTTGTTTGTTTGGGTGATCTTTTTCTGAGGGCATTGCAAAAATATGCAGTTTTGGGGCTTGTGGGGAGTCAACCTCCATGAGAACATTGGTTTCGTATGTGCAATACCATACCTAGCCAATTAGAGGAGTTGCTACAATGGGTAACTCATTGTGCTTCAAAGTTTATTTCAGCTTAGGGTTTGTGGATTGTTGAAGGCCAGCTTTGGGAAAATCGGAGACATGGGTTTTGTTGCTCAACTTCAGCCATTCAGGAAATCATATTTACATTAAGGATTGGAGCTCATTAGAGTTACTTTTATGTGTTCATCCATGACTGGTTATTTCATATCAGACCTACATGTTTGTTCGTAGTTGCATATTATAATCTTATTTCATTATGGGTATTGGTTCATTGCATTGGTCTTGAGACAACAATCATTTCAAGTATTTAATTGTAATTTTTGACAAAGGGAATGAATTTATAGGAAGATTCGAACCTTCCAGCTGGGTGCCCTTCCTTGGAACCCACGACTTAGGGTTTATGGTGCTATTTTGGGTGTTATTGTTGGGGGGCTGACATTAAGTTAAGGCTGATATTTTGGGTGCTATTTCTGGGGGCTGACATTGAGTTAAGGCAGTCTAAATTACATCATATTTTGACCAATATTTTTCATTGAGAGGCAGATAGGGGTTTGCCAAAATTTGAAGACAACTGGATTGAAAAACGGAGCACCTGGGTTCAACTGTTTTGATCATCATTGAGGATTCACACTTGGTGCTTCATCTGTTTATAGAGGCATTTACATTGTTGTTGATTTTAATGTATCTAGGGTTTGAACATTCTGAAGTTGTGCCCTAGTTCAAAAATAAAATTGAAATTAAGTTGCAAATTTTGGATGTTTATTTATGCAATAATTGTGCAAATTAAAATATATTTTAATTCAACAAATTTAAATAAATTGGAAAAAAAATGAGAAAAAATCACAGAAGGGGGTGGCCATTATAGTGGTATCAGATCAGGTCATTCCTGCCACCCTGTGGAAACTTCAAGTCAATTTCAAATTCAATGGCATCTATTTATTGGACTGAGAGACAACGTGAGTGGGATAGGACCAGCATGAGATAGAAAAGTCCCTCAAAAGTTTTGTTGCAATGATGAAAGTTCCTCTACCTTCAGTTCCTCTTTAGGTTCAATGGAAGTCAGAGCCGATAGTAGTAGACCAACATAAACAGTATAGATAGGAGTGGGATGCACTAGGTTCAAATTTTCAAAAACTCATGTCATTCTAGGATTTTATGGGTACTCGAAACAGGCAAACTCCTAGAAATAGGAGTAGACCAATTCATCAGGGACAGATCCACCAAGAACAGGGAGAACCGATACAACCCACATCACATGAACATTCTGAGATTCAGGAACAAAGGAGGACAGGCAGCGAAGTGATTACAAAAAATCTATAGGTTTTGAAACCTCCTCACATCAGTAGGAACCAGTTGAGGTGAGAGCATAAGTGCTTCACATGCCAAAAACCTTGGATGCTTGGTCATGTTTGTGAGACCAGCTATGACAGTGATTTATTACAACCTAGTATGGTTGAGGACAACAAGAAGATTGAGCCGATTGTAGATGCTTCACCTTAGGAAATAAGCCAGATAGAAGCTCAAAATGACTTAGGTGATGATGAGTTGCTAGAAGATGGTTTGTCACAGGGTGAATGCATATCAGAGTTTCAGGATGACTTGGTCAAGGAGCATCTTGTTGATGATGGGGCAGTAGTTGTGGGTTTACATGTAGTTATAGTTGTTAACATACCAGTTGGAGTCCCTACTGCTATTAGTTGTCTTGTGGACACTACTGGGATTGTTTCTGGACATGTTAGCTTAGTTGAGGTTTCTGTCACGACTACAAGAGTGGATACTGATGCATATGTTACTCATGATAATGTTGTCTCAGACTTCATAGCAGCCATTTTTTATGAGTCTATTGCTTATTCTCAATCAATTCATTTTGATACTATTGAGCATCATGACAGCTTTGGTGATGCAAGGATTGATAGGATTATGGCATATAGTGGTGACAATGTAGGTGAAGGGTTTGGTTATCAAACCAAATTTTTGGAGGAGATTGCATAGGTTGTTCTACCTACCGATGATTCATAGAGTGATGTTACAGGGGTAGTGCATTTTGAGGATTATAACTACTATGACGATATTGTACAACATAACTCACTTACAGTAGCTGAGCATAGTCCAGGAGTTGGCATGAGATTAGAGGATCATATTATAGTCTTTGGGATCTAGGTTTGTTGGCATACGATGGTAATATTTCACTGGTAGGAGTTGTTTCTCCTTTTGGTGGAATTTATACCCTAGATTTATAGAGAGAGCTATGCTCAGGGGGCAGATTGGGAGATGAGTACCTAGTTAGCATGATAAAGGAGTTGTTTTTCAGAGCTGTGTCGGGTAGTTGATAAGTTTTATGAGCACCATATGGCAGATTTATGCATGAGTCCCTATAATAGTACATCCGTGTGTGATGTTATTCCTTTGTATAGTGTGATGCTTTGGGATTTTGATATCAGACACAATTCTAGACCCTCTCCCTGGTTGCAGTTGTTCGACATGTGCAGTGCCAGCAGGAGTGAACATCATGTTCAGTTGATTGTGTATAATCTACGGGAGCATGATATACTGTTAGCATTTAATGAGTTATTTTGGTGGATCTCAGAGGCTCAGCATCAGCATAGTGAGATATTTTAGAGGATGTTGTGGGATCCTGGTATACCTTGCCATTGCTTGAGGACAAGCAATGTTAAGGGGGGGAGATTGTAATGTCCCCATTTTCAGTGACTTGAAGGTAATGACCTTGATGACCTATTTTGAGTCCTTATAGGTCATGTAGAGTGGTTAAGGGACTCATCGCCATGGAGAAAATATCTTTGTTCGATATTCATCATGGTCTACTGCAGTTGATTGGCCATTTTTGGATCATGGGTGATATTGTTGGCCTTAGATGATTTATTTCCCTTTATGCATAATATATATTATAAAAATAATTTTATAAAGGGAAATTATAATTAAAAATTATAATGAAGCCTTGTTGTTTTAATACAATATTAAGTTTACTAGGTTGGGGGACCAAGGAGGCATCCCCTTCCTTTGAGGCTTCTAGAAGTTGATTGAAACAAGCATAATTAAGAGTGATGTGAGTTCATTTAGGAGGAGGAAAAATATTTTTTTGTTTGGGTGATACTTTTCTGAGGGCATTGTAAAAATGTGTAGTGTTGGATCTTGTGGGGAGTCAACCTCCATGAGAACATTGGTTTCATATGTGCAATACCATACCTAGCCAATTAGAGGACTTGCTACAATGGGTAACTCATTGTGCTTCAGAGTTTATTTCAGCTTAAGGTTTGTAGATTGTTGAAGGTCAGCTTTGGGCAAATCGAAGACATGGGTTTTGTTTCTCAGCTTCAACCATTTAGGATATCATATTTACATTAAGGATTGGAGCTCATTTAGAGGTACTTTGATGTGTTCATCCATGACTGGATATTTCATATCATACCTACATGTTTATTCGTAGTTGCAGATTAGAATCTTATTCCATTGTGGGTATTGGTTCATTACATTGGTCTTGAGACAACGATCATTTCAAGTATTTAATTGTAATTTTTGACAAAGGGAATGAATTTCTAGGAAGGTTTGAACCTTCCAGCTGGGTGCTCTTCCTTGGAACCCACGACTTAGGGTTGATGGTGCTATTTTGGGTGTTATTGTTGGGGGGGCTGACATTAAGTTAAGGTTGACATTTTGGGTGCTATTGCTGGGGGCTGACATTGAGTTAAGGCAATCTAAATTACATCATATTTTGACCATCATTTGTCATTGAGAGGCAGACAAGGGTTTACCAAAATTTGAAGATAACTGGATTGGCAAACGGAGCACCTGGGTTCAATTGTTTTGATCATAATTGAGGATTCACACTTGGTGCTTCATCCGTTTATAGAGGTATTTACATTATTGTTGATTTTAATATATCTAGGGTTTGAACATTCTGAAGTTGTGCCCTAGTTCAAAAATAAAATTGAAATTAAGTTGCAAATGTTGGATGTTTATTTCTACAATAATTGTGCAAATTGAAATATATTTTAATTTAGTAAATTTAAATAAATTAGGAAAAATTGAGAAAAAATTGCATAAGGGGGTGGCCATTATAGTTTGTCTTTCATCTAGATTCCAGATGATATGATATTTTGGGTGATGTTTCTATACATACCTAGAAGGAGTCTTAGGAAGAAGTCTTTGTAATTCTTCTTCATCATTATTTGATTTCTCACAAAATTCTTCTTGACAACATCCATCTTCTTGGTATAAAATTTGTTGAACTGATTCTCTAGAATCTATCTTCTCATTAATTATTATATTCATACTTTCCACCATAGTGCGTGTTCTTTTGTTGTAACATCTATAAGCATTTATATTTGTAGAATAACCAAGAAAAATTCCCTTATTACATCTTGGATCAAATTTACCCAAATTCTGATCTTCCCGTCTTATGTAACATTTGCTTCCAAAGATCTTGAAATGTTTTACTCAACCCTGCACGTTAATCGTAAAGATTTCTCACACTAACCAAATAAAAAAAATTAATTTTCCACATTAACCAAATAAAAAAAAAGTAATTGCGAAATAAAATACGATCGTTAAAAAAAAAAAATTATTTTTAAATTTTTTTAAGATACGGTCGTCGAAATACCGCTAAGCAAATCTTAGCGACATTCATATGGACGCTGGAATTCGCAAAGATTTGATATGGGTCATGGATGACTCGTTAAAGCACATATCGAAATGTTCCGCTCTTTTGGATTACGTCACTCTACAGCTTGATTTGACAAAATTCATGCTAGTGCAGGTGAATACAAAAATTTCGTGCTTTCTCAAAATATCAAAGTCAAATGAAGATTCCCAAAGTCAAATGAAGATTCCCGAGTACAATTGGAAAACGTCATAATTTTTTTTGTTTTGGTTATTATGAGAAAGGTATAGGATTAAGCAGTCTAGAAAGTAGCGTTTTAGACTGTCTTATGGCCCATAATCGTTTAGTAATTTTTTTTTTGAGTAAAGAGGAAGTTAAAAATAGTTAATCTACACAATCTTTGACCAATCCTTCTAGTGAAACATGATCTAATTTTTTAATAAAGTCAAGAATAGTTTACCTATTCTTCTAGTGGAACATGACCTCTCCTTTCCAGTGGAACATTACATTTCACTGCAGAGGCTCGCATGAACAGCTTGCGCCACGTAAGTGAACGCAGACAAAACACGCTTATTATGCACTTTATATACCTTTGTCCACGCGTGCGGCGCTATATATACCGCAAAGGCGCAAATTCCTCGAGTCTTAGGCACAGAAAGTCACACAGAAAGTCAACTTTGTTTCTATTTGCAATTTGCCCAAGGCATATGGAAAAATCAGGAAGAGAAGGAGACCCCTTCGCTTCGACAGCAGAGAACGGAGAAAAGCCTCGGGAATATAAAGGAATCCGACTGCGAAAATGGGGGAAATGGGTCTCCGAAGTGAGAATGCCCAAAACCAGAGCCAAAATTTGGTTGGGCTCTTCCGACACCGCAGAGCAGGCTGCCCGCGCCTACGACGCCGCGGTTTACTGTCTCAGGGGACCCAAGGCCAAATTCAATTTTCCCAATTCCATACCCGCAATTCCGTCTGTATCGTCCAAATTCAATTTTCCCAATTCCATACCCGCAATTCCGTCTGTATCGTCGATTTCCCGTGAGCAGATTCAGGTGGTCGCAGCCAAATATGCGCATGGGCAAATCCCCTCGGACAGGAAGAATAATAGTAAAGTCGAATCGACAGAGGCAGGCGTGTGGCCGTCAAGGTCGTCCTCTGTTTCAGAAATGGAGGCGTCAAGTGACAGTCAAATGGTCTCCAGGGAGCAGTGTTCGGCTATGGGGGAATCCTTTTTGGCGGAGTCGGATGACAATCAGTGGTCGAAATTGGAAAAATTGCCGTCACTTGATGAGGCGGAGAAACTGGAGCTCATGTTTCGGACAGAAGAGGAGGTGTCTATCTTCTTCGACCCGACGGACTTGTGGAGCTCATGTTTCGGACAAAAGAAGAGGGGTCTATCTTCTTCGACGGACTTGTGGAGCTTCTGAGCTCTCTGAATTGAAATGACCCGACCACATTATGACCGAAAATAATGAAAATTAAAAATAAATAAATTAAGTATTATTAATGTAATAATTTTATATTAATATGTTTTATTAAATAAAATTAATATTTTTTAATAATATTTTGTTTTATTTTTTATGTGATTTTTTTTTTTATCTAATTTAAATATGCAAGGTATATTTTTTGATTTTGAAAATTATTAAACTTTTTTATTAAAATTTGGATATATTTTTTCATTGGTATTTTAACCATACATCTTTTTTATTAAATAGATATTTAAATTGGTTCACTTAATTTGTCAAAATTATTCATCAAACATGAAAAAACATAATTCAACTATTCTAACCTCAATTTTTAAGTATTAAACCCACTATAATCATAGTTTGTAAAGTGAAGGCATGATTCTAAACCCAAAACATTCTTGCATAAACTTCAAGATGTCGTTTCTCCTCCGCTTGATTGACCTGTAATGGTCACATCCACAAAATTGTGGAAGTGAAAATTAACCTGTGTTTTTCCAATCCAAGGTCAAGGACGAAAAATGTTGGATCTTCTACCCCCTTGAGCTCTGATCCATTTATGGCACCATCCCCTTTGGATAGCGACCACTTGCATCCGTCCCTAAGATTGGCATATTTTTATTTTCCTTACCATCTCAAAGATTTGAGTTTGAATCCTTGTCTACCTCTCCCATCACTCATAAATGCTCTAAGCTCACCTTCCCAAGGCTAGAAAATCTATAAATTGAGGCCTTGGGGTTCCATTCTATCAAACACATTCTAGCTAAAAAAACTCTTGACTCTTTGCTTTCTCACTTTACTCTCTCTTGCTCTAATTTTTCATGGTTATCATAGTTGAATGTTGGAGGACCTTGGGAAGGCTAGAGGAGAGAATTCACTCTCTTCTTGGTTGTTGTATCTTTCTCTATTCCACTTTGATGTTTATTTCTTTCATTTTGCATGCTAACATCTTGTTTAATTATAGGTTTTTTTTTTTTTTGTTATAATTACTCTTTACATGCTTAATTATTGGTATTTTAGCTTATTGTTTTTGTAGTATTGGCACGTTTTTTACTTCAAATCTTCAGCTTGCTAAACCCCCTTTGTTATTTTATTAAGCTTGAAATCAACTCTCAATTTAGGCAAGCACAAGTTAATGCAACCAAAAATCAATATAGCTCAAGTTACAGAAACCTAATACCAAGATTGAAAAGGCTTGCATAGTAAATTCTTGATACAGTGGATACACCTAACAACTGCAGGCAGATAATCCGATACTAAAAGGAAAACTGGAGAATGGTTCATAATTATTGACAGTTTGAGGTATGTCAATATTAGTCTGCTAAAAATATGTTCAAGGCACTTGATGAAACCATTATCCTAAAAATATGATTCAATGTGACTATACCAAGCTCTCAGTGCTTGTTTTAAACTATACAAGGCTTTCTTTAGTTTATACACATTTCCTTCTTGTCCTTCTAGATCATAGCATGGTGGTTGGTCTATGTAGGCATCTTATTCCAACACCCCATTTAGAAAATCAACCTTTAATCCATCCGGTAAATTTTCCACCTTTTTTGGTTTGTCAATGCTAGAATCATCTTAACTGGTGAACGTAGGAATATAGCCTTTGATTAATCTCCTATGTGGAGTAAGTGTAGCATTAGTATAGCCTTATTAAAGGTAAAAAAATCCTCCTCTTGGTGTAGGGGAATATTTTTGGTTTATTGAAGACTTACCCCCACTATTGTTTGTAAATGTGAAGAGCTAGATTTGGTGGTCGGTTTTATTGTAAAAAAAAAGTGAAGAGAAGGATATATGGATTTGGTTTTAAAGTTGCCATAATAACTACCTTTCATATAATATAAAATATTTATATTTTTATCTTTTGCACATTTTTTTGGTTATATTTTATTTTGTGGAATTTCTCTGGTGAGGTACCGAAAGAGAAATACCTTATGCATCATATCAAACCATCTATCTCTCTGGTTCCCTTGTCTTGTATTCTCCTTCTAGTACTAGATTATTTTTCTATGGTTATCTGGTGTTATGTCCACTTACTATGAATTTGTTGTGCAAGTCTTCCCGATCTTGATATTGGGTTCCCATAATCAGACTATCTACACTTTCATTTGTATTAACTTGTGTTTACATTTTGGATATTAATTTAAGCTCTAACAAAAAAATTTTAAAATTGGCTCAAAAAATATAAGGAGAATTGGAAGTGGAGAGGAAAATAGAGCTCTAGAAGAGAAAACTAGGGCATCGATTGGGTAGCGGAAGAGATTTTTGGTTATTGTGGATTTGAAGACAAGATTGCTGCCCTAGGAGGGCCCAATGGGGACACCTCTGGATCCTCTTCTAAAGAGACATAGTTCTTTTGCATATTTGTTAAATGATAAATCTCCATCAAAGACTGAAGAAGCACAAAAAACTGCATTAAAAATGCTCTTTACGGATGTTGGAAATAGATCAACATCTCAACGAGTTAATGGATGTTTGCCACAGTTAGAATCAAGGCCAAAGATTGTCATTGAGCAAAGGATGATCGAAGAAATAGTTTTATATAGAGCCAATAATGATTTGATCTATAAATTCATGAGTATTTGCCCTACCCTGAATTTTTTGTATTCCTGGGTCTGAAAAAAATTGGGAGCCTCTTGGTGAGTATTCTTTGTGGTTTATTAGCAATGGATATTTTGTTGTTAGTTTTTCTTCACTGACCAATAGAAATAGGGCTTTCGAATTAGAAAAGAGGAATCATGGTCCGATAGGATTATTTGTTCAACCCTGGAGAGTGGGATTTGATCCTCGAATTGAACCCACTATTGTCTTGATTTGGATTCGTTTGTATGCACTTCCAATGGAGTTTTGGAGTGAGCAAGTATTGAAAATTATCGGTAATTACCTTAGAAGACATTTGGGTGTTTCCAAAGACACAATAGAAGGAAACACAATTGTTTATGCAATATTATGTGTAGAAATAAATATTAGCCAACCTCTACCGGTAGAGGTGGAACTTGAACTTGCAGGACTATCTTGTATTCAACAACTAGATTATGAGGCATTGCCCTTCAGATGCAGATTTTACCACAAATATGGGTATTTGGCCCGATCTTGCCCAAATATTATGAACATAAAAATGGAGGCTCCTCTAAGAATTTCAAATATCCGTAAGGAGGGTAAGTCAACAATCAACAAAGAACCAACCAATATTTCTCATGGTAAAGAAGCACAAGGAGATGGTTTTGAACAACCCAAAAGAAGGAGAAGGCAAAAGAAAATTATGGTAAAGAGCAAACCCAACTCAAGCCCTCCAATAGGTATGAGATATTTAAGACACTAATGGACCAAGAAGAAGAATAATTCATGGAAGGAGTGGATGGGAATAATGAAAATAATAACAACCATGTTCAAGCTCCTCTTTTATCTCCCCCCATCATAGAGTAGGTAATTGAGTACAGTGAGTTACCACAGTCAGAGAGTGCAAGGGCATTGATAGTGCATATCCAATAGCAACCAATAATTAAGGATGTCAACATGTGCATAGCAGAAAAGAACAAAGAGGCCAACTCTAGAGATAACTCAGGTGGAAAAGAGATCAAAAAATAGCATCTCTCAAGGAGTAGGTATAAAATCAAATAAATAATCGATAGCAGTTCAAGGAGACAAACTCATCACTAGAGGCTCGGTGAGGCCAATAGATTTTTACTACTCTCAAGGTAACCAATGATTATACAATCATGGAATGTTAGGGGTTTAAACAATATAACCCATTAATCTGTTATTCAAAGACTCTTAGAAAAATAACTTAGATCTCTTCCATAGGAGAACTTTTTCCCCTTCTGCTCTGGCTAGTGATCTTCTAGAAGACTCTATCTCTTTGCTACACTGACTGGTGGATCTCTCTCCACTTGAAGAATCCTCACTCAGATCTGTCTTCAATTGTCCTGGTTGTTTGATCTTTATCCATTAATACTCTGTCCTTTATACTCTGTCACCTCCAAAGCTCTATCTCAATATTGTACTAAACATAGTCCAATCGGTCTAGCACAACTCTGCTCAATATCTTTTACTAAACACAATACATTTGGTCTAGCGCAATTCTGCTCAATAGCTCCACACAGAACCTGATCAAATATGCTCAACAGGTCCAAACAGAACCTTATCAAATCTGCTCAATAAGTCCACACAAAAGCTTGTCCAAATCTGCTCAATAAGTCCTCTCTAGGACTTGCTCAAATCTACATACCAAGCTTTCACAAAAGCTTACAAAAAATCAATCCACAAGCTTTCTCAAAGACTTACCTCAATTCAACTTAACAAGCTCACACATAACTTGTCCAATCTCATAGAATCATAAAGAGAATTGTTAGAGACTCGATATGTTCTATACTTAATGCTCAATCAATATATCAACTCAATATCATAGAAGAATAAAGAGAATTGTTAGAGACTCAATGTGTTCTATACTTAAATCCCAATCTCAACTCAAATCAAAATAGTTTTTTTCATGGAACTTGAACAACCACTTCACACAATCACTTGACTAGGCTCAATCAACTCTACTCAACCAATCACCTCAAGGAACAATCCTTTCCACAAATCCTAGTCCAAGCATGTATCAACCAACTCAAAATGTTTCCAACAATGCTCAACAACAAATCTCACATAACAATGACACTTATCTTCTTAACTCAAGTTCAAATTCTTTGCATGACCAATTGGCTTCAACAACAATGCTTATAAAACAAGGTTTAATTACAACTCTCATACTAGAAAACCTTGAAGCATTAAACCAACAACTCCTCAAAAAGGAAACAACAATCAATCATTTCCTCTCCAAAGATATTTTTAGAAATCAATCACCCAAAAATGTCAATGAAGAATATTGTCCATACCTTTTTGATGCCTTATGAGTTGTCCACTAAATCTACCACACTCAACACATTTTCTTTTTCCAATATCAACAAGGGTTAGAGGTCTTGAGTAATAACATAGTAATAAAAATAATATCTCAATAACACCTTATCACTCCTACTCAATAAAATTCGCCATACCCTCTTATGCAAGAAATAAACCCTCAAAAGAATGAATCAAACTTACTAATGGAACTCCTTGACAAAACCAGAAATATCTCCTTGCACACACCTTATTTCTCCCTCTAAGCAACCTTGGCAAAAAATAAAATATTAAACAACATCAAAAATTAAATCCACTTGCCTTGTCCTCGGCAGGATTTGATCCCCCGACGTCCTCCTTCCCAACGCCTTAGCCGCAACCAAGCTGTCATTGGGCCACGTGCCCTGACGTGTCTAAAATGACACATCCACTATAAAGTTTCTGTGAACAGTGCTCCTCCAAGTGCTTCTTCCTTGTAATCCAAAATTCCTCACACGAATTGAATTCGGGACCTCCTCTTAGTACCAAGCCAACGTACCACTAGGCCATGCTGGCCTTTGCGCTTAAAGCCTCTGAACCTTCACTCCTTTAGTCTTTACTAAATTGTAAGGCCTTCGAAAAACAAAACCTTTTCGCATGTGCTTCGAATAAATAATTACAAGGAATGCCTTGGTAAATGTTTTTTTATGGCATTTAAAAAATGCCTTTGTCCTCTTTTGCAATCATGTCGGCGCTTCAAATAATTTTGACGTCAAAATTTAAATTTAAATATTATAAATTAAAAAGAACCAACCTTATGTTTAATTTAATTAAACTTTAGAACCTTGTCTTAATGCCCAATCTTGGTATAATTAAATAAACCTATTTTTTAACCTTTGCAATAACCCACCTTGGGTTTTTATAAACCAATCACTTAACCTGTGCTCCCAATAATATTAAAATATTATGGAGCCTTTTTCCTTTCATTTTTGCACTGCTGAAGATTTTTCTTGGATGACTTGGGCGACTTTATTTCTTTTTGAATTCCTTAATAAGAGTGATAAATCTATCAGGTGATATCAATGACAACTTTGACTTAGAGGACTCAAAATGTCCAACAATCTCCCCCTTTGTCATTGATGGCAACCTTTATCCTTTTACTAAAACCTAACCTTCTTTTTTGCTCCCCCTAGGTCTTTGCTCCCCCTGGCTCAATGCTCTCTCAAATATCAAATCTCTCCTAATATCAAATCTCTCCCCCTTTGACATCAATGGAAAAGGGTCACCTTTGGGGCTCGAGGCTAAGAATAAGCCTCTTAGCTTAGCCCCTCCCCCACCTCCACATGAGGTGGTTAATTCTCGGGTTGGAGTCTCACTCCCAATTTTCCTTGAAGATACTCAAAAGTTTCTTTTGAGAGTGGCTTAGTGAATATATCTTCTATTTATTCCTTTGTAGTGACATACTCCAATCTGACCTGTTTATCTGACACCTGTTCTCTCATAAAATGATACTTAATCAAAATGTGCTTTGTCCTAGAGTGCATTACCGTATTTTTTGAGATACATATGACATTGGTATTATCACATAGTATAGGAATGGGTTGATCATGCTTTATCTTGAAGTCTTCTAAACTTCTCTTCATCCATAACACATGTGTACAACTGGCTATTGCTACAATATATTCTACCTCTTCTGTAGATAGTGATACTAAAATCTGCTTCTTACTTAACCAAGAGACTAGACTTTCTCCAAGAAAGAAAGCTCCTCCACTTGTGCTTTTTCTATCATAAATATTATCGGCCCAATCTGCATCTGTATATGTTGTGAGTGTGAAACTATCACTTTTGGGATACCAAAGCCCAAAATCCATAGTCCTTTTTAGATACCTAAAATTTATTTTTACTGTTGCCACATGTGTTTCCTTAGGTGCTGCTTGAAACCTTGCCACTAATACCACTGACTGTACTATGTCTGGTCTTGTAGTTGTGACATTTAATAATTTTTCAATCATAGATATGTATAGTCTCTGATCTACCTCTAGAGATTCATCATCCTTACTCAACTTGCACCCTATGACCATAGGAGTACTTATTGGTTTGCAATCTTCTAACCTAAATTTCTTCAACATATCCTTGGTGTACTTGGCTTGAGAAAGAAATACTCCCTTTCCAGATTGTGAAATTTGAAGACCAAGAAAGAAGGATAATTCACCAAGAAGAGACATCTAAAATTCACTTTGCATATTCTTAGTGAATTCTTTGCACATATTGTCATTGTTTCCCCCAAAAATTATGTCATCAACATAAACGACCACTATTAGAAGATCATTTCCTTCGTTTTTGATATACAAATTACTATCTGCTATTCCTTTCCTTAATTCGTGTTCCTGTAGATATTTACCCAATCTTAAGTACCATGCTCTGGGAGCCTGCTTTAAACCATACAATACCTTTTTCAATCTGCATACCTGATCTGGTGTATCTACTAGTATGAATCCCTCTAGCTGTTCAATGTAGACCTCTTCTTCTAGAACCCCATTTAGAAAAGTTGACTTGACATTCATCTGATATACCTTGAAGTTCTTGAAACTTGTGAAAGCTAAAAATATCCTTATATCTTCAAGTCATGTAACTGGAGCAAAAGTTCCATCAAAGTCAATTCCTTCTACTTGTGCATAACCTTTGCATACTAACCTTGCTTTGTTTATGACCACTTGTCCATCTTCATTCAACTTATTTTTGAAAACCCATTTTGTGCCAATCACATTTTTATCCTTTGGTCGTGGAACAAGCTCCCAAGTTTTGCTCTTCTTTATATGATCCAATTCCTTATTCATTGCTTTAACCCAAAATTCATCTTCACTAGCCTGAGTGAAATCTTTTGGCTCAATCTTAGATAGCAAAGAAAAATTTTCTTGTTGAAATGGTTTTATTATTCTTCTCCTTGTCTGTATAATGTCCCCATTTTTAGTGACTTGGAGGTAATGACCCTGATGACCTATTTTGAGTCCTTGTAGGTCATGCAGAGTGGTTAAGGGACTCATCACCATGGAGAAAATATCTTTGTTCAAGCTCCAGCATGGTCTACTGCAGTTGATTGGCCATTTTTGGATCATGGGTGATATTTTTGGCCTTAGATGATTTATTTCCCTTTATGCATAATATATATATTATAAAAATAATTTTATAAAGGGAAATTATAATTAAAAATTATAATGAAGCCTTGTTGTTTTAAAACAACATTAAGTTTACTAGGTTGGGGGACCAAGGAGGCATCCCCTTCCTTGGAGGCTTCTAGAAGTTGATTGAAACAAGCATAAATAAGAGTGATGTGAGTTCATTTGGGAGGAGGAAAGATATTTGTTTGTTTGGGTGATCTTTTTCTGAGGGCATTGCAAAAATGTGCAGTGTTGGAGCTTGTGGGGAGTCAACCTCCATGAGAACATTGGTTTCGTATGTGCAATACCATACCTAGCCAATTAGAGGAGTTGCTACAATGGGTAACTCATTGTGCTTCAGAGTTTATTTTAGCTTAGGGTTTGTGGATTGTTGAAGGTCAGCTTTGGGAAAATCGGAGACATGGGTTTTGTTGCTCAGCTTCAGCCATTCAAGAAATCATATTTACATTAAGGATTGGAGCTCATTTAGAGGTATTTTGATGTGTTCATCCATGACTAGTTATTTCATATCAGACCTACATGTTTGTTCGTAGTTGCATATTAGAATCTTATTCCATTGTGGGTATTGGTTCATTGTATTGGTCTTGAGACAATGATCATTTCAAGTATTTAATTATAATTTTTGATAAAGGGAATGAATTTCTAGGAAGGGTCGAACCTTCCAACAAGGTGCCCTTCCTTGGAACCCACAACTTAGGGTTGATGGTGCTATTTTGGGTGTTATTATTGGGTTGCTGACATTAAGTTAAGGCTAAAATTTTGGATGTTATTTTTGGAGGCTGACATTGAGTTAAGGCAGTCTAAATTACATCATATTTTGACCAATATTTGTCATTGAGAGGCAGACAGGGGTTTGCCAAAATTTGAAGACAATTGGATTGACAAACAGAGCACCTGGGTTCAATTGTTTTGATCATCATTGAGGATTCACACTTGGTGCTTCATCTATTTACAGAGGTATTTACATTGTTGCTGATTTTAATGTATCTAGGGTTTGAACATTCTAAAGTTGTGCCCTAGTTCGAAAATAAAATTGAAATTAAGTTGCAAATTTTGGATGTTTATTTCTGCAATAATTGTGCAAATTGAAATATATTTTAATTCAGCAAATTTAAATAAATTGGAAAAAATTGAGAAAAAATCGTAGAAGGGGGTGGCCATTATAGTGGTATCAGAGCAGGTCATTCCTGCCAGCCTATGGAAGCCTCAAGTCAATTTCAAATTCAATGGCATCTATTGATTGGACTGAGAGACAACGTGAGTGGGATAGGACCCAACATGAGATAGAAAAGTCCCTCAAAAGTTTTGCTGCAATGATGAAAGTTCCTCTACCTTCAGTTCCTCTTTAGGTTCAATGGAAGTCAGAGCCGACAGTAGTAGACCAACATAAACAGTATAGACAGGAGTGGGATGCACTAGGTTTAGATTTTCAAAAACTCATGTCATTCCAGGATTTTGTGGGTACTCAAAATAGGCAAACTCCTAGAAATAGGAGTAGACCAATTCATCAGGGACAGATCCACCAAGAACAGGGAGAACCGATACAACCCACATCACATGAACATTCTGAGATTCAGGAACAAAGGAGGACAGGCAACAAAGTGATTACAAAAAATCTACAGGTTTTGAAACCTCCTCACATCAGCAGGAACCAGTTGAGGCGAGAGCATAAGTGCTTCACATGCCAGAAACCTTGGATGCTTGGTCATGTTTGTGAGACCAGCTATGATAGTGATTTATTACAGCCTAGTATGGTTGAGGACAACAAGAATATTGAGCCGATTGTAGATGCTTCACCTCAGGAAATAAGCTAGATAGAAGCTCAAAATGACTTAGGTGATGATGAGTTGCTAGAAGATGGTTTGTCACAGGGTGAATGCATATTAGAGTTTCAGGATGACTTGGTCAAGGAGCATCTTGTTGATGATGGGGTAGTAGTTGTGGGTTTACATGCAGTTACAGTTGTTAACATACCAGTTGGAGTCCCTACTACTATTAGTTGTCTTGTGGACACTACTAGGATTGTTTCTAGACATGTTAGCTCAGTTGAGGTTTCTGTCACGACTGCAGGAGTGGAGACTGATGCATATGTTACTCATGATAATGTTGTCTCAGACTTCATACCAGCCATTTTTTATGAGTCTATTGCTTATTCTCAATCAGTTCATTTTGAGACCATTGAGCATCATGACAGCTTTGGTGATGTAGGGATTGATAGGATTATGACATACAGTGGTGACAATGCAGGTGAAGGGTTTGGTTATCAAACCAAATTTTTGGAGGAGAGTGCACAGGTTGTTCTACCTATCGATGATTCATAGAGTGATGTTACAGGGGTAGTGCATTTTGAGGATTATAACTACTATGACGATACTGTACAACATAACTCACTTACAGTGGCCGAGCATAGTCCAGGAGTTGGCATGAGATTAGAGGATCATATTATAGTGCCTTGGGATCTAGGTGTGTTGGCATCCGATGGTGATATTGCACTGGTAGGAGTTGTTTCTCCTTTTGGTGGAATTTCTACCCCAGATTTACAGAGAGAGCTATGCTCAGGGGGCAGATTGGGAGATGAGTACCCGGTTAGCACAACAGAGGAGTTGTTTTCAGAGCTGTGTCGGGTAGTTGATGAGTTTGATGAGCGCCGGATTGTAGATTTATGCATGAGTCCCTATAATAGTACATCCGTGTGTGATGTTATTCCTTTGTATAGTGTGATGCTTTGGGATTTTGATATCAGACACATTTCTAGACCGTCTCCCTGGTTGCAGTTGTTCGACATGTGCAGTGCCAGCAGGAGTGAACATCATGTTCAGTTGGTTGTGTATAATCTACGGGAGCATGATATACCATTAGCATTTAATGAGTTATTTTGGTGGATCTCAGAGGCTCAACATCAGCATAGTGAGATTTTTTAGAGGATGTTGTGGGATCCTAGTATACCTTGCCATTGCTTGAGGACAAGCAATGTTAAGGGGGGCAGACTGTAATATCCCCATTTTCAGTGACTTGGAGGTAATGACCCTGATGACCTATTTTGAGTCCTTGTAGGTCATGCAGAGTGGTTAAGGGACTCATCGCCATGGAGAAAATATCTTTGTTCGAGCTCCAACATGGTCTACTGCAGTTGATTGGCCATTTTTGGATCATGGGTGATATTTTTGGCCTTAGATGATTTATTTCCCTTTATGCATAATATATATTATAAAAATAATTTTATAAAGGGAAATTATAATTAAAAATTATAATGAAGCCTTGTTGTTTTAAAACAACATTAAGTTTACTAGGTTGGGGGACCAAGGAGGCGTCCCCTTCCTTGGAGGCTTCTAGAAGTTGATTGAAACAAGCATAAATAAGAGTGATGTGAGTTCATTTGGGAGGAGGAAAAATATTTGTTTGTTTGGGTGATACTTTTCTGAGGGCATTGCAAAAATATGTAGTGTTGGAGCTTGTGGGGAGTCAACCTCCATGAGAACATTGGTTTCGTATGTGCAATACCATACCTAGCCAATTAGAGGAGTTGCTACAATGGGTAACTCATTGTGCTTCAGAGTTTATTTCAGCTTAGGGTTTGTAGATTGTTGAAGGTCAGCTTTGGGCAAATCGAAGACATGGGTTTTGTTTCTCAGCTTCAACCATTTAGGAAATCATATTTACATTAAGGATTGGAGCTCATTTAGAGGTACTTTGATGTGTTCATCCATGACTGGTTATTTCATATCATACCTACATGTTTGTTCGTAGTTGCAGATTAGAATCTTATTTCGTTGTGGGTATTGGTTCATTGCATTGGTCTTGAGACAATGATCATTTCAAGTATTTAATTGTAATTTTTGACAAAGGGAATGAATTTCTAGGAAGGTTTGAACCTTCCAGCTGGGTTCCCTTCCTTGGAACCCACGACTTAGGGTTGATGGTGCTATTTTGGGTGTTATTGTTGGGGGGGCTGACATTAAGTTAAGGTTGACATTTTGGGTGCTATTGCTGGGGAATGACATTGAGTTAAGGCAATCTAAATTACATTATATTTTGACCATCATTTGTCATTGAGAGGCAAACAAGGGTTTACCAAAATTTGAAGATAACTGGATTGACAAATAGAGCACCTGGGTTCAATTGTTTTGATCATAATTGAGGATTCACACTTGGTGCTTCATCCGTTTATAGAGGTATTTACATTATTGTTGATTTTAATGTATCTAGGGTTTGAACATTCTAAAGTTGTGCCCTAGTTCAAAAATAAAATTGAAATTAAGTTGCAAATTTTGGATGTTTATTTCTACAATAATTGTGCAAATTGAAATATATTTTAATTCAGCAAATTTAAATAAATTGGGAAAAATTTGAGAAAAAATCGCATAAGGGGGTGGCCATTATAGTTTGTCTTTCATCTAGATTCCCGATGATATGATATTTTGGGTGATGTTTCTGTACATACCTAGAAGGATTCTTAGGAAGAAGTCTTTGTAATTCTTCTTCATCATTATTTGATTTCTCACAAAATTCTTCTTGACAACATCCATCTTCTTGGTATACAATTTGCTGAACTGATTCTCTGGAATCTATCTTCTCATTAATTATTACATTCATAATTTCCACCATAGTGTGTGTTCTTTTGTTGTAACATCTGTAAGCATTTCTCTTTGTAGAATAACCAATAAAAATTCCCTCATTACATATTGGATCAAATTTACCCAAATTCTGATCTTCCCGTCTTATGTAAAATTTGCTTCCAAAGATCTTGAAATGTTTTACAGTAATGGGTCTTCCTTTCCAAAGCTCATATGGAGTCTTGTGATGATTTATCCTTAATTGAGCCCTATTAATTATGTGTACAACTGTAGATACTACTTCTTTCCAGAAACCATCTAATAACTTAGATTCATTTAACATAGCTCTAGACATGTTTTCAACAACCCTATTCTTCCTCTCAACTACTCCATTTTGTTGGGGGGTTCTTGTTACTGAGTACTCTCTCTTAATTCCATGTTGTTCATAGAATTCTATAAACTCATTTAAAGTGAATTCTCCTCCTCTATCGGATTTTGTACACTTAATCCTTTTGCCTATTTAATTTTCAACCAAATTCTTGAATGCTTTAAACTTTTTGAAGGCCTCTGGCTTCTCTTTTAGGAAAGTTACCCAAACCATTCTGGAATAATCATCTACAAAAAACATGAAGTAACTCTTACCTTGAATACTTTGTGTTCTGGTAGGACCACACAAATCAGTATGTATTAGACTCAAAGGCTCAGATGACATATAGCCTTTTGGTTTGTAAGATGTCCTATTTTGCTTTCCATGTTGACAAGGTGCACAAATTGTGTTTTGAGGTCTTCTTATTTTGGGTAAATCTATGACTACATGTTTATTGCTTATGCTGACTATGTTGTCAAAATTCAAATAACCTAATATTCTATGCCACAACCAAATCTCATCTTGTTGTGATAGAAAGCACTTTTCCCCTTTGATATAATTGAGCATGTATAAGTTGTTTGGGGTCCTTCTTGCATTTGCAATGGTTCTTCCTATTTCTATTTTCATTATCTCACATCTATATGGATGGAAGGTAACCATATATCCTTGATCGCAAAGTTGACTTATACTTAGTAGATTGTGTTTTAATCCTTTGACATACAAAACATTCTCTGTTTTTGTTTTTCCATTGTCTAGACTTAGAGTACCTCTCCCAACAATCCTTGATGATCCATTATCACCAAAACTTATTGATCCTCTATTTGTTTCCTATAGAATAATGAACTTGTCTTTGTCTCCTGTTATGTGACTAGAGCAACCACTATCCAGATACCATTGTTCTTCTTTATTTTTAGTATGCAGGGTTGTTTGTACTAGCATAGATCTGGCCCTAACATTCTTTCTTTCATCCTTCCTAGTTGTTGGAATTATTTTTCTAGACTCAGGAAATATCATTTTACACCACCTAGCCTTGTGCCCAAAATTATTGCATTTGTAACATATAACATCACCATCCATTAGAGGTGCAAATAAATTGAAATTTCTATTGTATCTTGCATGATGAGTATAGTGTGCAGCTATATGATCATATTTATTGTAAGAAAAACAATGACCATGAAAGAAATTATGTAACTTGTTTAGAGGTCTTGGATATTGTGAAGAAGTCATTCTATTCATGTGATTAACCCTTATCCAGGGTTACTCTTTGCTTTCTTCCTTTCTGATTTCCTTTGCTTGCTTTTCTTTGTTTAAAATTTTTGCCCTTTGGAAGCTTGATTCCTCTTCTTGTTTCTCATATTCTGTATCTTGTAGTATCTTGATCCCTTCCAATTTATTCCTTAGGAGAACAATTTCTACTTCCAATATTCCACATTTTGTTTCCTTGGCTCTCAGTAGATCTATCATATCTTGCTCAATTTTCTTTTCTTATTCTACCTTAATCTTGAATTCTATAAGGTTCTGTATAAATTCCACTCTTGCTTCTTTGTCTTCCTGAATTTGTTCTTTCAAGCTTGAATTTTTCTCTCTAAGTCTTTCCAATTTTTTGAGAGCAACAAAGAATTCTTCTTTTATATCAAACATACTCTCTTCTTCACTTTTTGAAGTCATGTGTGCTATCGAAGGATCCTCTTCCAAGTTGTTAGACTCTTCACGGAGAGACCCGCTCTGATACCAATTGAAGAACATGTGCTTATACTGATAGGGGGGGTGAACAGTATAACATAAAACCTTTCCCAAATAGTAGCATCATCATTAATAAAACACTAAACATCACACAAAGCATCACACATATGAGAGACATCATTTTAATGTGGTTCACCCAATGTGGGCTACCTCCATAGAAAAATATTTCTTCTAAATATTTCTCAAATAATCTTTTGGGAATCCTTCCCAATTACAATGTTTACGGATCTTTGTCCAAATGAGATGTTGATCCCCTAATATCAAGTTCGTGGATCTCTTCCACAAGAGAACTCTTTCCCCTTCTACTCTGGCTAGTGATCTTCTAGAAGACTCTGTCTTTTTAATACACTAACTAGTGGATCTCTCTCCACTTGAAGACTCCTCACTTAGATCTGTCTTCAATTGTCTTGGCTGCTGGATCTCTATCCACTAAGACTTTATCCTTTATACTCTGTCACCTCCAAAGCTTTGTCTCAATACTGTACTAAACACAGTCCAATCGGTCTAGCACAACTCTGCTCAATCTCTTATACTAAACACAGTACATTCGGTCTAGCACAATTCTGCTCAATAGCTCCACACAAAACCTGATCAAATATGCTCAAAAAGTCCACATGAAACCTGATCAAATCTGCTCAACAGGTCCACACAAAACCTTGTCCAAATTTTCTCAATAAGTCCTCTCTAGGACTTGCTCAAATCTACATAGCAAGATTTCACAAAAGCTTACACAAAATCAGTCCACAAACTTTCTCAAAGACTTACCTCAATTCAGCTTAACAAGCTCACACATAACTTGTCCAATCTCATAGAATCATAAAGAGAATTGTTAGAGACTCAATATGTTCTATACTTAATGCTCAATAAATATCTCAACTCAATATCATAGAAGCATAAAGAGAATTTTTAGAGACTCAATATGTTCTATACTCAAATCCCAATGTCAACTCAAATAAAAATATAGAATAGTTTGTTTCATGGAACTTGAACAACCACTTCACGCAATCACTTGACTAGGCTCAATCAACTCTACTCAACCAATCACCTCAAGGAACAATCCTTTCCACAAACCCTAGTCCAAGCATGTATCAACCAACTCAAAATGTTTCCAACAATGCTCAACAACAAATATCACATAACAATGATACTTATGTTCTTAACTCAAGTTCAAGTTCTTTGCATGACCAATTGGCTTCAACAACAATGCTTATAAAACAAGGTTTAATCACAAATCTCAAACTAGAAAACCTTGAAGCATTAAACCAACAACTCCTCAAAAAGGAAACCACAATCAATCCTTCTCTCTCCAAAGATATTTTCAGAAATCAATCACCCAAAAATGTCAATGAAGAATATTGCCCATACATTTTTGATGCCTTATGAGTTGTCCACTAAATCTGCTACACTCAACACATTTTATTTTTCCAATCTCAACAAGGGTTAGAGGTCTTGAGTAATAACATAGTAATAAAAATAATATCTTAATAACACCTTATCACTCCTACTCAATAAAATGCACCATACCCTCTTATGCAAGAAATAAACCCTCAAAAGAATGAATCAAACTTACTTTTGAAACTCCTTGACAAAACCAAAAATATCTCCTTACACACACCTTATTTCTCCCTCTAAGCAACCTTGGCAAAAATTAAAATATTAAACAACATCAAAAATTAAATCCACTTGTCTTGCCCTCGACGGGATTCGATCCCCCGACGTCCTCCTTCCCAACACCTTAGCCGCAGCCAAGCCGTCGTTGGGCCACACACCCTGACGTGTCTAAAATGGCACGTCCACTATAAAGTTTTCGTGAACAACGCTCCTCCGAAAAACAAGTGCTTCAAGTGCTTCTTCCTTGCAATCCAAAAGGCCTCATGCAAATCGAACACGAGACCTCCTCCTTAGTACCAAGCCAACATACCACTAGGCCACGCTGGCCTTTGCACTTAGAGCCTCCGAACCTTCACACCTTTAGCCTTTACTAAATCGTAAGGCCTTCGAAAAACAAAACCTTTTTGCATGCGCTTTGAATAAATAATTTGCAAGGGATGCCTTGGTAAATGTTTTTTGATGGCATTTATATAATGCCTTTGTCCTCTTTTGCAATCATGTCGGTGCTTCAAATAATTTTGACGTCGACGTGATTTTTAATTTATAATTAATTTAAATTTAAATATTATAAATTAAAAAGAACCAACCTTAGGTTTAATTTAATTAAACCTTAGAACCTTGTCTTAATACCCAATCTTGGTATAATTAAATAAACCTCCTTTTTAACCTTTGTAATAACCCACCTTGGGTTTTTATAAACCAATCAGTTAACCTGTGCTTCCAATAATATTAAATATTATGGAGCCTTTTTCCTTTTATTTCTGCACTGATGATTCTTTTTCCTGGATGACTTGGGCGACTTTATTTCTTTCCGAATTCCTTAATAAGAGTGATAACTCTATCAGGTGACATCAATGACAACTTTGACTTAGAGGACTCAAAAGGTCCAACAAGCTTTCCATTCTAAATCATAAAATTTAAAACATTTAAATATTTTCAACTGTTCCCTCACATCAATTTCAACTTTTTTAGAGAATTTTGGCAACTCCATGACTTTTTTTCAAAGTAGCTAGGGTTTTAATTAACAAAAAATTCTCGAAAATTAAAATTTCTCAAATCTTATCTATTCCTTGCGCCAGACAATAAAATCTGCAAATTTCTTGAAAACAAGTCAAACGAAAACTAATTTGCTTACCTAGATTGAGAGACGATTTTTTTTCTTTTGCATGAATTTTCCATGCGGCCCAAAAACAACACCCAAAGCCCAATTTGCAACAGTTGTCACTTCCTCAATACTTATCAGAATTTAAAAAGTGAGTAGTCATTTTTGTAGTACTCAAAATAACTTATATGTTGATGCAAAAGGATTTTGTAAATTACTGCTAGAACATTTAATACAATTGTTTTTTGAAAAAAAATTCACACAACCAAAATACAACACAAATATCTCAACTTCAAACTGTTGTAACTCTCTCAATACTTATAAGAATTTATCAAATGAGCAATCATTTTTTTAGTACTCAAAATAATCTACATGTTGGTGTCAAAATCTTATAAAAAAAACTGCTAAAAATTTAATAAGATTGTTTTTGAAAAAAATATATATATTGTCTCGCCAAAAAACAACACAAATAACCCAACTTCAAACAACCATAACTTTCTCAATACTTATAAGAATTTAACAAATGAGTAGTCATTTTTGTAGTACTCAAAAAGATCTACACAATGGTGCAAAAACCTTCTGAAAATGATTGCTAAAAAAATATGGCTCCCACAAAATGCGATATTTTTTTGAAAAAACAACCCCACTTTACCAAAATTGCTTCTTTGATATCAAATGTTACGAACCTATCTTCTAATCAATAATAAATCATTAACCAATATGCAAAAATATCAACATACATTCACAAATAAATTGCACAATAATAATCCACACAATAAAATAGAGATTGATAATACCTTTGAGGTAGGGCAACACCGTACAATGCTCCTTATTGGAAGGAAGCCACTCCACAAGATCTTCAACTCCATGAGCCAAGACTTATAATAATAATCCAAATATTAAGAGCCTCTCTTCTCATTACCATAAATAATTCACCAATATTAAAAAATATTCAACATGCATCCACAAATAAATTGCACAATAAAAATCCACACAATAAAATAAAGATTGATAATACCCTTGAGGTAGGGCAACACCATACAATGCTCCTTATTGGAAGAAATCCACTCCACAATATCTTCATATCTATGAGCCAAGACTTCTAAAAGAATACTTCATATATGACTTACTTTTTACAATGGGGTACATCTTTCTTTATACAAGAATGTGATGGTTCATCTTTAATGAGTTACAAAGTGCATAATATTATAATATGACATTATGTTAAATATTATGATAATTTTATGTGTAATCCATGCCATAATACAATATTATATTATATTTCCACATGTATATTCTTAGGTACCTAACAAAATATTTACGATTATAGAAGTATAACTGTATTGATATCGCGTTAAGTATATATTGGGGGTATAATAGGTGATTTTGTCAGTGTAAATAATTTTTTATTATAATTTCAAAGCAAAAAGGTCCACTATTATCAAGGGTAATGTTGGTGATTTGAACATAAAATGGTCAAATTATTATAAAATTGAGGCAAGCTAACCCAAAAAAATTTTTGCACCCAAAACTTTTGGGCTAATGGGCCTTGGTCAAGGGTCTCCATATTAGCCAATTCCAAATTTCAAAAATCCAAATATTTGTTAATTAACGATGATTGACCGCTATGCATAACCCTGGTGGCAAGTGTGGTTGGAGAGAAATGGTAAATTTTTTAGAGAAATGTTTTCATCATTGGATGGTGTTTGGTAGGTCATTTGGAGCAACATTATGGAAACTGTGGCAGTGTATGCTAAAGAGGAAACTCAAGCTGATATAGGGACGACAAAGAAGGAAGTTGAAGTGCAAGAGGGGTAAGACAAAGCTAGTAGGAAAACACCCCCAAAAGTCTAGATTAAAATTAATGTTGATGGAGCTGCAAAAGGCAATTTAGATAGAGTTAGAATTAGAGTGGTTTGCATGAATCGTGTTGGGACAATGCTCTATTAAGAGCTATAAGACCTAGGCAGGACCACAAACAATGAAGTAGAAGCCTTAGCTATGAAATTTGCTTCTAAGTGGTAAGACAAAGTTATAGGAGGATAATCATAGAATTAGATACTCATATCTTAGTAGGAGCTCTGGGTTGCATGAGAAACTTTGCTTTGGAGACGTAAAGGTTGAGGATTCTTCTCACCCAAATTAAAGAGTTGTGGAGGGAATTGGATGTGATTTTGATTTATGTGGATAGAACTTTGAATAAAGTGGAAGACTTCCTAGCTAAGATGGGTACCAAGAAGGAGGTAGGGGTTCAATGTCAGAGTGACATGGTTATTGAAAAGTAAAGGATTAGGCAGGTTGGTGAGCAAATGCAATGTTTGGAAAATTTGGACAGCCAGTGCAAACATATGGTTTAGGAGATTTGGCTCCAATGCAGATCTCGATCTCTCTTTAGTGTTGTAACCAAAAGTGGTTAGTTCTTAGCATCTTGGATTTTAAAGCTATAAAAGTTTGTTGGAAAGTTAAAAGGTGAAAATGGGTGCTCTTTTTGGCTAAGGTTGGGAGGAATTTTATCTCAACTTATAAACAATCTTGGTTTAATCTAAAATTTTCAAAATCTTTTTTAAAAATTAATATCTTTATCAAAAGACTTGAGTGGTATATCTTTAAATTCTTATTGAAAAATTAAGTTAAAATTATTAGATTAAAACTCTTTTATAAAAACTTAAGTTCTAGTCATGAAAAAACTATACTTGCTTTAACAAAGAAAAACGTTTCTAACTAATATTAGTAATTGCGAAATAAGTCCAAGTGGATAGCGGAACAATTCGAGTTTTGCTTATTTTTCAGGAGGATTAAGGTTCAAACCACAACATGGGCGTGTGTGAAGGGATGGTTGTGTGTTAAATTCCTTATTGATAAGCATAGCTCTCAACTTTACGAAAGGTCATGGTTGGTAGGAGACTACTCAACCCTGCACGTTAATCGTAAAGATTTCTCACACTAACCAAATAAAAAAATTAATTTCCCCACTAACCAAATAAAAAAATAAATTTCCCACACTTACTAAATAAAAAAAGTAATTGCTAAATAAAATACGATCGTTAAAAAAAAAATTATTTTTAAATTTTTTTTGGGTACGGTCGTCGAAATACCGCTAAGCAATTCTTAGCGTCATTCATATGGACGCTGGAATTCACAAAGATTTGATATGGGTCGTGGATGACTCGTTAAAGCACATATCGAAATGTTCCGCTCTTTTGGATTACGTCACTCTACAGCTTGATTTGACAAAATTCATGCTAGTGCAGGTGAATACAAAAATTTCGTACTTTCTCAAAATATCAAAGTCAAAAGCCAAACGAAGATTCCCGACTACAATTGGAAAACGTCATATTAGTGTGAGAAATGTATAGGATTAAGCAGTCTAGATAGTAGCATTTTAGGACTGTCTTATGGCCTATAAAGGCTATAATCGTTTAGTAATTTTTTTTTTTAGTAAAGAGGAAGTTAAAAATAGTTAAACTACACAATCTTTGACCAATCCTTCCAGTGAAAAATATCTAATTTTTTAATAAAGACAAAAATAAAAAATAGTTTATCTACACAATCATTGACCTAGCCTTCTAGTGGAAGATGACCTCTCCTTTCCAGTGGAACATTACATTTCATTGCAGAGGCTCGCATGCACAGCTTGCGCCACGTAAGTGAACGCAGACAAAACGCGCTTATTATGCACTTTACCCTTCTTTTCCTTTGTCCACGCGTGCGGCGCTATATATACCGCAAAGGCGCAAATTCCGCCTCGACCCAGACACACTCCTCGAGTCTTAGGCACAGCAATCGCTAACATTCTGTCACACAGAAAGTCAACTTTGTTTACTATTTGCAATTTGCCCAAGGCATATGGAAAAATCAGGAAGAGAAGGAGACCCCTTTGCTTCGACAGCAGAGAACGGAGAAAAGCCTCGGGAATTTAAGGGAATCCGACTGCGAAAATGGAGGAAATGGGTCTCCGAAGTGAGAATGCCCAAAACCAGAGCCAAAATTTGGTTGGGCTCTTACGACACCGCAGAGCAGGCTGCCCGCGCCTACGACGCCGCGGTTTACTGTCTCAGGGGACCCAAGGCCAAATTCAATTTTCCCAATTCCATACCCGCAATTCCGTCTGCATCGTCGATTTCCCGTGAGCAGATTCAGATGGTCGCAGCCAAATATGCGCATGGGCAAATCCCCTCGGACAGGAAGAATAATAGTAAAGTCGAATCGACAGAGGCAGGCGTGTGGCCGTCAAGGTCATCCTCTGTTTCAGAAATGGAGGCGTCAAGTGACAGTCAAATGGTCTCCAGGGATCAGTGTTCGGCTATGGGGGAATCCTTTTTGGCGGAGTCGGATGACAATCAGTGGTCGAAATTGGAAAAATTGCCGTCACTTGATGAGGCGGAGAAACTGGAGCTCATGTTTCGGACAGAAGAGGAGGTGTCTATCTTCTTCGACCCGACGGACTTGTGGAGCTCATGTTTCGGACAAAAGAAGAGGGGTCTATCTTCTTCGACGGACTTGTGGAGCTTCTGAGCTCTCTGAATTGAAATGACCCGACCAGATTGTGAATGGAACAGGAATGGACACAATCGCACGAGTTTAAATCAACTTATCGTCATAGATATTTTTTTTAAGAAGAGCTGAAAATTGGTTTTTTATTTATTTATTTATAACTACTTATTTCACATAAACAATGGTCGCTTAGTCACTCTCTTTTAAAGAATTGAATTAGATCATTATTTTCAGCATAAAGAAAGTACACCATAAGTTTTAAATTGTATTGATATATAACAATTTTTATTAACATATTTCAAAAAAATAAGTTAGTTAATAATAATATTGTTTATTTTTTTGAATAGAATTAAATTTTTTTAATTTTAGTTTTACTTAATAAATTAAAATTTATAAAAATCCTTAAAACCAATTTTTATTATAGATGCACATTCTAAAGCCAAAGAAAATGCCATCAATTAAATCCTTAAAAAACAATTTTTACCATAGGCAAAGAAAATGTCATCAATTATGCAGCGCGCTCATATGGTTTAAAAATGGACAGGTGTAAGAGACCATATGATTTAAATTGGAAAGGGTTTAGAAACAAACCGAACCGAAAATCAAATAGAAGATTAAAAATGGACAGGTTTAAGAGACCATACGATATAAATTGGAAAGGGTTTAGAAACAAACCGAACCTAAAATCAAATAGGAGGATGAGTACACCCTTAAATCTCTTTAGAAACACTAGTCTATAGCATATTTTCGATGAAGTCGAGTGGCTTTTATTTAATTTTATATAAATTTTAAAAATTATGACCGAAAAGAATGAAAATTAAAAATAAATAGATAAAGTATTATTAATGTAATAATTTTATATTAATATGTTTTATTAAATAAAATTAATATTTTTTAATAATATTTTGTTTTATTTTTAATGTGATTTTTTTTTAATTTTATTTTTTGATCGAATTTAAATATGTAAGGTATATTTTTTGATTTTGAAAATTATTAAATTTTTTTATTGAAATTTAGATATATTTTTTCATTGGTATTTTAATCATACATCTTTTTTATTATATAGATATTTAAATTGGGTCACTTAATTTGTTAAAATTATTCATCAAACATGAAAAAACATAATTCAACTATTCTAACCTCAATTTTTAAGTATTAAACCCACTCAGCATAATCATAGTTTGTAAAGTGAAGGCATGATTCTACACCCAAAACATTCTTGCATAAACTTTAAGATGTCGTTCCTCCTCCGCTTGATTGACCTGTAATGGTCACATCCACAAAATTGTGGAAGTGAAAATTAACCTGCGTTTTTCCGATCCAAGGTCAAGGACAAAAAATCTTGGATCCTCTGCCCCCTTGAGCTCTGATCCATTTATGGCACCATCCCCTTTGGATAGCGGCCACCTGCATCCATCCCTAAGATTGGCATATTTTTATTTTCCTTGCCATCTCAAAGATTTGAGTTTGAATCCTTGCCTACCTCTCCCATCACTCATAAATGCTTGAAGCTCACCTTCCCAAGGCTAGAAAATCTATAAATTGAGGCCTTGGGGTTCCATTCTATCAGGCACATTCTAGCTAAAAAAACTCTGACTCATTGCTTTCTCACTTTAATCTCTCTTGCTCTAAGTTTTCATGGTGATCATATTTGAATGCTTGGAGGACCTTGGGAAGGCTAGAGGAGAGAATTCACTCTCTTCTTGGTTGTTGTATCTTTCTCTATTCCACTTTGATGTTTATTTCTTTCATTTTGCATGCTAACATCTTGTTTAATTATAGGTATTTTTTTTGTTATAATTACTCTTTACATGCTTAATTATTGATATTTTAGCTTATTGTTTTTGTAGTATTGGCACGTTTTTTACTTCAAATATTCAGCTTTCTAAACCCCCTTTGTTATTTTATTAATCTTGAAATCAAATCTCAATTTAGGCAAGCACAAGTTAATGCAACCAAAAATTAATATAGCTCAAGTTACGCAAACCTAATACCAAGATTGAAAAGGCTTGCATAATAAATTCTCGATGAGTGGATACACCTAACAACCGCAGGCATATAATCCGGTACTAAAAGGAAAACTTAAGAATAGTTCATAATTATTGACATTTTAAGGTATGTCAATATTAGTCTGCTAAAAATATGTTCAAGGCACTTGATGAAACCATTATCCTAAAAATATGATTCAATGTGACTATACCAAGCTCTCAGTGCTTGTTTTAAACTATACAAGGCTTTCTTTAGTTTATACACATTTCCTTCTTGTCCTTCTAGATCATAGCATGGTGGTTGGTCTATGTAGGCATCTTATTCCAACACCCCATTTAGAAAATCAACCTTTAATTCATCCGATAAATTTTCCACCTTTTTTGGTTTGTCAATGCTAGAATCATCTTAACTGGTGAAGGTAGGAATAGAGCCTTTGATTAATCTCCTATGTGGAGTAAGTGTAGCATTAGTATAGACTTATTAAAGGTAAATAAATCCTCCTTTTGGTGTAGGAGAATATTTTTGGTTTATTGAAGACTTACCCCCACTATTGTTTGTAAATGTGAAGAGCTAGATTTGGTGAAGTCGGTTTTATTGTAAAAAAAGTGAAGAGAAGGATATATGGATTTGGTTTTAAAGTTGCCACAATAATCACCTTTCATATAATATAAAATATTTATATTTTTATCTTTTGCACATTTTTTTGGTTATATTTTATTTTGTGGAATTTCTCTGGTGAGGTACCGAAAGAGAAATACCTTATGCATCAGATCAAACTATCTATCTCTCTGGTTCCATTGTATTGTATTCTCCTTCTAGTACTAAATTATTTGTCTGTGGTTATCCGGTGTTATGTCCACTTACTATGAATTTTTTGTGCAAGTCTTCCCGATCTTGATATTGGGTTCCCATAATCAAACTATTTGCACTTTCATTTGTATTAACTTGTGCTTACCTTTTGGATATTAATTTAAGCTCTAACACAAATTTTTTAAAATTGGCTCAATAAATATAAGGAGAATTGGAAGTGGAGAAGAAAATAGAGCTCTGGAAGAGAAAACTAGGGCATCAATTGGGTAGCCAAAGAGATTTCTGGTTACTATGGATTTGAAGACAAGATTGCTTTCCTAGGAGGGCCCAATGGGGACACCTCTGGATCCTCTTATAGAGATACATAGTTCTTTTGTAGATTTTTTAAAGGATAAATCTCCATCAAATACTGAAGAAGCACAAAAAATTGAATTAAAAATGCTCTTTACGACTGCTAAAAATAGATCAACATCTCAATGAGTTAATGGATGCTTGCCATAGTCAGAATCAAGGCCAAAGATTGTCATTGAGCAAAGGATGGTCGAAGAAATAGTTTTATATAAAGCCAATCATGATTTGATATGTAAATTCATGGGTATTCGTCCTACCCTGAATTTTTTGCATTCTTGGGTCCGACAAAAATGGGAGCCTCTTGGTGAGTATTCTTTGTGTTTTATTAGCAATGGATATTTTATTGTTAGTTTTTCTTCACTTACCAATAGAAATAGGGCTTTCGAATCAGAAAGGAGGAATCATGGTCCGACATTATTATTTGTTCAACCCTAGAGAGTGGGATTTGATCCTCGAATTGAACCCACTGATGTCCCAGTTTGGATCCATTTGTATGCACTTCCAATGGAGTTTTGGAGTGAGCAGGTATTGGAAATTATCGATAATTCCCTTGGAAGACATTTGGGTGTTTCCAAAGATACAATAGAAGGAAACATAGTTGTTTATGCAATATTATGTGTGGAAATAGATCTTAGCCAGCCTCTATCGGAAGAGGTGGAACTTGAACTTGCAGGACTATCTTGGATTCAACAACTAGATTATGAGGCATTGCCCTTCAGATGTAGAGTTTGCCACAAATATGGGCATTTGTCCCGATCTTGCCAAAATAATATGAACATAAAAATGGAGGATCCTCTAGGAATTTCAAATCTCCCTAAGGAGGGTAAGTCAACAATCAACAAAGAACCAATCAATATTTCTCAGGGTAAAGAAGCACATGGAGATGGTTTTGAACAACCCAAAATAAGGAGAAGGCAAAAGAAAAAATATGGTAAAGAGCAAACCCAACTCAAGCCCTCCAATAGGTATGAGATATTTAAGATACTAATGGACCAAGAAGAAGAACAATTCATGGAAGGAGTGGATGGGAATAATGAAAATAATAACAACCATGTTCAAGCTCCTCTTTCATCTCCCCCCATCATAGAGCAGGTAATTGAGTACAATGAGTTATCGCAGTCAGAGAGTACATGGGTATTGATAGTGCATAACCAAGAGCAACCAATAATTACGGATGTCAACATGGTCATAGCAAAAAAGAACAGAGAAAGGCCAAATCTAGGGATAACTCAGGTGGAAAAAAGATCAAAAAATAATAGCTCTCAAAGAGTGGGTAGAAAATCAAATAAGGAATTGATAGTAGTTCAAGGAGATAAACTTATCACTGGAGGATCGGTGAGGCCAATAGATTTTTACTGTTCTCAAGGTAACTAATGATTATACAATCATGGAATGTTAGGGGTTTAAACAGTAGAACCCATCAATATGTTGTTCGAAGACTCTTAGAAAAATGTAAAACATATTTTTTGCTTATCCAGGAGACAAAAATGTCATTGGATCTTATGTGTAAAACAGTTAACAGACTTTGGAGGGGTGCTAGTCATATGGAAGTGGCTGCCCAAGGGGCCTCAGGGGGGATACTCTTTGGAACTCTCTTGAATGGACTACAATAGAACATATAGCTTGGAGGGGTGTTCTCACATCACATTTTAGAAATAATGTCACAACTGAACATGTTTTAATCACAAATTTTTATGGGGCTCAAAACCTAGATGGTCAGATGCATCAATCGAAAGTTGTGCATAACATGAGAGTCTCAAGGGAAGATTTAGATTGGATTATTGCTGGGGATCTTAATGCTAAATTATCCTCTAGAGATCAGGAAGGGGAACCCCAATTTTAGACCCAGGGGATTGACTTATAATTGCCCAAGTCCAGGCATTACACTTGGTGGATATTAAATGCCCCGGAACCAACTATACTTGGACAAATAAGAGGAGGGAGCCACATAGTATGAAGGTGAAGTTAAACCATTTTTGGGTTTTAGAAGAGGCATTTGTAAAATGGAATATAAAATTTTAGATTTTGGAGGGTCCAGTTTCATATCACTTTCCCATTTTGTTGGAAGGAGGGATCAAGATAGTGCAGTATCACAAACCATTTAAATTTGAAAAATTTTGGTTACAAAAAGAGGAACTTCGAAAGAAAATTCCACAATGGTGGGAAGAAGGTCGTCCAAAATATGGGACATCAATGTTTAGATTCCACAAACAACTTCATTATGTCAAAGATCAACTAAAATAATGGAGGCGAGCTAACACAACAAACTTCTAGGTCCAAAGAGCTCCATTGGTGGCTAGAAGGGATGAGGTTCACAAACACTTTAGGGAAGGAACAATTACAGAGCAGCTCAAAGAAGAGGATGATGCATTGCATAAAGTGGTTGAGGACATTGACAACTAAGAGGAGACCTACTGGAAACAGATAGCAAGGACCACTTGGTTATTAGAAGGTGATAAAAATACCAAATTTTTCCATTGGATTGCTTGTGCTAGGAGACATATGAACAACATGGAAGCTCTTCAAGATGAGAATGGATACTCCTTTGATACAATTCCAGGTATGCATTTCCATTCAATGGATTATTTTTCTAAACTATTTAAGGAAAGTATGGTGCAAGATGAAGAGGCTCAAAAAGAAGTTATTGTTGTCATACCCTCTGTTATCTTTGAAGAATAAAATCATACCCTACTTAAACCCATTGATAGAGAGGAACTGAAGAATGTAGTCTTTGGAATGAGCACCGAAAAAACACCAGGTCCAGATGGCTTTCCAATTGAGTTTTTTAGGCCTTCTAGGATAACTTGGAGGAGGATGTAATGGTTGTTATAGAGGAGTCCAAAGGTAGTAAAACAATGCTTAAAGCATTAAATCATACTTTCATTACCTTAATTACAAAAGTGGAGGAGGGGGTACATATTTCAGATTATAGACCTATTGCCTTATGTAATGTCATATATAAAATAATCACAAAGGTAATGGTTAAGCGACTAAAACCTCTTCTACATAGCATTATATCCTCGGAGCAAGGGGGTTTTATAGAGGGTAGGCAGATCTTGGATGGTGTGGTTTTAGCTCAGGAGGCAATCCATTCAATGCAAACATATGGTAATAGAGGAATGTTCATAAAATTAAATATGTCAAAGGATTGTGATAGGGTGGAGTGGAGCTTCTTGTCAAAGGTGATGGCAACCTTTGGTTTCTCTCATGATTGGATAGGATTGGTGGGAGTTTCCAGCTTCAAGGAAGAAAGAATTATTAGAGATACACTTAATGTCTACCTTAGGGCTAAAAACCAAGTCATCAATGATAAAAATCCAAAGTGGTCTTTTTCAATCTTGATCAAAGGCTTCAGGATAGAATTTTAGAGATTTTGGGATTCACAAGGACTTATCTCCCAGTGGTATACTTGGGGGTCCCTTTGCATTTTTAAAAACTAAAAATAGATATCTGGATGAATATTTTAGACTGTATCAAGGACATAATTAATCATTGGTCTCACAAATGGTTAAGCTATGGGGGTAGATTAACTTTTTTATAGTTAGTCATTCAAGCCATGCCAATTTATAAATTTTCTATCCTTGCTGTCCCACATACCATATGGAAATAGTTGGACAATATGGCTAGGAAATTTTTATGGGAAGGAGTAAAAGGAGAGAGGAAATGGGCCTTAGTAGGTTGGGATAAAGTAAGTCAGCCCAAGGTAAAAGGAGGTTTGAGACTGAGAAGATCAAAGTTAAATAATAAAGCTTTAACTGGAAAGCTTTACTAGAGGTGGATTTCCCAACCAACTTATTTATTCATTAGAATATTAACTAGTAAATATTGGGACAGGTAAACCCAAATGAGGTGGGTCATTTCCGTTTGGATGGCAATGGATCCTTAGTATGGCAGACTCTCAAGTTAGGATCTCAGGTAGTAAAATATGGATTATTTGGAAAGTGGGGAGAGGGGAGAAGGCACGATTTTGGATAGATTCATGGGATCAATACCCACCTATAATTGTTGAATTTTCTAAAATACAGCCATAGAAACTAGGGGGTGGGTCCAAATTGCAAGTTATTTCAACACTAGTCAGCTGGGGATTATAAGTTTAAGTAGTTTAAGAAGTTGGATGAGTGACCAATTTCAATCCCTCCGGATTTGACACCCATCATGACTAAAATCTTGGCAGAAATATTTCTCATAGGTAGAGATGAGGAAGATGAATTAGCTTGGGGCTATGGGAGACTTGGTGTCTACATAGTTAACTTCCAGAGCCTCCTCCTCATACATATCAGGTTGAGGATTGGAGAAAGATTTGGCAGTCCAAGGGTTGGTGGAAAGTAAACTTTTTTTCTTGGAAGTTCATGCATAATGGAATTATTACTTTTGATAATCTCAGATGTAGGGGAATCATTGGTCCATATCAATGTGTTTTATGCTAAAAGAGTGAGGAAAAAGCTGATCACTTGATGTTTGAGTTCCCATTCACATGCCAGATTTGGGAGAGATGGTTTTTATATTATAAAATTCAAGTTAATTATGATTTGAATCGGATTAATATTTGGGAAAGATGGAAGAGGGGTATATTTAAATCTAAAGCTCTTTGTATTGGTTGGGAGCTTGGATTAAACTTCATTTGGTGGCAAGTGTGGTTGGAGAGAAATTCCAAAATTTTTAGAGAAACTTTTTCTTCTTTAGATGGATTTTGGCAGGTCATTTGGAGCAAAGTCACAAAAATTGTGGTAGTCTATGCTAAAGAGGAAACTCAAGTTGTTATTGGGGCAATGGAGAAGGAAGTTTAAGTGCAAGAGGGATAGGATAGAGCTAGTTGGAAACCACCCCCAGAAGGTTGGATTAAAATTAATACTGATGGAGCTGCAAAAGGCAATACGGGTAGAGCTGGAATTGGAGTGGTTTGCTGGAATCATGTTGGAATAGTGCTCTATTGGGAACTGCAAGGCTTGGGAAGAGCCACAAACAATGAAGTAGAAGCCTTAGCTATCAAATCTTCTTCTATTTGTGCAGTAAAACAAGGTCATGGGAGGATAATCCTAGAATCAGATTCTCAAATAATGGTTGGAGCTCTAGATTGCATGAGGAACTTTGCTTTGAAAACATGGAGGTTGAGGATTCTTGTCACTCAAATTAAGGAATTATGGAGGGAATTAGATGATGTGATTCCAGTTTATATGAGTAGAGATCTAAATAAAGTGGCATACTTCCTGGCTAAGATGGATACTGAGAAGGAGGTAGGGGTTCAATGGCGCAGTGACATGGCTATTGAGGATGAGATGATTAGACATGTTGGTGAGAAAATCCAGTGCTTAGCTAATTTGGATAACCATTCCATAAATACTATTTAGGATATTTGTGCTTCAATGTAGATCTTCTTTTATAGTTGTAAACAAGTGAACAGTCATTGTAGAAATATGGTTTAAGAGATTTAGCTCCAATGCAAATTTTATTTTACTGTTGTAAACATGTGTTCTCTTTGGCTAAGGCTGGGAAAAGTATCATCCCAACTTGTAAATGATCTTTGTTTTAATACAAGTTTTTTCAAATTATTTTTCAAAAAAAACAAAACTTTTTTAAAATTAGTAATATAGACATTTGGAAAATTTAAATATTTCAAGGCTTTAGTTGAGAAGCAAAGTGGTTGTTATGTGAAGACACTAAGGATATATGGATGAGGTGAATACATCTCAAATGAGTTTCATAATTTTTGCAAAGCAAATGGGATCAGAAGGCAATACATAGCTAGATACACACCACAATAAAATGGTGTTACAAAAAGGAAAAACCAAATCATAATGTAGATGGCAAGGAGCATGCTAAAGGTAAAAGCATTGCCAAATTATTTTTGGGAAGTTGTAGCAGGTGCATTTTATCTACTAAATAGGCATTCCATAAAGAGTGTGAAGGATATAATCCCACAAGAATCATAGAGCAACAAAAAACTAAGTGTTGATAACTTAAGAGTCTTTGGATGCATAACCTATGCTCATATTTTGAAATAAAAAAGAAGAAATTTGGATGATAGGGTAGAAAAATGCATCTTCATTGGGTACAATGAATAATCAAAGACTTAAAAAATATACAATCCTATTACAAATAATATGTTGCTATGCTGGATCTTGTTCTGGCTCGAGCTCTGGCTCATGGCTCTGGATTTGGCTCTAAGTGTACCTTTAGATGAGTACCTTTGGGTCTATCTTTGGATTTGCCTATGAATCTACCTCTGGATCATTACCTCGAGATCTACCTGTAGGTTTGCCTCTAGATATTTTTCACTGGGTCTACCTTTAGGTCTATCTTTGGATCATTGCCTCTGGGACTGCCACTCAATCTGTCACTAGATCTGCCATTGGGCCTACCATAGGTTTTACCTTTCTTGTAGAAGCCATACAACATTTCATCTTGGTCCATTGTGTGAGATATGTCCATCCACAATCGATATGAACCTTGTTGGCCATTTTCACTTTGTACCAACAATTTGAAGAGGAGTGATTTGTACATCCACATGAGTTACAAGAATGCAGTTTCCAACACCTAGATGCTACATGTCCTATTCTACCACAATAACTACAATAATGCTTTGTAGGAGTTGTAGGAGATTTAGGTTTTACAAACATGGTTTTACTGGTACTTTTTTATCCATTATAGCCAAGGCCTTCATTCTTTGGCCTGACAATTGACATTATAGAAGTTTTAATGCCTTTCCCATGTTTACCTAATCTTTTACCATTGAATCCCATTTGCTTCATCAGTTTGGATCCAATACCCTTGGTGTGTTTTTTAAAATACACAAGTTTTTCATCTTCATCAATGCTTTTAACAATATGGTATTTGTCACTATTAATGAGAGTATGGAGCTCATTTTAAGGATTTTTAATTTTTAAGTCACTGATGTCACAAGTAAAATATACTTTTGTGATGAGATTACCTGTGCTACAACTAATATCTGCCCTTATAGGTAGGAGGTCACCTATATCACAATAAGCATTGGCCACAATGGGCTTAAGGTCACTTGTGTCACAATAAGCATTCACCACCATGGGCTTAAGGTCACTTGTGTCACAAAAAGCATTCACCACCATGGGCTGAAGGTCACTTGTGTCACAACAAGAATTCACAACCATGGATTGAAGGTCACTTGTGTCACAACAAGCATTCGCCACCATGGGTTGAAGGTCACTTGTGTCACAACAAGCATCAACCATTAGAAGAATCACCTCTGATTCCTCATTGATATCCCTTTTATTTTTACATTGGGTAATGTCAAGTGAAATAAATGACATGTATATTGCCCTTACAATGCCAATAGGGATTAGAGCACCATTGTTCTGAAGATCTTCACAAGACTCAAAATATTTGAGAATGGCTTTTACACCACTACGTAGTGTGAGAAATGTGTCATCCTCATAAAAATCCATTCCTTCCATCCTTGGTGGAAAGTAAGGACATTTAACTGGTTTTGCAAATGCATTTGGTTTTGGATATTCTTTTTCTTTGATTTGCCCATTTTCTTAAGGTGTTGGTCTCCGTCGAAAATGCACCATTTACAAGATGATTTTACAAAAGATTTTATAAGGTAGCTAAGGTGTTGGTTGCTATCGAAAATACACCCTTACAATTTTCTTCTCTTTTTGCAAAATATTCTTTGATGGAATTTTACAAGAAGTTTGACTAAGGTGTCGGTCTCTGCCGAAAGTGCACCCTTACAAGTCTTCCCCCTTTTTTCTTGTAAAATATTTTGTGATGTAGGAAAGAAATTTTTATCCCCCCTACGTGCAAAAAATTTCAACTTATGATGCATTTAAGGCTTGTACAAAGATTACCTCCTAAGCAAATTTAAAAAATTTCACCAAAAAAAAATCCCCCCCTATTACAAGTACTTCAAGCAAAAAATTTGATGTTTATGAAGCCTAAAAAGAGGTTTACAATGGTGCTACCGAGGTTTAAAATTTTTTCCCCCTTAGGTAATTTCTGAAGTCTTCCATTTAGTGCAAAAGATCCTATACAAAACTTTGCCTCCTAGGCAAATTATCAAAAAGTTCACCAAAAAATCCCCCCTTATTGCAAGTACTTCAAGAAAAAAATTGCTATTATGAAGCCTAAAAGAAAAGGTACAATTTGATGACTTCTTCCTTTCTGATTGCCTTAAAAATTTTTGTTTTTCGCTTTTAGTGCAAAAGATGTTTTGAAGAAAGAAAAGAATTATTCCCCCCTCAGTGCAAATAATTTCTACTATGAAGGTTCCTTATTTTTATCAAAATGGTCTCTCTTTCGATATGCCCAATGAGTACTAAAAGAGGAAATTCACTCAAATTGATATTTAATGCCACCTACCTAAAAACCCTTTCGAAGAAGGATAATTTGTTTGAGGAATTTAAGCAAAACAAGAAGAGTGAATTTTGGGTTTTTATGGAGTGAATATCAAAATAAAATTGGATCTATCTGTGCAATAAATTACACAAATGTGTTTAAAATTTGGGGTCTTAAGTGATTTTTATTTTTAACTTAAGATGTAATTGCAAAAATAGAAAATTAAATGCAATAAACCATCAAAAGTGCCCACAAATTTTTAACACATAGGTGTCGGATGCGACCAAAAATGCACCTAATTTACAATGCCAATTTTAAAAAGGTGTCAAATGCTATCGAGAATGCATCTTATTACAATAATTTTTGCAAAAAAAAATAATTTTGTGTTTACAAAAAATTGATATTCACAATTTCCCCCCTTTGTGTTACAATTTTGCAAAAAAGAATCACAATTTCTTTGATTGTCCCCCCTTTGTTTTGCAAAATTAACAAGGTAGCACACCTTTCAAGATCAAGTCGACACATGACCTGTGTTTGAAAGGCAATCTAGAACCAGTCGATACATGACTTGGTATTTGGGGACCCTTAATTCTTCAATACTCAAAAATGGGAGGTGCATTAGGATTAAATGGCTCTCTAATCCTAATTGGACCGTAGCTAAAATCCAAACCTGCCAAAGGATTTTTGTAAGAATTAAAATGGGGTAAACTCTTTCTATGCCTTCTAAGCATACGATAAAAATTGGATTGAGTGGTTTGACGTCGAAGTTCATTCCTCCTACGATTGATCCTTAGACGATGAAGAGTCTTTGAGATCCAAGGTCTAGGTCTCATGAGATTTAGGTGCAAAAAAACACTCTTACTCTCAAAACTATTTTTAGAAAGGTTTTGAGAAAGTTTTAGATCTCCCTAATTTGCAAAAAAATGTGTTATTTTTTGTGTTACATCCCTCAATTGGAGAAAACAAAAGCACTAATTTGTTTGGATTTTACAAAAAATAGGTCTCCTTCTCTTTATGTTTCTCAAATTTTCTCTATTTGCAAAATAAAATTTTTAGAATTTTTTTTTACCTTGTGCAGCAAAAGGTTTTATTGTGCACGTGGGGGTTTGATCTTGCAACCCCATATAGGATAGCCTTCGTCTAGCCCAGGAAACCAATCAGACTAGTCATGGCTTTGGGAGCTCTAGCGCAAGAGCCCCTTGTTTCTTTCATCTACCTTTAGGTGGAAAAACAAATAAATGTGGGACTTTTTAGTCCCACATTCTTAAGGCAAAGGAGCTTGTATATGTTTAAAACCAAAAACTTGATGATTAAATTTTGATTACCTTAAGGAAATTGCCCACCTTGAATCATTATTTTTCTATGTAGACCAACCAATCGAGAGGAGACACGTGTACGCCACGAGAACCAATCCAAGCTCACCTCTTCAACCTCAAAGTTTGTGCAAACCACATCAATGCAGGAGGTGCCATGCAGATACCATATCAACCTCAGAGTTCATGCTCATCATGTCAACCAATCGGAGGTCACCACATCAGAACCTCAGGGAGCATGCCCATTAGTTCAACCACCTCGTCACCACGTTAGCCTTAGGATCCATGTAGGTTTTGAGAATCAAGCCGGTATAGGTGATGTTAATAGTATCAAGATTCATGCTTGATAGAGTGCTCATAAAATTCTATGAGCCCATGGTGTTCCTTGATAGATAGATCAATGATATTTATATGACATTAATGTTCATGGGTTTTCGTATGGTGGTGCAAAGGAGATCGATCGCCTACCACTATCAACGGATCACAATGATCTCTCACTTAAATGGTTCGCTGAAGGATTCCATTACACAAAAAATGGATCAAGGAGATTTTGATTCCACACCAACTAGATGAGATGTCGATTGCAAGGAATTCTATATTGATTTTCATGTCGAGCATCCAAATTTTGTGTAACCAAAGATCACCTCAAAAATCATGTTGTGCTACTTAGTGTCCACCTTGGGATCCATTTTGAGCAGTAGGTATAAGGGGGTCTCATCTCGGGATCTATGCCTCCTTGGGTTCGATCAGGTCTATCCCATCCTCACTTTAGAGTTTGGTCCAAATTTTCCTACCTCAAGAAATTTGTCTAGGTGTAAGAGAGAATTCACTACCTTCTCCCAGCTCTGCAGGTCTTGTCTAGTACGCTTTGATACCAATGTACTTATTGAACCATTAGATATTGCATTGATACTAATAAAATATATAATACAATGCTATGCTAAGAATAGCCAAAGATGGGGATTAAATAATATCCCCCCAAATCATGCTAACTACTAACAATAATAGCTAACAACTTAGATATTCGCTAATCATAGATATTTAGCGAATATCTTACATAGGATAGAAAATAAATGTAATAACATATTCTACCTAACATCCTATGGTAATTATCCAAGATAGGAATCTAGATATTATCCAAGATAGGAATCTATATATTACCCAAGTAATGGGATAATTACTCTAACATTGTCATGATGTCAATACTAGTGTCTAAAGTGTAATTTCCCCTTATCTTCTCTTCCAATGAGAGGATGGTGTTGAAATCACCACCTACAACTGACCAAACTCTAGGGAAATGACTTATAACATAAGCTACATTTCTTTAGTGTTTTAATTTTTCATCTAGGATGATAGGAGAGTATACATTAAGACATAACCAATGTTGAGAAGAATACCTACTCTAGGCCAATAAAGCTAGAATCCCTCAAATTCCTATTGTTTGGTGTATCACTATCTCTTTTAGATACCAAAGACAAGTCACTCCTCCAAAATCTCCTTAGGAGCTTAGGATTCCACCCTACACACTGGCCAAATGTTGTTGGAAAATATCTATATCTCTTCTTATAACATTGTTGTTTCTTGGATGAAAATCATCTATGGATGATGTTGAATCATTTATTTTACTTCATTATGTTTTATTGAGCTACCCTTAAGCCCTCAAATATTCAAGGTGATGCACAACATCAAGCACAAGGACTAAAAATATTGTAATTAGCCTTGCACCTTCTTTCTCTATTTGATGTTGAATAATCTTCCTGCCTACTTTTTGGTATGTATCTAGCTTAATTTTTTTAATAGACTCTTGACTCACTCATGTTGATTCTCGGATGGAATCCAAACTTGGTTTAGGTGAGAACACCACCATGGCCTTTTCAAAAGATTTTTGGGTATCACCTCCACTATATATTCCTTTATGAGTTCCTCTATTTGATTGGTTAGAGTCATTGCATTTATCTTGGATTTTATTTTTCCTTTGAGATCTCTTTAACTTTTGGGGTGGGTTATCTTGTGGTCTACTTAGTAGATCTAGAATTGGCTCAATGTTATAATTTATTTCTTCAACTATTAGTTTATTTATTAGGGCTTAAAGATAAGTTTCTAGGATCTCCATCTCCATGATGTTCTCCTCCTCATCCATTGAGATATTAGCAAACTTGTTGGTTGAGATGACTACCTACTCTTTAGATGTTTTTTCTCTTTATGTTCTTCTATTTAGACAGTTCAGAAACTCCAAAGGTTGTTTCCTATTGTGCCTGCTCTATGATTGAATGTTTACAACCCTATCTAGGAGACCATATTCATGACAAATCCTACACCTAAAGGGGATGTTCTCATAGCCCACATCTTATTCCCAGGTATCCTCCCCAAATTGCAAAGTAATCATTTTTAGCAAATGCTTGTCAAGGTAGATGAGAACACAAATTTTATCATAGATAATATGTTTAAATTGGATTGTACTATCTACTATCATCATATACGATCCTAGAGTATTGTCTATTTTTATCAAGATAAATTAGCTCTAAAAATCTTCTAGCAACCCAAAAAGTCTCATCTGGACTAGGGAAATTGAGGGTATTTCCTCTTCTACCTTGAACTTGGTATGTCAGGGCTTCATGAAAAGCCTTGCCTTGCCTAAAAACCAAGGGCCCCCTAGAAAACTTGTTCTCTATCCTCCTCATTAGAAAAAATAACTAAGAAATAACCATTGGGGTCAGCAAAAATATTTAACTCACCTCTAGTTCTTCATTGTCTAGAAACCCACATCTTGAAACCAGGAAGGCTTGGATGAAGATCTAAATATCGGTAGATTAATCCTCTATGTTCCATATAATTGATCCCAATTTGTATTTCTAACATCTAAATTTGGACTATAGGAGAGCCATTGACCACTTTCATGCACACCAAGGTTTTTTTCTAGGGTCTATTTTCGACATTCTCAAAGGTCTACAATAATTCCTAGTATTATTAACTGTAGTTGTTTGTGGCTTTCCTCCTCTCAAGGCATCCTGAAAGGTCATATTTAGAAAATTTTCACAAAAATATCTTCCCATACTATGTATTGACTCATTTTCTCTACTATGGTAAATAACATTGGCCATTTCTTGATTACATTCCATCGGTCTAAGGTTATTCCTCTTTTTAGACATTTCTACTTGTTGCAATATAACCCTAGCTTATTGTTTTAAAGTCAATCCTTTACCTCTTATGCATTTGTGCCCTTGGTTCTAACCTTGTTTAAGATTTTATACTATGATATCAAATAAATCTTTAGATTTCTCTTGTTTAAATAGGATTTGGTCACTAGCTTGTATTATGTATTCCACCTACATGTGTTCATGGTTATTTTGGTCCTTCTTGGAGTCCACATCCTTTGGATTATGTTGCATATCAGTATTGTTCCCATGGAATCCTCCTTATTACACCATCTAGAGCTTTACCATTTCATTATCCACTTATCTCTATCGACCCTCAACCAAGGTTCTTTGAAAACCCTCAGCCAAGGATATTTGTAAACCCCTCTTTGACGTTTTAGCTTGAATTTTGTACCTTCACCTATATTCTTTGAAATATCTGGATCCATCCCCACTTATATCTAAACCTCAAGAATTATTATGTATATCTATTGAAAAACAAAATGAATTATTAGTATACAATAATAATTATCAATGACATCTTCATAGTACTTTGTGTTCCTTAAATATTTTGCAATCAATTTACTCAATTATTAAATTTTAGAACCTTTTGACCTATTCAAAAAATACCCAACAAAATTTGTATACCTTCTTTTGTAGTTTTTGTGGTTGTTTGAAAAATATTATGTTATTTGATGATGTGTACACTTTCTTGACTTTTCCCTAATAGAACTCAATAATTTTGGGTTGAATATGAAATCAATAAACTTTCAAAATATATCCAAGACAAATCATAATAATATAAAATCTATATTGTTTTGGTATTTTTTTTAAAGATAAAATACCTATAATTTTTTTTAATAGAATAGAAGGGATGTTACCAAGTGTAAAAACCTACCCCAATCACTTAAATCACACAAATTTTTGAGATATTTGCATTGTTGATGTTCTTTATAGTTACAATTATATGTGGGATTTTATATTTTGGAAAAAATAGTCATGGATCATTATGTACCCTTGTTGAGTGGTCAAAATTATGCCATTTGGAAAATCCATATTGAAGCTTTGTTTTGAAGCAAGAATGTGAATGAGAAATCTCATGACACTAATATTGAATAAGTAAAGTATATTTACAAGGAAAATAAGGATGAGGCTTATGGTATCGTAACCACTCATGTTGATCATGTGTATGAAATATTTTAGAAGCACCATGAATCCTAAAGTGTTTCTTGAGAAATTTCAAGGGATGCATGATCATATTGATTCAACATAAATCGATGGGCTAAATATTACAGTTTTGTCCATGGACTCATTTGACATTGTTGATGAGTACAATAGTCATTTCAAGAAACTGCAAGAAGATATCCAAGCTACAAGAGGATTGCCTAAGGAGATAGAAGCATAGGAAGCTTTGGAGAAGGAAAAGAACATTAAACCACTAATTATTATCTTCAACAATGTATTGGAGACATATTAATAGTTTTTGTTGTCCATGGGATGCTTTACATATACTTTCTAGATTTTCATGTCCTACCTATTGATACGATATTCAAGTCCTTTTTGCATCATCAAGTAAGAAGACAAAGGTGTAAGATAAATTATATATTCAATCATGCTCACCCCAAGGAAGCTGTTACCAATGCCTAAAATGACAAGAAGTTAAAATAGAATGAGAAGAAGACTAAGAAGCCCTTCAAGAAGCTTACATGTGAATTTTATAAAAATGAAAGTCATAAAGTATAATTTTTCCATATTTGCATCAAGAAACTTGAGGAAGCAACAAGAAAGGGGGTGTTTATGCTAATTTCTTCTATGCACAAGGTGACAATAACTTTGATGAAGAAATCTCACAAGTTTTTGTAGTTATTCATTCAACATAAGGAATTCCACCTCTTTGAATGGGTGGATTGCATATTTAGGGGTAATTAGACACATAATATAGCACAAGCATATCCTATAGGGTTACAAAAATTGTGTTTGTTCAAGGGAGCATGTTATCATTGGAGATGACTCTTCATTGTAGGCTATAGGATGTAGAGAAAATAGCATTGGATCTTCTTCTATTAGTAAGGTACTTCATGTTCCTAAGGTTGACCCTAACCTTTTTTCAATTTATCACATTACTCATACAAATAAGAAGGTAGGATATTGGTCTCATTGATGGGTAATTAAGGATATAGATGGTGGGTTTAAAATTATTGCTTTTGACTATTGTGATGAGCCTGACTAAGTATATAAATTGGAAGAAAGGCCAAATTATTATGTTTTATCTTATGGGAAGAATATTTTGTTGCTATGGCTGCATATGAAGATAATGAGTCAAAAGTATTATCATATACTTAGACATTTCAACTATGAATCTTTGAGATACATAAGCCAATATCATATGGCCATTAAATTTCCATGTATATCCCCTCCAAGTGGTGCATGTGAGGGACATATTCTATGGAAGAATCATAGGGATACATTTCCAATAAGGGATTGCAAAATGATCCTGTCATCCCTTGCACCTCATACACAATGATATTTGTGGACCTATGGGTACACTGTTTCTTTTAAGAAATAGGTACTTCATATTATTTATTTATGATTTTTCTAGATATGTGTGGTTGTATACTAGTCACACTAAGAATGAGATCTTTGAGATATTCAAGACCTTCAAGTCTCTTGTTGAGAATTAACCAAATAGAAAAACTAAATATCTAATAACATATGGAGGAGATGATTAATTAGTCACAACTTTCATGATTTTTTGGCTTCTCACAAGATTACATATTAGAGGACTATTTACTATACTCCTAAATAGAATGGTGTGGCTAAAAGTAAAAATAGGGTGATCATGGATGTGATATCATGTATGGTTTATGCTAAGGGAATGGATCATAAATTTTTGGGTGAGGTCATTACTTGTATAGCATACATAATTAACAAGTCCCTACCAAGGCAGTTTGTCTTAAGAGATTAATAAGGGATAAGCCCAATGTGTCTCAATTTTGTATATTTGTATCTTCAACATGGGCATACATATTGAAGGATATTAAAAAGAAAGCACCAAAGAGTCACAAGGGTACTTCTTCCACCCCACTACCTGAGATTTTGGAATATGATTCTTCTAATCCTTTGACAATATTATATTTAGTTATTTCTTCCAAGATTTTGGTTTTCTCTATCCCCATTAAAGTATATTTTTCATATTCATCTTCTATTAGAGGTTCATTACCTATCGATTTGACCCTTCATGAGCAACACCATAGCTAGCACACTCTTCTAAATTTGGGGTATATTGAGCAAGACACATATGTTCATAATATTTTAGCTCTATGTGATGAGGTGAGTGTTTATTTTGAGTTATATTCTTCTATTTTAGCTTCTAGCGTTACATTGCCATAGAGTGCACATGATTATTTCTTAGTTCATTCAACACCAAGTGCATTAAGATGATTTTGAAGGATGTTGAGCCTATTCTATATCTAGAGAAACATCCAAAAGATACTTCATTAGAATTTCTTAAAAATGTTAATCATTTTCATGATCCTTTTAGATATTATTAGGCTAAGAATCGATTAGAGTGGAAAGATGCTATGTTGGTAGAATATCAGGCTATGATGAAGAAAAAGACTTGGAAGTTGGTTTCTCTTGCAAAAAGGAAGAATATTTTTAGCTACAATTGGTTCTATAGTACAAAATATACTTTATATTATTAGGTGTTTAAGCACAAGGTATGCCTTGTTGCTAAGGGATTCTATTAGTAGGAGGGATCAAACTATTTCAAGATATATATACCGAATGGACTCAATTATGATGATTCAATCTATCATTACCTCATATAGATGAAAGGTACACTAGATGGATGAGCAAAGTCTATTTCTACATGGGGACCTTTAAGAGGAGATCCACATATTTGAGCTTGAGGGCCCTACTCCCTTGGTATATTGTTTGACTAGGTCCTTATATGGACTTAAGCAAGCTCTTCATGCATGGTGTGAGAAGATTCAATTTGTTTTTCTCAATTATGGGTTTCAATGACGAGGCAAAACATGTTATTTACATAAAATATTAGGATGGGGACTCTTTAGTAATTATTTTGTATGTCGATGATATTCTCATTAGTAGCAACTCTTCTACTTTGATCTAGGATATAAAGTCACAATTTTTTTCCATTTTTGAGATGATATATTTGGAAATTTTGCATTAATTGTGGGTATTTAGATTGATCAAATAGATTTTTGCATCACCATTTTATATCCCAAGTATGCTTTGAATCTGGGGGATTGCAAGTTCAATTGGATTCCTTTTTCTTTAGGCCTCAATCTTAGGGCTAATTGTACCACTACTTTGGTGAATTCTACATTAGATAAATATATTATGGGTGGACTTCTCTATCTTACTCAAATTAGACCCAATACAATAATTTTTGTTAGTTATTATTATTGGTATGTGTAGGAACCCTAGGAGAGTCACTAGATAACAACTAAGAGGAATTTTAGATACATCCAAGGGACCAGTAAAATGGGCATTCACTACTCTATTGAATCTCCTCCAATTTTGATAGGATTTTGAGATGTTGATTGGTTTGGTGATTTGGATGAGTGTCATTTTGCATATGCTTTATATTATATTTGGCACCTAATCCTTTTTCCTGGTGTACTATATGCCAATCCACTATATATCATTCTTCTATACAGGCTAAATATTATGCTACTAATGAATCAACTAAACATCTTATGTGGATTATCATAAGTTTTGATGAGATTAACATTCCTAAAAATTTTCTACTCACTATTCAATGTGATAAGAATAACACCATCTAGCTTATTTGTAATCAAATGTTTCATCAATGGATGAAGCACATAGATATTTTGCTACACTTTGTGACATAGATTCATGCTTATGGGATGCTTGATCTAAATATTGTACCTTTATCAAAGTAGACAATGGAAATTCTAACCAAAATCATGCTCAAGGCCACTTTTGTTCATATGTTGAAGCTACTTGGGGAAGGAGAGTGTCTCATAAGGGGGGATTCAAAATAAGGGTATCTCTTTGTGTACTAGGTGATCGAGGTTGGGAATATTAAAGTTCATATTGTATCTTATCTTAATCATCTCTTGAATCATATTCTTATTCTTAGCTCCCAATAATTGATGCATTAAGGTCTCTCACCTTAAATAATCCACCTAATAATGAGTCTAAGTGTTAAATATCTAATCCAATTAACATTAAAAATAATAATCTACTTGTCCCAAACCTATCCAAGCTTTCCCTATCTCCTTGAACCTTAGGCTTACCCTATAGTAATAAGGGTAAAATAATGTAAACTAGAAGTTGCTCCTTCATTTGTGTTAGTACTATTAACAATGAGAATATCCATGACATTAACTTTTTTCTAGTTGAATGATAGTATGCTTCATGCTTCTTGTCAAATTTATATTCCATCCCCAAGCATATGCTTTATAATATGGGATATCAAGATAAATAATTAGGCCTATATGAATAGAGAATCAAAGAGGCATTATAGACCAAAGCTTGTGGGATGCTATGGAAAAGGATATATGGCATCCAACCTTCCTGATAGGGCATCCCATGATAACATAATTAATTTAAATGTATTGGATTGGGATAATGAGAATGACGATGAGTCCTTGATCCTTATAGATCCTAGCTTATCTTAATTAACATAATTTTTTAATGTAAATCTCTTTAAAACTAGTCTATCCTAAGTTGATTGTTGAAAAATATAACTATGGGATGGAGGAAATCTTGAACAATCCTCCCTAAGATGATCCCTTAGAATATATTTTGCAAAAAAACTTTTTACTTTGTTGATTATTTTCTTAAATTGTGTATGTTTCTATCTTGTAGCCCATTGAAAATAATAAGCCAACCTTAGATCCTATAAATCTTGATAGCTTAGGACTACTTCCAAGCCTCCCTTAATTAGACAACACATCTCACATTATAATAGAGGAAACCAGGGGCATTGATATTGTGACTCAAGAATATCCCAATATCCTTAAGCTAGGTAAGGTCTTGATTGTAATTGAGCATGAGGAATACACCAAGATTTTGACTAAGTTGATAGATATATTTACTTAATACTTCACCAATATTCCAAATCTTGATCCTTCTCTAGTCATCCACCACATATTATTTACTCCTAGTGTAAAACCCACAAAGCAAAAATTATAGAAAATGAATCTGTAAGTCACTTTTCTAGTCAAAGGGAGAGCTAAAAAAAAACCTTTATATTAGACTCATAAAAGCCATCAACTATATTAATTGAATCTTTAACGTTATTCCTATTTCTAAGAAAATATGTAGCATTCAAGTGTGCATTGACTTTTAAGACATCAATAAATCATTTCCCAAGGGTAACTTTCCCTTGTACAACATCAACATAATCATTGAGTGCACTATAGGATGTGGAATATTATCTATAGTGAATGGATTCTCAAGCTATAACCAAGTTAAGATTACTTCCAAGGATCAAGCCAAAATAACTTTCACCACCCTATGTAGAACCTTCTACTATCAAGTCATGCCCTTTGGGATAAAGAACGCAGGATCTACCTACCAAATATCCATGGCATACATATTTTATGACATGATACATGACATCATGGAAGATTATGTTGATAATGTTCTTGATTAGTATTTAAACTAGGATGGTCATGGTAGAGACCTAAGGTATGCCTAAAGCCTAAAAAATGCATCTTTGGGGTTACATCAGGAAAACTATATGGATTCATTGTATCCCAACACTACATTGATGTTAATCCTAACAAGATATTAGCTATAGTTAATATTCCACTCCCTCAAACTCTAACCTAGATTAGGAGTCTCCAGGTAAAATTCCAATTCATTCAAAGATTCATCTCCCAACTAGCCAACAAGTGTCAACCCCTCACTAAGATTTTAAGGAAGGATGTGGTTTATAAATGGGAGGTTTATTATCAAGTGACCTTAAATACTCTTAAATCATAACTTTTGTCTCCTCCTATATTTATTCCTCCCAATCCCTCTAGGACCATGTTACTATACATAGTAGCAATAAACCATACCTTATAATATATGTTGGTGCAATACTATGACCAACATAGATAGCGAGTAATTTTCTATATCAATAGGACTTTGGTAAATTATAAAGTCTATATTAGGTATATATAGATTATTACATTATTTTATGTAATAAGATTCTAAATAATATTAGAGGCTCACATAGTTGTAACAATGAGATTTATTTAGCTCACATATTGGTAGGAAGATATAATTTATTTTCTATTAGAACTACTCATGTACATCTCAGGTGATCTATTATAATTGCATAGTTGATTGATGTACTTATAAATCTCATGAATTAATACAATGTGATTACTTTTCTTCCAATAGTGGTATCAAAGCTAGGTACAACCATGTCAAAATATTGTATGTCCATGTCCAATGTTTGTATGAAAGACACCAAAGGAAGAGTAGCACCTTTCACATAAGGGTTATCAACATGGCATGAATAGAGAAATGTAGGATTGAAATCTCGATGAGGCTTACTAGAGATAAGATTTTTGCATCAATGATCAATTGGTCAAATCTGACCAAGTCTGTTAGGAGATAGTTTTTGACAATGTGGCATTCAACAAATTTGAAAGTGCACTTTTTGATCCTAAAACTAGTGGAGAATTATTATAGCCACCTCCACCTTGAAGGTATTCGTTGAGGAAGCTTTGAAGTTTTTTGACAAAAGAAACAATCCACCAAAATTTAAATGAATGACATGGACATCTTATGTTTGTTTGAATTGTACAACTAGACAAAATATTTGATATATATATATTTAAGCGAAAACCCCTTGCGAGGCCACCTTGGTTTGAGAGACCACGAACAAGGGGTTTTACACCGTCAAATTCACCCGGGAGTCGCACCCGAACCTGCCCACACCAACATTATCAATTGGATTTTGGATACCCAATTCAGCTTTTTGGTAGGGTGGAGATTTGAACTTGGGACCTCCCTTGGAGGATTGACCTCTCCTCTCCAACTCACCTACAACACCTGGGTAAAATATTTGATACTTGACTTGTACATAGTGGATGTATTTTATGGGACTTAGAGAATGGTCCTATAGTATCAAGAGGGTCCTACCATGTTGATATGGCATCTATGAAAGAGAATAGAGTACCACAATAGGTACATGGCTAGGTATCGAGAGTGGGTAGTACACTCCTATTTTTGTCTTTATCCCACATAGATGGTGGTACTACTATCATAGTTGTTTAAAATAACTTTGATATTACCAAATCATTGGTCACACAAGAGAGGGGTCCACATAGAGGTAATTTGTGTAGTTGTACTTGTATGAACATCAACGTATTTATGTTGGGATTGAAATTATATAAGGCTTCGAACAAAGGATGCATGGATGTTGGATTGAAGCAAGTGGGGTGCTCATCCAATATTACCCATATTTTTAAACTTTTGAAAGTGTGTTTTTTAAATTAAAAGTAAATCACTCCATTTTCATGCATCTCAACTAAGGAGACAAAATTGACAAGTGGCATATCAAATAAATTTTTTGAATAAGAGGTTTAGAGATTAAATTTTCTCATATAAAATAGTGAATAGATGTTTTTATTTTATGTATGTTTTTTGAATTTCTTATAGTTCTAATCCTATTGTTTAGACTATAGTGGATATTTCAAAATATTTTTCATTTTTTTATATCTATAGCTTACTCCGAAAATTTATTAAACTATAGCTATTATCTTGCAAAATAAAATTAAGGATTGTCATTGTAAGGTAAAATTTCAATGGAGTCTAATGCCTTAAATTTTTCATGCTTTAAAAAAAATATGCTTTGTATCATTTTTATTACGCCCCACATTTTTTCAAAATCTAAAACATGTAATACACACAACATTTGATATCTACAAAACCACTAGCTCATGTTTATAGGTAATGTTGTACTTGAGCTACTATGTCTAATACCTAAAATAGCTGCCACAATGATGCCTAGGGTCTATCCCTATAAATTTTTAGGAAGTAACAAGGAAAGCCATTTAATTTATTCACTCCATAATTACCCTTATTCACTTCTATTGCTCAACATAAACCCTAAAATAAATATCATTCAAGTATATGAGGGAAGTTGTACCCTACATATGAGGAGGTATTTTTAAGCAGGTGCCAAAGATAGAGAGAATCTCTTTCTGTACTACCTAAGTACCATGTAATTTTTTTCTTTCACATACCTTAAGGTCTCTCATGTAATATTAGATATATCGAGAGAACTAACTTCTTCCACATATTGATAAGTATCTTAAAAGGGAGGGTATATCGAAAGGTTTGGTATATCAAACTGGTAAAACATAGAAAGAGGACCCATTTGTAGAGATAAGGAACCTTCACAATGTCCATCCCAAAAATTTATCTCACAAATTCTCAGCTCTTGTGATGTCCAAGTTTTATGTCATGGAAGAAAAAAATGTGCACCATCTTGTAGGCTGAAAAACTATGGGATATTGTGACTAGTAGAGTCATGTGACATTAAGAATTTGATGATTAAGAAAAATATGATGACGGAGATGCAAGAGCCCTCATGATCATCACTCTTGCTACAACTAATGAGATTCAACCTCATATTTGTGAAGCATAAAGTTCCAAAGAAGCATGGGATAAACTTACTACTATTTATGAAGGGAAGAATCAAGCAACTATTCTTAACCTCCAGTTACAACTTCTTACTTGGAGCATAATAAATGGATAAAGTATAGAAGCATTTCTTTGTAGAGTAGTCGAATTGAAATAAAGAGTTAATTCCATGGATGAAATAGTGAAAGACAAGCTCTTAGAACCCATAATACTTAGATCTTTACTAGATTACTTTAGAGTGCTAATCACCTCCCTTCAAGTATACAATAAGAAAATTTTCTTTAAAGAGTTGGTAAATTTATCTCTTGAGGGATCAAATGTCCAACAATGCACTTATTACCAAGAAATCTAGCCACAAGAAACCTCAATCAAGTTTTTCACAAAAGGGTTATGCCCAAAATATTTCTTCCACATCCTCATTATCAAAATATGTACTACCACATTTAGGAGGGATAAGTTCATAACACCAAAAATTTTTGGTACAATTTAGCAACTCAATATTGTAAAGTTTGTTAGCTACAAAATAAGAAATCACAATACAAACCATATCCCAAACACAAGAAACCAAAGGGACATGTTACAATTAAAGACTTAGATTTAGAGTAAATAACAAGGACATCTCTTAGATAGGAGTGTGTTAGTTTATTGCATATCCTAGGCTTATTATTATATTATTATTTGTCTTAGGTTTATGCCATGAGTAAGCCTCAATTGATCACATTAGGTAGGTTGTTCTAGATTTTCTAGATAAATTTCTAGTTGTTAGCTATTAGATCCTAATATAGTCTAGTGGTTAGCAATTAGTTAGCTCATAGTTGCATATTGGTATTCTCTATTTCTAAACTTGTTTTTATATTAATATTAGGTATGCTTCTATTATATGTAATCGTGGTATACCATATTCTTATAAATACTTGCTTCCAAGGCTAAAACTTTAGATTTTTGTGCTCAATATCATTGATATCAAAGCAAAACAATCAAAGAGATTAGGGGCACTCTCAAGTCTCAGATTTGGCATATTAAATATTATAGTATGCCAGTGCATTATTTTGTGCATCAACTTGTCATTTTGATTGCAAGTTTTACCATTTCATACATCTTTGAGTTTTGGACTACCTTAGTCTCCATATCAACGTAGACATTATAAAAAATATGCACCAAATTTGTGTTGGCCACTGACTAATTGTTTTAATAGACATATCACACTTGAGACACAAATCAATCATTCCTTAATGATACTTTCTGTCGATCTAGATCTATACATTAAATCATGTCTAAATAAAATTCACTCTTTTTATTTAGTGATGAGTGAATCCAAAGTCAATATTAGTAGAAAACCCAAATATATTTTGATCAGATGATTTTTGTAGGCCACACATCAATTATTGGTGTTCAATTTTGGGTTGCAGTCATCATCCTACAATTTTTTTCCAGTTTGTTATCAATTGGTCAATGATATATAGAAACATTAGCGTCCACCAAGTTTCCATGGTCAATGTTTCTATAAACATCTTTATCGTGAGGTTGAACATACAACTCACAAAATTTTGAAGGTACCAATTTTCTCATCCAACTTTCTAACTCTATGCCACTGCCAGGTTGCAATTTTTATCTCAAAAATCTCTCCTTCATGTTTCATGTCGACTGGCTCTAAACACCTCATATGAGCCAAAGAGTGGATCCATTTGCAAACCACTATATATTTATGGATAAATTTTTTTGATTAAAATTCCAATTGATGAACAATGATTCTTGGGTTGATACGACATATTCTCACCTACCTATTGTTATTGACAATTTGAGACCATTCAACTACCTATTGTTATTGATAATTTGAGACCATCCCTATTGGGATATTTTCATCCTGAGCCTAGTTGGTTTCCTCTCTAAGAAAAGGGTCTAGGAATTTTATCATATCAACCTCATTGAATATCCTATATTTGATTAAATACATAAGAGAAAGTAGTGTCTGATCAGAGATACCAATATCTCCTTTATGTTGCATATGCTCATTGCCTAAATTAGACGAAAGGATAGAAATTCCAAATCGAGGGAATGCAGATGATGACTGCAACTAGCAACTAAATATTTATACATGTGGAATGCCTTATTCTAAAATCCACATGGAACCGAGTAGACCTTGATAGACATAGTGACACATTATGGACTTATTCATTTTACATTAGATGCAAGCTCAAGGTGAAGTTGACCATTGGTGTACTAATCCAATCTTTGATGACACATTTTGATGATCAAGATTAAGTGGAAAATTAAGTTGGATGATAAGTTTCATAGTTTAATTAAAATCTTCTATGATATCCAAATTGCTCTTCCCCAGTAGTGTACAAACCCTACATACAAACTCTATTGTTCATACCTATTGAATTGGGTTCTAGCTCAAACACCCATGTGTGAATGTCTATGTTATTTCCATCTTACACAATATTTCTCTCAACTTTATCCAAGATAAGACTACTCAAGTGCACTCACTTAGGTTTGACTTGTGTTTTTTTTTTGTGTGTTGAGTATAATATTTGTGTTGCTTGGTCTTATAAGACTCCATGCATTAGCTTATAAGGCAACATTGTAACCCTAGGTTGTGAGTCACTACAATAAAAGCTTAATTGGAGAGATTCTATAGTTCTAAAGACCAAGTTGAGTTGAGCTATGTGAGGGTCTCTTAACTTACAACATCATTTAGATTCACTTAATTTTCCCTAAATGCCTAGCCTCAGTCCTTGACAACATGGCCTATAATGCCTTCTATCCAAGAGAATATTTCTTCTAAAGGAACTAGTTTACTAAGGTGCATTTGTTGTTGTTTGGATTGAATTTTTATTAGACACCATAGACCTCTAGTGGTTTAAACATGCCTAAAAAACATTGTGTTGACCATTATCAAAAACATTTCAAGAATATGGTGACACATGGTGCTAAAGGAAGGAGGTACAAACTAGTTGTTGGATTTGTGAGTTGGCCATTTTGTCATTGGTGCCCAAATTCAAATCAATACTTTATTTGTGCAAAGCCTAAGGTATAGCACCTTAGTAAATTAATGAGTTAAAAAATAAAAAATAATTAATTCATTTAATTATAAAGTGCATATAATTCCAAAAATCAAATATATTTTTTTTGAGTGCTAAGGTATATATTTTGTTGATTAATTTAATTATTAATGAATAGTTGAAACAATTGATTAATTAATTATTTAATTGCTTTTTATTGCAAATAAAATACCTTGAGCACCTTTTATTGGCCTTCTTAATTTTTCCTATTTGTATAAGCATAGGAAAACTTATTTCATTGTAAAATTTTTGAAATAAACCAATATTTTTATAAAATCCTTAATTTAATTTAGGCACACCTAAATTTCACACATTTAGCCATGGCCACAGATTTAGCTGAAATGGTGGCTAAATTAGTCCATGTTGTAAGTACCTTACCCAATAAGGTAAATCATATAGTAGTCCAAAGTGGCCCAAATGATGTAAAAACTTATAATAATGACTTTTGCTCCAAGGCCAAGTGTGAAGTCAAGATGTACGATGGCTCTAAATATCCATACATCTTGAGTAGTTGGATCCTAGATATGGAGACATGGTTCTCCTATACTCAAATTCCATATGAGGAGAGTGTTCCATTTGCTAAAATCAAGATTTTCAAGTTATAAAAGATTTTTGTGATGGATCATCAAGAGGGCCAAAACCCACTCCATAATTGGAACAACCTCATTATAGACTTGAATAAAACTTTCTATCCTTCAAAATATGAGCAATATCTAATTATAAAATGGTTCCTCTTGAGGTAAAGTAACATGTTTGTGTAATATTATATTTTCCAATTCAATAGGTTAAATTTTTTTCTTGGTATGTTAGATGCAGCTCCAATGATCATCATCAAGTTCAAAAGTGGCAAACAAGGAGTTGAAGTACCCTCCCCTTGTCACAATAGATGTTGTCTACAATCATGCAAAATTGACCAAAGAGAAGTTTGCTACTCAATAAAAAGGTTCATGATCTTTAGGAACTTCCAACTCATAGCAACATTTATTCAAGGTAAAAAAATCATTCTTCTTTCTCTTCTTATCTTTCTTTTCCTTATTCTTATTCCTCTTAGTATTTTTATATTTCTCAAAAACCTTCTCCTTATTTCAATAAAAACTTTTCTTGTACTCATTGTAATAGGAGAGATCATGAGGAATCATTGTACTTTAGGAAGAAAAAGAATTTTATTGTAAAATCTCACAATGAGGAACCACCATAAAATGGTCCCATTGAGGTTATAGGAGAATATAGGGAGTATGATGAGCTCAAGGGTAAAATCAACAATGTTACCCAAATGCATAATTATTTATCTAAATGTGATCGTGATAATTTCTTCATCATGAGAGCTCACCTCACTCAATTTCTCTATGGAGTGTATAATCAACAATGGCTTGTAAAAGAATTTTATTATGAGATTCATTGTTGATAGGTTACAACTACCATTGGAACCACATTCTCATCCATGCTCAGATGGAAGTATAATGGTTCCATCTCATACATAACATAGACTTACAATGACCTTTGCCCTTGGCTCACATTTTATAGATTGAGTCACCTTTGATGTGACTCTAATGGAATATCGTGTTCTACTTCTTGGAACACCCTATTAATACAATAGGAAGGGTCAATATGATACTTTTCACAATCCTTACAACTTGCACCATGAGCATAAGATATTTCTTAATCATTGCATCAAGAACACCACACTTTTTCTCCATTCCAATCAACCACAAAAGATTGCTCTTATATTTAGCAGGCCATAGGACACACCAACAACAACTACATATCCTCTTCACACAAAGATAATAAATCCACCACAAACACCTCATATTTATCATTTTTCTCCTCTTTCTATGCTTTCTCTTGGCATTGAGCAACCATATTTATTACAACCTTATTTAGCCAGACAATTTTCTATTTTACACAAGACTCAACAACATCAATAGCAAGCCATTAGTCCTTGTCAATTTATTTCTTTCCAAGTTAGTGATAAATTTTTGACCAAGCATTATCTTGTAGAAAAGGCACCTCTTGGCATCATTGATATCATCAGTCCTCATTTCTATGTGATACTTAATTTGCAGCTTCTACTAGATTCTGATCGAGTGTTCTACATGACGACTCATCAACTCGCTAGGGTTCTTCCATATCAACCCTTTTTTTATTCTAATGTAAAAGCAACGGAGTCCAATGCTTCTATTTTTGGGAGGTATGATGAGAAAATATCTTATCTAGGATTGTATCAATTTATTGCATGTCCTAGGCTTATTATTATATTATTATTTGTCTTAGGGTTATGTCATGAGTGAGCCTCAATTGCTCATTTTAGGTAGGTTGTCCTAGATATTCTAGAAAAACTTCCTAGTTTTTAGCTATTAGATCCTAAGATAGTTTAATGGTTATAAAATAGTTAGCTTGTAGTTTCATATTGGTATTCTCTATTTATAAACTTGTTTTTTGTTAAGATTAGGCATGCTTCTATTACATGTAATATTGGTATACCATATACCTATATATCTGTTTCCTATAAATAAAACTTTATTTTTTGTGCTCAATATCAGTAGTTATACAATGTGCTAATTTATTAAGGTCAATCCCAAATAAAAGGATAATGTGTAGTACATTGATTCATGTGCTAGTAAGCACATGGTAGGAGACAAAGAGTGGTTTGATTCTTAGAAACCAAATAAAGGAAACCAATGACAATCACCAATGTTAAGACCTATTAAACCAAATGTGCAGGTGATGTTTCCTCTACTCTTCCAAATGGAAAATATCACATTGAAAAGGTTCTATATGTACCACTAGTAAATAATTTGTTGTTCATCCTCCAGATCTTGTATAAAAACATGGTCATTGATTTAAGGGTTGTTTATGGTCAAAAAAATGCTTCATCACAAAAAATGGAAAGAATGTAGCAATTATTTTATACAAACATGGCTTCGTTGCTCTTGATACCCTATCATCTCCTCATATTTCATTGGCAGCAACAACAAATTATACAACCTCCTTGTGGCACAATTGATATGGGAATCTAAGTTAAAGGATATTTACTAAAACTAAGCATAAAATAATGGTAGGTCTTCCCAACCTCTCACCTACATTGCTAGTGTGCTTGAACTACTTAGCAAGGAAGCAACATTGAGTCCCCTTTGAATTGAACACTTCTAGAGCTACAACATGGTTGGAGTTGATTCACACCAATTTGTGTGGACCTATGCCAAATAGTTTTGGTGGAAAAAGATACTTTTAGTTGTTTGTTGATGACTACTCTAGAAAAATGTGGATGTAAGTCAGACACATTCTTGCATTTTCAATAGTTCAAGCAGCACGTTGAAAAAGAGTCAAGATATTTTATTAAATCTCTTTGCTCTAATAAAGTATAGAAATATACCTCAAATTAATTCTCAAGGTTTCTTGTGAAGAATGGGATAAAATGAAAACTCACTATATCCTACATTCTACAAAAAAATGGGGTTTCCAAATTAAGTAAGCATTCCATCATGGAAATAGATCCTTGCATGCTCACAGAAGCTAATATAGGGCTACAATATTTGGCTAAAGCTATATCCATTGTGGTGTATCTCCTAAAAATAGCACCCATGAAGACCCTCCAAGATGTTACACCTAAAGAAACCTAATATCAAAATGAAAATCCACTAGATCCATTTAGAGAATATTTTTCTACCTATAATATTTACTTGTAATAAGCTTAGACACTACATGATCAACCATATAATATTTATCATTATGAGGGTTAATCCCTTATGTTGTATCATGTCCAAGCCTCACCTCTTGGGATGAACTTATAAGTGGGTCATTACAATTAGCAAATTCCATCTTGAATTTACCTTCCAAAATTCTATGAAAGGTCAAGTTATTGTTGACCAATTAGTAGTTGCACCGTTAGAAGCTAGCCATCCCTTAGTTGTAGGCTTTTACAATAAATTAGTTCTTAGCCTAGAAGAATATCAACTTGACTCTTGGAATCTACACTTTTATGGAACTATATGTGTTAAAAGAGTAGGATCAAGAGTCATCTTGGTCACTTCTTAATAGTAGTTGATCCCTCTATCCTTTAAGTTTAACTTTTTTTGTACCAATAATACCATTGAGTATGAAGCCCTTATTTTAGGGCTACATGCAACAATAGCTCTTATATTAGATTCCTCTTTATATTTAGAGATTCCTAGCTTGTATTCAAAGAATTTAATCATTTTTATCAAAATAAGAATGAAAATATCAATCCATACAAAGATATTGTTGATAAATTCATTGCTACTTTTAACAAAATCATCATTAAAATTATTCCTAGGTCTATTAATTGCCATGTCAATGTTATGGCATCTGATACATCCCTTATCCCCTTATATATAGATGATGAAGAAGATATGATAGTTATTTGGAAAACTAGGGAGCCTTCAACCTTAGTTTTTAGTTAGCTTCCTCTAGGATTATTTTCCATAGAATCAGCTCCTTCTAATCCTTGGTATAATTATATATTTGCTTTTCTTAAGGATGACACTTTACCTGACAATTTGAATCATAATAAGCACAAGAAATTCAAGCAATGAGCCTATAGATATTTCATCATTGGTTATATCTTATATTGCCAAACCCTTAATGATACTTTTCTTAAATGCTTAGCCTCATACAAAGGCCAAATAGTCATCAAAGACACTCATCATGGATCATGTGATGGTCACTTCAATGGTGTTGTCATTGCTAAGAAAATCCTACATAAGGATTATTACTAGCCCTACATGGAAAAGGATTCTTGTAATTTTTTTAGGAGGTGTAATAAGTGTGAGAAGCATGATAGTCTTATCCATACTCCATCCCAAGGTCTCAAATCCTTGACCTCTAGTTGGATTTTTTTTGGCTTAGACATCATTAGGAAGATTAACCTAGTGTTGTCTGAACAAGTTTGTTATCATGGCTACTAAGTACTTCATTAAGTGGTTTGAAGCCATACCTTTAGCCTCAATCACTATAGTCTAGATCTACAGGTTTATCCTCATGTATATCCTTAGTCATTATGGATTTCCTTCTATTCTAATCTTTGAAAATGAAATACCCGTCAAGAGTAAGGACATACACTAAAAATACTTTTTTCAAATTCCTCAAGAATATCATCAACAAAACTAGTGGATATTGACATCTCCACTTGTAAATAATTCTATGGACCTATTACACTAGTGTTCAAAATCCCACTAGAATGTTACCCTATGCTTTTACGAAGACAAAAATGAAACACCAGATACAACTAACTAAAAATGAATAAACCACATAACACAAGAAATTGCATAATAAAATAGATCTGATATTATTATTGCTGGGGGATTTGAGTATGATCAAATGTGACCCCAAATGGGTGTTTTACATAGTTTATTCGATACAATAAATACAATAATGCTAGGGTTCTATGAAAACCTAGCAAAAAATGCTTATGATGTCTATAAACTCATTCTTGCTCCCAACAGAGTTGAGTGGGCTTCAGATATCCTGAATCGGGCCACTCCATCCTAAACAATTGTCCAATGCTGATGAATATCTAAACTTGCACACATAAAAAAATAACAGGAAGTTAGTAATAAATTTTAGGGCTCCATTGCATGATATCCTCAAATATCAATAAAACATAGCTATTGCTAAATTAAAATGCATACAAATCTAAAGATATTAAAATGACATAACAGTCATATTTGATTTACCTTGATACTTGATGATTGCCCTTTGATGGCTGGATTTGTTGCAAATCGATGACGAAGATATGCCCTAGCTTCATGCGAAGGTAGAAGGCTTTTAGAAGGGCTTACATAAAATTCTTGTGGGCACCTGGTGGCTACATAAAATTTTTATGGGAACTTTGTGCTGGTAGGGAGGTTCCCATGGGCGCTTGGTGTTGAAGAAAGAGCCTAGAGGAACCTAGCAAATGAGGAAGGATTCTACAAAAGCAAATTAGGTGAGGGAACGAGATGCGACGACAATGATGGTGAGTGAGGGGGCACAAAATATGACATATGGAATGGGATTAGGGCACAAAAGGATTGATTAAAGACTTAAGGAACTTAGGAAATCAAGGAACTCAAAAACTTAGGAACTCAAGGACTTAGAAAATTCAAACAGTTAGGGGTTGAGCCATCAAAACGGATCCTATTTATAATCTAACCTAGGGTATGCTAGGGTTTCAACAACACTAATAATGTGGCTGAGATTAAAGCACATCTAAGGGTAGATATTAAATTTAGGGTGTGGCATGGATTGATGTGAATGGATAGATATGATTAAATAAAATCGGATGGTTGGGATTGATTTATTTATATAAATATATATTTATTAAATATATATAAAATATTATTATTTAAATATATATATATATATATATATAATAAATATATATAAATATATAAAAATAATAGGTAAAAATGGTAGGAAAGCTAGGATGGAGGGCAAATGACTAGATTTTGGTGTCTACAAATGCCCCTTTTTGTACCATGTTGCGTGAAACACAATATAGTGCAAAAATACGAGACACCTTATTGGGATAGGCACAAAAGTAGATTCTATATCTTTTTGGAATGTGGAACACGAGTTTGAAGATAAAAGAATAAAAGAATTTAAGTTTTGTGTAACTTACCCCTAAATTAATGAATGAGGTTGTGGATGAATCTCATGAGCCAATTGAATTTTTTTTTCAAATGTGCACATGTAATGTGGACGATATGAATGATGTAAAATATGATATCATTTTTGCCCCAATGGTGGGAAGGGGATTGGTGATGATGTAATATGATGTGTCTATTTTTGCCCCAATAGAGGAAGGTATTTACAAAAATGTGATGCAAGATGTGTCTGTTTATGCCCCAACAGATGAAGGGATGTGTAAAAAAAATGTGCGTCTATTTATGCCCCAATAGATGAAGGGATTTTTGCCAAGTGTAGATGCTATGATCATGTAATATGACTCCCATGGTGTGAAATTCAAAACCAAATGTGGTTTCCCCAAATTTTGGGGTGGTTTGATGCTATTGAAACACTTTGCCTTTCGACATCATTGATATGCAAAGATGAAGATGCAAAATAAAAAGAGTCAACTTTGGAGGGCTTGCTAGTGATTTTTTGAATAATTTCTATGATTTAGCTAGTTCCTATCTCTGTGATGACTTATCAAGGAAATTTGTAATAATGAAATTTGATTTTTTCCATGTTTTAAGCCCCATGAACTAGGCCATCAGTGACAATGTTTGTGCAAATTCCTCTTGGTAGGGTTTCACTCAAAAATGTGAAGTATTCAATATGATTGTGATTTCGAGCAAGGAGATAAGTTATGATGATCATGGTCAAGTGGCCTTATGTTAAGTTATTCATCTTACCACATTGCATGGACGTAAATCACTGCAATCACCAAGAAGATAGAATAGAACACTAGATACGAGGTTCACTTAAATTTTTATATTATCATGGGCAAATATGCAAATGATGATGTGAAATGGTGTGAAGATGATGCATGAATGATGAAAATGATGATCATAATTTTGTGAATATTTGGACTTTTTTGAGGTGCTTTTGTAGCTTGTTTGGTTAATTTGCAATATGTGGTCCTAAACGATGATTATGCATTCAAATCAGTTGGAATATTCATAAAACATGATAAAATGATGAAAGACATGGATGAATGAAATTTGAAGTGATTTAGTTAGGGGAAGAAACCATTTTGTGCTAGTTTATATTTTGTCAATGCTGACATGAAATAGCCATGGGTACTTGCGATCTACAAAAACGCTCATGGGTGCTTCAGCATGCCAAGAAATGCCCATGGGCACCCCAAAGCCCCTAAAGCAACTATAAATATCTTGCTGGGTGAGATTGAAGCTCATTTGTGCATTTGGGAGTTCAAGAAGATGCATCTAAGGAGTGAAGGGTGAGTCAGGAGTGAAGTTAGGTGAGGCATTGTGAACATTGGAACTAATTCTCATTCATATGACCAAATATAAATAATACATTCGGAGCCAATAATAGTCCGGAGGTTACGGAACCACCCAGGACCAAAATAGGCGTTGTTATAATAAATAACAACGAGCCTAAAATATGTCCAACAATATAAGATTGTTAGGATCATAATAAATCAAATAAAATATTGAAATATGCTAACATCCCCCCTTATTACAATATTTGAGTAAACTTATAACTACTAGCTATACTAGCATCCCCCCTACTTACATCATTTTGCAATACATAGAGAGCTATGAAACAATTCAAATTTGACACGTGCAAGTGCCTTAGTGAAAATATCTGCAACTTGTGCATTGGTGGAGATGAACTGAAGCTGAATTCGGTGCCTTGGTACTTCGTCTCGAATGAAGTGGCATTGTGTATCAATGTGCTTGGTTTTCTCATGATGCACTGGATTCTTAACAAGGTTCAAAACACCCTGGTTGTCGCAGAACAAGTGTATTGGAGATTTTGATGGAAGACCCATACTTGTCAAAATGTGACGCAACCATATCACTTCGCACACAGCTTCACGTGCGGTGCAATATTCTGCCTCTGTTGATGAGATAGCAACCACCTGTTGCTTCTTGTTGTGCCAAGAGACAGGACCGGATCCAAGATGAAACAAATATCCTGAAGTTGATTTACGATCATCGTATGACCCGACATAGTCTAAGTCCGTGTATCCCTGTAAGAAGAATTTGTTGTTCCTCTTGTATTCTAGGCCATATTCCATTGTGCCACGGACATAGTGAAGAACTCATTTTGCTGCTTTCCAGTGAGTAGTCTTAGGTTCCTGCATGAACCTCGAAAGATAGTTGACAGCAAATACGATATCTGGCCTAGTATTGGTCAGATATATGAGACTCCCAATCAGCTGTCGATAGAGAGTACCATCTACCTGAGGTGAATCATCATATCACGATAACTGAAGCCCAGATTCCATCGGTGTTGCCATTGGCTTGCAATCAGTCATGCGATATTTTTCTAACAGTGTCTTGGCATATTTTTTCTGAGACACTTTGATGTAGTGCTCCTTCTGGTTCACTTCCAGACCAAGACAGTAATGGAGAAGTCCGAGATCTGTCATCTCAAAATATTTACACAAGTCTCTTTTGACAGTAGAGATCATAGTTTCTGAACTCCCTGTAATGAGCAGATCATCAACATAGAGTACAAGCAACACTATCTCAGAACCTTATTTCTTGAAATAGAGGTTTGCATCTGACGGACATCTCTTAAATCCATCTTGTAGGAGGTGATTATCCATTTTTATATACCAAGCTCGAGGAGCTTGTTTTAAACCATATAAGGATTTGACCAACTTGCACACTTTCTGCTCTTGGCCTTCCACTTCAAATCCTTCAGGTTGAGTCATGTAGACTTCCTCTTGGAGATCACCATTCAGAAAAGCACTCTTGACATCCATTTGGTGAACTTTCCACCCATATTGTGTTGCCATAGCACAAAGAACTCGAATAGTGGTCATCCGAGCAGTAGGTGCAAAAGTTTCCTCGTAGTCAATGCCTTCCTTTTGAGCATAGCCCTTTGCAACAAGACGGGCCTTATGCTTATCAATTGTCCCATCTGCCTTGTACTTGACTTTGTACACCCATTTGCAGCCTATGGGCTTCTTTCCGTGTGGCAGATCGACAAGCTTCCAAGTTTTGTTTTTCATCAGAGACTTATACTCAACATCCATAGCAGCCTTCCATTTTGGCTCACTAAGGGCATCTTGTACAGAAGCAGGTTCATGTTCATTCACTGAAGACATAAACACCCTGTCATCATCTATATCCATATCCTCTGTTTGTTTCTCTTGATCAATAGAAAGTTCCTCAAAATATTGACAAAGATCATCAACCCCAGTAATCTCTACTGTTGCTCTTTGATGTCGAGCCATGCTGCGAGTACGAGGTCTATCCAAAGTCAAATATGGTGGAGTGGATAGTTTGGAGTCTCTGATTGTATTTGTATACCATTTTGGATTCTTCTTCTATGGTGATGAAGAAGATGAAGAAGTCGAAGGACCTCCAGTATTTGGTGACGAAGGGGACTTCTCAACTTTAGTTTCCACAAGATCTAGGTATACATATGATGTGCTTTGTGATGTGAAAGCCTCATCAAAAACAACATCTCTACTGACATGAATCTTCTTGGTCAAGGGATCTATCAAATGATAACCCTTAGAGTGCTCATCATAGCCAAGAAGAATACACTTCAATGTCTTCTCATCTAGCTTCTTCCTTTTCTCTTTCGGTATGTGCATGAAAGCATTACACCCAAAAATGCGTAGATGAGATATGGAGGGTTTTCGACCACTCCAAGCTTCCTGTGGAGTCATTCCTTGTAGGGCCTTTGTGGGTGCCCTATTCAATAGGTATACTACTATGGTGACAACTTCTGCCCAATATTGTTGCTCAAGACTAGCTCCTGTGAGCATGCAACGAACCATTTCCATGATGGAACGGTTCCTCCTTTCAACAACACCATTTTGCTGAGGAGTATAAGTAGTAGTTAACTATCTCTTGATCCCATGTGCAGTCAAGAATGCTAAAAATTCTTTAGAGGTAAACTCCCCCCTCGATCTGAGCGGAGGGTCTTGATAGAAGTCCCTGACTCCTTCTCAATAGATTTCTTGAATTGTTGGAAGAAACCAAATGCTTCAGATTTTAGATGAAGAAAGAACACCCACATCTTACGTGAGTAATCATCCACAAACAACTGAAAATACCTCTTCCCCCCACTACTAATGGGTGTGAAAGGACCGCATAGATCGGTGTGAATCAACTCCAGAGGTTTCTTGGCTCTTGTAGAGCTTTTCTCAAAAGGTACTCTATGCTGCTTTCCTGCCAAGCAGTCAGAGCACACTGGCAAGATGGAAGAAAGGGAAGGAAGACCCTTTACCATCTCATACTTACTTAGCTCAAGTAAGTAGCCGAACTAAGATGCCCATATCTCTTGTGCCATAGAGATGTTGCCTCCTTTGTAGAGATTGTCATGGCGACATGTGGAGTAGAGATAGCATCTAAGGCAAATAAGCCATGCTTATATGAAGCGGTTGCAATGTTCTTACCCCTCCTGGTAATAGAACAACACTTCTTGCCTCCCTCAACACTAAAGTTGACAACCATATCCTTGTCCAAAATTTGTGTGACTGACAACAAATTGTTCGCCAATCCTGGAACATAGAGAACTTTGTCAATCTGACACTTGCCATCAGGAAGAGTGACTGAAATTGTACCTTCTCCCTGAACCTTATAGGTTTTATCATCGATAATAGTGACAGGTTTGCCCTCTTTGGCCTCAAAGGACTCAAACCATGATTTGTCGCCAGTCATGTGCTTACTAGCGCCAGAATCGACATACCAAATAGGATCCATCTGCTTGGAGGCTATGGTAGTCATGAGCACCTTGTGTGCCCACTCAGAATCTGAGTCAGATTCCTCAACAACAACATTCACCTTTGGTTGCTTGTTCTTGTTTTGTGGTTTGTTCTGGCCTTTCTATTTTGGTTGCTTATTCTTGTGCCAACATCTATTTGTATCATGACCCTCTTTGTCACAGATTTTGCAATACCTCTTAGTTTGTTGAGGTTGTTTCCCTTTTGAATATTTTTGAGAGTTCCCTCCTTTCTAAAAATTACCCTTCTTCTTAGAACCCTTCCTGTTGGAATAGAGGGTTGTGTTAGAAGAATCATCTCTCTGAAGTTGGCATGCCTCTTCTTCTTGAAGCATATTGACCAACTCAACAAAGGTAACTTTCCATTGTGACACCTGAAGGGAAGTGATCAACACCCTATAAGAATCAGGTAAAGCTCTCAATACAATTGGGGTAAGGAGCTTGTCATCAACAGGTTCTCCCAAAGAATTCAACTTTGCTTTCAATTCAGACACTCTGCAAAGAAAGAGTTCAACTGTCTCTCCCTGTTTCATGCTCAGACTGTGTAATTGAGATTGAAGAAATAGAATGGTGGAATCATTCTTTCCCTCATATATAGTTTTAAGGGCATCCCATGCCTCTTTACTATGTTCATAGTCAACAATGTGGGGTTGAACTTCATCAGACACAACAAGCAAGATGAGCACTTTTGCTTTACTATCTTTCTTGTCAAAGTCTTTCTGATCAGTAGATGGAGTTGTAGTTCCTGAAGCAGATGAAGGTCTTGTTGTTGTGCCAGATACAACATCCCATAAGTCATCCATTTCGAGGATTGCCTTCATCTTATTTTTCCATGGTGTATAGTTAGGACCTTTCAACAACTGATGAGCATCAGTCATTAATTTTGCAGACATTGTGAAGGTTCCTTATATCACCAAATGGTCCCCCCTTCGATATACCTTAATTCCAGGCCGTTATACCATACAAAATACCCGCCCTTACGTGAGGGAGACTATAGGTATTTTGAAAAACCAAAAAAATTACCCGCCCTTACGTGAGGGAGACTGTAGGTAATTTTAATGATTATACGATACGTGGTACTTAGGCGATACTAAAAGGGAATCGCCTCGTTTGATGGCACCGACCTTAGAAAGCCTTCAATCCGCATGCGTGGGGCGTAACTTCCCCTAAACACTTTGGATATCCGAACTTTCATCTGGATTTAAGCCTAAACACGAGAGCGATTGGGGTAGTGGATGGAGTAAAAAAATAGCAAAATGGTAAACTTATATCTCCCCGACGATTGATAGAGAACAAGCTCAGACGTCATTTTGGCAGCTATATTAGGCGACGGATACAGTAGCGCAATCACGACAACTTTACCTGTAAGTGCTAGCCAGAGGTATCACAAATACCGAACGTTGTAGTGCAATAAATTGCACGAATGGGTTTTAATTATTCTGGGGACTTAGGGAGTGTATTTGATTTTAAATTTTAATGAAGTAGTGCAAAAAATGGAAAAATGCAACATACAACATAAAAGTGCCCATAGAAATAAACCACTAGGTGTCGGGCGCTGCCGAAAATGCACCTTTACAATAATGCCAAAATTACCTTTTTCAAAAAATTACTCTCTTTCCCCCTTGATTTTTGAAAAAAAATGGTGCCCCCCCTTAAAAAAAATTTCTCTAAAGCATCTTTAATTTTTTTTTATCTAAGGTTAATAAAAAATAAATTATTCTTCATAGTAAAAAATTATTAAAAAAAATAACTTTTCAACTATGTAAAAAAAATAATTTAAAAAATTAAATATTAACCTTAGAAAAAAAAATTAAAAAAAAAAAATTTACCTTGTTCGAGGGGGTCGGCGGGTTTTGACCCCATGACCTCAGGGCTCCCAGAGCCCAACCGCTCAGCTCACGACCACGTGAGCTAGCGGGCTGATCCGCTTAGGATCTTGGGCGCCCTCCTACAAGAGGAGTCTCCACGAGCCCAAAACCTCTTCGGTGTCATGCCTCCACCTCGGTTGCGGCTCGGGTGGCGCTTGGGCGATGGCTTCGAGTGGCGCTCGGGTGGTGCTCGAGCCGCGGCTTCAGAAGAAAAAAAAATGTCAGATCGATCTTCGAAAATAGGCTCTCTCCCACGAAAAACTGAATCATTGAGCACAAATTTCTCAACACAAAACCATCTGCAATCCCTTAAGTTATGAAAAAACTCAGATTTCCCAATGAAAAAGTGTTTGCAACGTTCTACTATGACGTCTTCCGGAGATAGATTTGATCAATCAGGGATGAATGAAGGATTAAATCCAAATTTTAAACCAGTCAAATTGCTCAAATTTACGAGTCGAGAGATCTTCTAATGCAAGATTTTTTGCATCGACATTTGAGGTGATAACGAAAAATACGAACTGGTTGAGCTTTGTGACGCTTGGGACATGCTAGCAGGTATGCAAAGAGTTTAATAAATTTTTATACCATTAATCCCACATCGATGGGACTTAGGAGTTCTAAGGTGTTTATAACACCCTATACTCCCCTTAGGAGTATCTCTTCTTGGGGAGATGCTACCCCGAGAGGGCGCGGGCTCTCCTCTTGCATGGAGTTGGCCGCCTTGTTGGCTAACACTCGTGCCTTGTTGGCTTTCACCTTGTGCCTAGCTATGTAGTGTGACCTTCAACTTTCACCTTGAATCTTGTTTGTGTTGTTTGACATTCGACTTTGATAGTCGATTCCCTTGTCGATGATCCCAAAATTTTGGGATTACTTCCACCCGAGTCAAGTTTGCTCCACCCGAGTCTCACACTGCTTGAGTTGGGCATGATTTCCAATAAAAAAAATGATTTCCAATGAAAAAAATTCTCCTCCAAAGCTTCGTTGCTTCGCTCCTGATCATCAAAGCTCCGCTACAAGATCATTCGAAAATGAGAGCGGAGGATTGCTCTGATACCATGTGAACATTGGAACTAATTCTCATTCATATGACCAAATATAAATAATACATTCGGAGCCAATAATAGTCCGGAGGTTATGGAACCACCCGAGACCAAAATAGGCGTTGTTATAATAAATAACAACGAGCCTAAAATATGTCCAACAATATAAGATTGTTAGGATCATAATAAATCAAATAAAATATTGAAATATGCTAATAGGCATTTGGAGTGCGAAAGCTATGGCGGTGGAGGGAGTTGGTGTGGAGGCCGAGGCTGTGACTAGGGCATGAGTTGCTAAGGTAACCCATTGTTTATTATGCTTTTTGTATTGTGAAAAGTTTTTTTTAAGAAATTATTAACAAATTATTAACAAATTTGTTGTGTTGTGCTGCAGCTTAGAGTTTTGGAGTCTTGGCACCAAATTTTTCCCTACATTCTTGGGATAAGAAAGGCAATTACAGAGGATGAGTGGGAGTTGCTTAGGGAGGTGGGGCTAGCGAAGGTAGCCCAACTGGACATGGTGAGGGTTGATGAGGGGTACCTCTCTGCCTTGGTAGAGAGGTGGGATGCAAACATGGGGATGGTTACCTTGGAGGATGTATATTGCATCTTCAAGGTACCAATGGAGAGGATTCGGGTTGAGGTTGGGCTCAATCGGAATATAAAGATGATGAAGATGTTCGAGGATGCATGGTAGGGGGTGAAGGTGGAGAGTGGGGGAATATATTATTTTTCCATGTGTGTGGACAAGGAGTTGGACCCCCTCCAAGATTTGGTGATGTTTGTGTTGGCCACCATTGTGGCCCCAAATAGTACTGGGTGTAGGTTCCCTTAGAACCTGATAGGGATAGTGAGTGATATTCTCACTAAGAGACAAGTGTATGCATGGACTCCCACCTTACTGATGTAGGTATATCAAGAGTTATATTATGTGATGAGGTAGGGGTAAAAGGGATTGGATTTTAGTTTATAGCTACAATGTTGGGGATGGGAGCATTTTAGAGTTGCTTGATTGGAGGGTTTTCCTGTGGAGGAGTTTGGTAGGGAGTAGCCCTATGATAGGCGATGGGTGTTAGTAGAGGAGGTGTAGTTAAGTCATCCAGTGAGGATGAGTCAATGGTATAGGGATCTATGGGTTGGATTGAAATCCACCCAAGTGGTGTGGAGGCCATGGTAGCCTTTGGGTAATTATTGTATATTTGATATTTATACATATATATATACATGGCTTTTACCTTTTGTGTTATATTTTTGTGTGAATGCTTTTTATGGAATGCTTTGTGGAATGTTTTTGTGGAATGCATGTTTATGTTTATGATTAATGCATATGATATGTTATGGATGATTAATGCAAGATGGAATATATGGATGATTAATGCAATATGGCATGTGCTAATGATCATTTATAGTTTAGATCTTTGCTTTACCATTTTTTAGCATTGCTATTTAATCAGGGGAACCAAAATTGGTGGTGTGTGGGATGAATGGCTTTTGAAATGACATGAATGTTGACATAGAAGAAGATATGGATGTTGATATGGAAAAGTGTCTATTTTTTAGAGACTCAAACATCCTAGTGGTATCAAACAAACCCACTAAAATTATCTAATCCTGATAGGACCAAATGTGTGTGCAGTGGATTCATTTACCAAATCAAGAGCATGGTAATGATCCTAGACAATCAAGAACCAGTGTGTGTGAAAGTGAGTTCATTAACTCATATTGAGCAATCAGAGGTCTATTTTAAAAGAAACTTGTCACCATGAATGAGCGTACTCCACTTCCAGTCAAGCGTATGTAGCAAGGATGACCATTCTCACCTCGAGGTTTATACCAAGTATGGTGTTATCTCTTTTTGACACAAGATATTTTTAAGATGTGAAATTGTGTTTGGTTCAATAATGTTTTGGAGTCAATTTCCAAAACTCAAGATTTTATTAGTGTGTATGTGAAATTTTCCTAAAAAGAATGTGAATTTTGGAGGTTGCTTAAAACACTAGGAGTGGTTGATTGACCGAAAACACCTAGGAGTTTGTGAATGTGGCTTGTACTGAGGGCAATTTGACTTAGTGGAATTGTGTGGATGACATTGTAAAGGTGCCCCTTATTAATGAAACATGACTTTTTATTGGACCAATTAAGGCCTTAAAATAAATGATCCCTATATGAAATGTAGAATGTGGTATGTCAACACAATGTATGACATGCAATTTTATGAAATGTGAAATGCAAAATGTGAGTGAATGTAACATGCATTGTTTGTAAAATGTAGAGGCAATAAATGAAATGTATGCAAATAATTTTGTGTATTAGCCATGTAGATATACATATATAGTAATCAAATCATGCATAGAAGAGGACCCCTAGATGAGGAAGAGCTAAGACCGATCTCAAAAATTGATACAAATGCATATCGCCCCATTAGGCTTGCAAATGGGTAGCATGTTTGAGAGCCAGTAGGGATAGTCTATGATGTCATCTAACTCTTATGACTTATCCTCATCTATTTATGCCTAGAAAAATTTAGGATTCGAAGGTGAAGGTGAAGGTAAAGATGGAGATATGGAGGAATGTAATTGATGGAAGCCCTTAAAAATTCCTTAGATAAGACAAATTTGGTAAATGTTGGGGGTAAGGAAATTCGGTTCATATCAATAAGGCTTATGTCAATTTGATTTGTTTTAGCTGGATTGTATGGATTACGGATTGGGGTAAATAAATCAACAGGATTCATGTTGAATTATGGGCAAGGTGGACAAGGTTGGATGAAATTGGTGGAACCTAATAACCGATGCAAGGGGCTTGGTTAACCTGAACGACAACAAGCAACACAAAACACATTTTATTAAATAATATATTTACATATGTAATGCAAAGAAAGAAAACATGTTTTTGATTTTTGAATTATTTTTAGATTTTTTTGGTAGTGGTAAAAACCACTATTTTTGTGTTATGTACATATGTTACAAGTTGGCTTATGGAATGGATTAATGGAATGGAGGTGGTGGTTCACCAGTAGGGGCAGCTCGATCTTGTGGAAGAAGCAAGTGAAAAATGAGATCATGGATGGGAAACATGTTGAGATAAAACTCATATTTTTTGGAATGGAGAATGATGGGATCTGATTCTTCTTTAGATTCATCTAAAATTATTGACATAAGCTTGAATTCTTCATAGATTTTATCATCAAAATTATCGGTATGGTGGACTTATTATCCTAAATTAAGTTTAAACATTTGGAAGGCTTGTTCAAGAGAAGAGGTGGTGGAAAGTGGATGGTAGCCTAGACCTGAAAGGTCTTGCACCTCTTGATATGGAACATCGATAGGTTGATGCACTCCCTGTTCATGTAGTCCTAGGCCATAACCTTTGAAGAACACAAGCTTATACTGATAGGGGGGGTGAACAGTATAAGACCTCTTTTTACTTTTTTCTTTATACTTCAAAACAGTAAAGCAATATCAAAGCAATGCAAAATATCATCCACAAAGTGACACCAATTTTAACGTGGTTCACCCAGAATGGCTGGGCTACGTCCACAAAACTTTTCTATAAAAGTCATTTCAAAGTTCTTTGGGAATCCTTCCCAATTACAATGTTTATGAGCCTCGACCCAAAGGAGATACCTTCCCCCAATCAGAATTTATGAGCCTCTGCTCAAAGGAGATACATTCCCCTTTGCTCTGGAAATGATCCCTCAAAAGATCAACTTCCTCTACCTCTTGCCAGCACGTGGAACTCCTTTCCATCGAAGACCTCCTGTCCTCAATGCTTAGCCTAAGAGACCTATGCCTTTTATGATCACATCCACAGCAGCTCAGCAACCTGTACCAAACACAGCCAGTCGGTCTAGTACAAGTATTCCTCTATCTGTCAGATCTATCCAAATCTTGAACAAATCAATCCTCTACATACAGGCCTTCTCAAAGACTTGCCAACTATCCTCAGGTTCTTCTCATAGAACCAATGCACCTCTATCCTCAAGTTCTCTAATAGAACTATCAAACTCAGCTCACAAGTCCTCTGCTAGGACCTGTTCAAATCTGCTCATAAGTCCCCACCGAAACCTATCCAAAAACTGCTCACAAGTCCCCACCGAAACCTGTCCAAAAACTGCTCACAAGTCCCCACCGAAACCTGTCCAAAAACTCAGCAAGCTCACCAAGAAAAAATTTCTTAGTAGGAAATCACAAAGTGAATTGTTAGAGAACCAATGTGATTTGTCAAACTCATAGAAGCATAAAGAGAATTGTTAGAGACTCAATATGTTCTATACTCAAAACTTAATCTCAAAACTCAACTCAAATCAACTCAGCTCAAACTCAATCTCAAATATGAAAACTCAACTCAATATCTGAAATGGATAGGATAGAATGTTTTATTTCAAGAACATGAAACCCCAACAATTGCCAACAATGCAAAGAATCACATAAAAATGATACTCATGTTCTTTTCACCATCAATTAGGGTTTCAACAACAATGCTCATCAAACAAGGTTTAGTCAACCAAAATCATTCAACTCAACATCAACCTTGAAGCATTCAACCAATCATCACAAGAAAAGGAAACAAGTAGAAATCCTTTTCCCTCCAAAGATATTTGAACAAAATAGCCACCAACACAATATCACCAAATGCAAAGAATAACTTGCTCAAATCAACTCAATGGAGTAAGCCCAATATCATGAATCAAGTAAAGCAATAACTTGATCAAACAACCTCTATGGAAGCAACTCAACCATCAAACTCAAAACAACCAACCAAGGGTTCCACCAACTCAATGCAAGTAGCAAGACTCACAAACATAAACCCTAGTGCACAATGCTTCCACTACCTCAAACCAGAATTATGCATTCACCAAAACTCTCATCAAGGATAACAATGCATAAGAACTCTTCAACAAACCAGAAAATAGGATTTACACCTAGCCAAAGGATACCTAGTAGAATACCTTTTCACTCCAACCTTATTTCAGAAAACATACACCAATCATACTCATAAGGAAAATGTGCCCATACCTTTTTGGAGTAGAAGAAAATTGATCCTTAAAGCTGTCACCACACACAACCCTCAAAATTCCAACCAAGTTAGGGTTAGAACAAAGATAAATGAGCATATATAAAAACTTTCCTTAATACAGATCTTTACGAAGTCCAAGACAGACTTCCTTCCACATAAATGGTCAAGCTTTCCGAAAGCTTTTCAAACCATGAGCTCTCCTATTTCGTAGCGTAAACAGAACATTCGATCGCAGCCAAACCAATTAATTGCCTTCAATTTTCCAAGTTGGTTTAACCTTAGTAACCTTCTCATATTTATAGTCCATACGTGGACTTTAGAACACGTCGGTTGCAAAGAAAAGTAATTTTGAATTTAATCAAAATTTGCTTTCTAAAGGGTTTAAAAACCCTTAAAGTATTTTTAATAAATTAAAAATAATTTCTCCCTTAATTAATTAAATAATTAATTAATTAAAACCTTGAAGGGTTTTAAATAATAATTAAATAAATAATAAAGAGAACCTCCATTGGTTTTAATAAAAACCATTGCCAATGGAATCTCTCTCGGATTCTCTTAAAAATATTCTCTTGGAATCTTCCACCTTTGAAGCCAACACATCCTCTTAACATTAATGTCATTTCCTTTTGACATCAATGACAACTCATAGACAAGAAGCTAGGATCTCAAACCCAAAATTGTCAACAATCTCCCCCTTTGTCATTGATGGCAAACCATGCTTCTCAACAACATAGAAACTCAACATAAATAGCTCCCCCTGTCTTGAGGCTCTCCCCCTTACTCATATCTCTCCCCCTTTGTCATCAATGGCAAAGGGTCACCTTTGGGGCTTGGGACTAAGAATGAGCCTCTTAGCTTAGTACCTCCCCCACCTCTTGTTGAGGTGTTTAATTCTAGGGTGGGAGTAAAACTCCCAATAGGCACTGATCATCATCAGTGTTTATAACTTCCTTGTCGGGCCTTCTCTTGAACTCTTTGTCCATATTCTTATTCTTATCCATGCCTTGATCCTTGGACCTATTCATACCACTGTTCTTGTTCCTGTACCTTGGAAGTTTAGCTCTACACTATCTAGTTGTGTGACCTTCATTGTTGCACTTATAACAAGTAACAATGTTATTTCTTTTAGGCATACCTGTTCTTTGAATCCACCTGTTCTGACTAACCCTGTTCCTGTTATTAGCCTTGCAAAAAATTGCCTTATGCCCAAAATATTTACAAGAGTAGCAATACCCTTGAAAGTAACTAGCACTTCTGAAACTGTCATTTACCTCCTTCACTTGAGCCATGCAATGTGAAGCCATGTGATCAAACCTGTGACAAGCAAAACATCTGCCTTGAAACTTTCCTTTATTTGACCTCTTGGGTCCTGAAAACTTCTTCTTCTCATTCTGAATTCTGTTTTCTGTTTCTGTGCATCTATCATTCAAGGATTCATGATCTAAAATACTTTCCTCATTAGAACTCTCTTTCTTTTGGAGTCTCTTACTAGACTCTCCAACTTGTTCCTTGTGTGACTTAACAAAACCAAGGCTTGTTTTATCTGATGTCTTTCTTTGACCTTTGATGAGTGACTTAACATTTTTGGAGCTATCTTGAAACTTGTAAAGCTTATCCTTGTACTCTTTAGTTTCCTCTTTCAAAGAAGCCATTTTCTGTTCTAACTCACTATACTCAAGAACTTTAGACTCTAACTCATCATTGAGTTCTTGTGTCTTAGCTATAGAGAAGTCAAGACTTTCTATAAGATCATCTCTCTCCATACAACATTCATCTAACTTATCCTTGAGACTAGAATTCTTCTTTCTTTCATTTTTCAAAGCACTAAGAGCACTAATAAGTTCACTTTCAAGATCCTTTATTTGATTGCTTTTTGAATCATCAAAGTATTTTTCAAATTTCTTATCACTAGAGGTGCTACCCTTTTCAAAAACCATACATGCATCTTCCTTATAGTTTTCTAAAGCATCCTCATACATACTATAAACTAAATCATTATTTGTGCAATCATCCTCAAGGTGACCAAAATTTCCACATCTAAGACATTTCATGATAATGAATCTATGTTTCGGTTCTTCCTCTTTTTTTGATATGAACAACATCTCATTTTCATCATCACTTGAAGAACTTTCACTATCACTACTAGAACACTTACTTGCTTTGTCTAGGTAGAAACTCTTCTTGTGCTTGTGAGAATACCTCTTTCCTTGATTGTTGTGCTCATCTTTGTTTTTCCTGTGATGCTTGTGCTTTTAGAATCCTTGCTCTTAGAATCCTGTTTATCTTCATCACTTTCATTCTTGGGAACAGATACGATCAGTAGCATAATGACCAAACTTTCCACAATTGAAACATCTTATATTTTTCATACTTTTGTATTTTCTAGAGAACTTGCCTTTCTTGTTGTAATATGCCTCTTCATCACTAGAAGACTCATCACTATCTTGAAGTCTGTTTACCCTTGGATTCCTTGGTAGCCTTGAAAGTTGCCTCTTTCTTGACATCAACCTTCACTTGAGTTCTCAACTCAAATGCTGCAAGTATACTATGGAGCTCATCCTTTTTCAACTTATCCAAATCTTTAGCTTCCTCAATAGCAGAAATCTTTTCACTAAATCTATTAGGAAGAGATCTTAAAATCTTATCACAAACATCATTTTCAGCAAGCTCAAGACCTAAGTCTTTCATGGAGTTAACAACCTCATCCATACGAAGCATGTAGTCACTAATATTTTCATCATCATTCATCTTGAGTTGTTCAAACATACCTTTGAAGTGTCTCAACTTGGCCTTTCTGACATTTGTATCACCTATATGAACCACCTTCAACTGTTTCCACATTTCACTAGTTGTCTTGTAGTGAATCACTTTGGTGAGATCTACTTTTTGTAAGCCTTTCAGGATTGCATTCATTGCTTTTGAATTGTTGTGATGTAGGAGCCTTTCTTCTTTAGTATTAGGACCATGTTCAGGAATAGTGTACTCATCTTCAATCACTTCCCAAACCTCATTCCCAAGTGCCATTAGATGAACCTTCATCCTTGCACTCCAAAGACCAAAATCCGACCCATCAAGAATAGGTGTTGCATTGCTACTTGAATGATCCATTGTGTTCTTTACTAGCTTTTCCTTCAAGATGTTAAACTTTTCGAAGGTACCGGCTCTGATACCAATTGAAGAACACAAGCTTATACTGAGAGGGGGGGTGAATAGTAAAAGACCTCTTTTTAATTTTTTCTTTATACTTCAAAATAGTAAAGCAATATACCCAAAGCAATATCAAAGCAATGCACAATACCATCCACAAAGTGACACCAATTTTAACGTGGTTCACCCAGAATGGTTGGGCTACATCCACAAAATTTTTCTCTAAAAGTTATCTCAAAGTTCTTTGGTAATCCTTCCCAATTACAATGTTTATGAGCCTCGGCCCAAAGGAGATACCTTCCCCCAATAAAAATTTATGAGCCTGCTCAAAGGAGATACCTTCCCCTCTACTCTGGAAATGATCCCTCGGAAGATCAATCGCCTCTACCTCTTGCCAGCATGTGGAAATCCTTTCCACCGAAGACCTCCTGTCCTCAATGCTTAGCCTAAGAGACCTCTGCCTTCTATGATCACATCCATAGCAGCTCAGCAACCTATACCAAACATAGTCAGTCGGTCAAGTACAAGTCTTCCTCTGTTTGTCAGATCTATCCAACTCTTGAACAAATCAATCCTCTACATACAAGCCTTCTTAAAGACTTGCTAACTGTCCTCAGGTTCTTCTCATAGAACCAATGCACCTCTATCCTCAAGTTATCTAATAGAACTATCAAACTCAGCTCACAAGTCCTCTGCTAGGACCTATCCAAATCTTCTCACAAGTCCCCACCGGAACCTGTCCAAAACTGCTCACAAGTCCCCACCGAAACCTGTCCAAAAACTGCTCACAAGTCCCCACCGAAACCTGTCCAAAAACTCAGCAAGCTCACCAAGAAAAACTTTCTTAGTAGGAAATCACAAAGTGAATTGTTAGAGACCCAATGTGATTTGTCAAACTCATAGAAGCATAAAGAGAATTGTTAGAGACTCAATATGTTCTATACTCAAATCTCAATCTCAAAACTCAACTCAAATCAACTCAGCTCAAACTCAATCTCAAATCTGAAAACTCAACTCAATATCTGAAATGGATAGGATAGAATGTTTTATTTCAAGAACATGAAACCCCAACAATTGCCAACAATGCAAAGAATCACATAACAATGATACTCATGTTATTTTCACCATCAATTAGGGTTTCAACAACAATGCTCATCAAACAAGGTTTAGTCAACCAACATCATTCAACTCAACATCAACCTTGAAGCATTCAACCAATCATCACAAGAAAAGGAAACAAGTAGAAATCCTTTTCCCTCCAAAGATATTTGAAAAAAATAGCCACCAACACAATATCACCAAATGCAAAGAATAACTTGCTCAAATCAACTCAATGGAGTAAGCCCAATATCATGAATCAAGTAAAGAAATAACTTGATCAAACAACCTCTATGGAAGCAACTCAACCATCAAACTCAAAATAGCCAACCAAGGGTTCCACCAACTCAATGCAAGTAGCAAGACTCACAAACATAAACCCTAGTGCACAATGCTTCCACTACCTCAAACCAGAATTATGCATTCACCAAAACTCTCATCAAGGATAACAATGCATAAGAACTCTTCAACAAACCAGAAAATAGGATTTACACCTAGCCAAAGGATACCTAGTAGAATACCTTTTCACTCCAACCTTATTTCAGAAAACATACACCAATCATACTCATAAGGAAAATGTGCCCATACCTTTTTGGAGTAGAAGAAAATTGATTCTTAAAGCTATCACCACACACAACCCTCAAACTTCCAACCAAGTTAGGGTTAGAACCAAGATAAATGAGCATATATAAAAACCTTCCTTAATACACCTTTTAGCTCCTCTTCCACCAAAGAAGCCAAAAACACAACAACCAAAACTTACACCTTATATCTCCATTTTTAAATTTAGCATAGCAAAAGACTAATCTCAAAAATACAACCAAAGAAATATCCCCTTATTTATCCTATGTCTTTTAAACAATGCTCAACAATGCCAAAAATCATATCAAGAAAATAATCACACCTTATGATGGTTGCCTTGAAGAATCCAAAATTTGTGGCACAAAACATGTTTTAATAAAAACGTGACTAATCCATGCACAAATCCCTCTACGGGGATCGAAATGCAGACCTCTACCTACGCATAGCCCAAACGCAGCCTTCGCTGCCACTAGCCCACAAGGGGTTTACAAAGTCCAAGATGGACTTCCTTCCACATAAACGGTCAAGATTTTCGAAAGCTTTTCAAACCACGAGCTCTCCTCTTTCGCAGCGTAAACAGAACATTCGATCGTAGCCAAACCAATTAATTGCCTTCAATTTTCCAAGTTGGTTTAACCTTAGGAACCTTCTCATATTTATAGTCCATACATGGACTTTAGAACACGTCGGCTGCAAAGAAAAGTAATTTCGAATTTAATCAAAATTTGCTTTCTAAAGGGTTTAAAAACCCTTAAAGTATTTTTAATAAATTAAAAATAATTTCTCCCTTAATTAATTAAATAAATAATTAATTAAAACCTTGAAGGGTTTTAAATAATAATTAAATAAATAATAAAGAGAACCTCCATTGGTTTTAATAAAAACCATTGCCAATGGAATCTCTCCGGATTCTCTTGGAATATTCCACCTTTGAAGCCAACACATCCTCTTAACATTAATGTCATTTCCTTTTGACATCAATGACAACTCATAGACAAGAAGCTAGGATCTCAAACCCAAAATTGCCAACAACCTTACCAATTGACTATGTGGAAATATCAAGTTGGATATCCCAACATGTTTGGAATATTGACAAGAACTGGTTCTTTGGGTTCTTCTATTGGAGATGGACTTGGTGAAGATTCAATCCCCCCATATACAAAATTTATGCTATTTGAAGTTGAACCCATGTTATAGACTGCTCCTATTGCTAAAGGTGGGTCACGTGTATGACAAAAATACTTAGCACTAGGGATGGTGAGGGGTGTAATGGTGATTTCGTTGACCACATATTCACCAATACCAAGATTGGTGAGGTAGACTTTGACTTAGGATGACATAGAATAATCATGGTTAGGTGATGGATCATGAAATGGTGGAAATAGAGGTACCTCATAATCCATCATTTTAACTCATGAAACATTAGGTGAAGGTAATGGATTGGCTTGGGATGATTGTTGTGTGGATGGTGATGATGTGGATAACAATGATGTTGATGATGTGGACTGACAGTGACCACATGTGTATGTAGTCACTTATGAAGGTAATGGAGATGTGGAAGATTGATGAGGGTTGGTGATAGGGAGCTCCTCAGGAATGGGATCCTTTGATGAAGAGACTGGTGAAGTGGTAGATGGATTGGATGATGGTGAAAGAAAAAGGTGTGTGGAAGGAAGCATTGAATCATAAGGATTTGAGATGAAATTGTAATACTTAAATGGCTCGACTCATGAAAATATTTCAAGCATTGATATAGTATTGAAGGAAAACATCTCATTTCCCTCATCCAAGGTCTTCCAAGGAGTACATTTTATGCCATGGATCCTTCCAAGATGTGGAACATTATGTGCAATGTTTTAACCTCTACTTTGATAGGAAAAACAACAATGCCCACTTAGGAACACAAAGCATCATTGAATGCTTTGAGGGTGAAGGATGACTTAGTGATCACCATTTGTGAAGACAAAAATGAAACACCAGATACAACTAACTAAAAATGAATAAACTACATAACACAAGAAATTGCACAATGAAAAGGATCTGATATTATTATTGCTGGGGGGATCTAAGTACAATCAAATGTGAATTAGATACAATAATTTTAGGGTTCTCCAAAACCTTAGCTAGCAATGCCAATGGTGTCTATAAAACTTGTTCTTGCTCTCAACAAAGTCGAGTGGGCTTCATATATCCATTGAGTCAAGCCAATCCATCTTAAATAGTTGTCCAATGTTGATGAATCTCTAAAACCTGCATACATAAAAATAATAATAGGGATTCAGTAATAACTGTGAGGGCTCCACTATGTGAGACCCTTAGATATCAATAAAACCCTAGCTATTGATAAATTAAAATGCATGCAAATCTAAAGATATGAAATAAAATAACAGGAATATGTGATTTACCTTGCTTCTTGTTGTTTGTCCTTTTGATGATTGGATCTGTTGTAGGAGGCTTTCAGAAGGGCTTACATAAAATTCCTGTAGGTACATGGCAGCTGTAGAAAATTCCCATGGGTACTTGGTGTTGTTAGGGAGGCACCCATAGGCACTTGGTGTTGACAAAAAGTTCCCAAAGGCACCTATCATATGAGGAAGGATTCTGCAGAAGTAGATTAGGCGAGGGTGTGAGATGTGATGATGGTGATGCCAAGCAAGGGGGCACAAAATGTGATGGATGGAATGGCATTAGGGCACAAAAATCTTGGTTAAATACTTAAGGCACTTAGGTAATCAAGGAACTCAAAAACTTAGGAACTCAAGGACTTAGGAAATTCAAACACTCAGGGGTTGATCCATCAAATGGATCCTATTTATAATCTAACATAGTCATGCTAGGGTTTCAATGACACTAATCGTGTGGCTAAGATTAAATCACATTTAAGGGTAGATATTAAATTTAGGGTGTGGCATGGATTGATGTGGATGGACGGACAAGATTAAATGAAATCGGATGGCTAGGATTGATTTATTTATATAAATATATATAAAATATTATTATTTAAATATATATAATAAATATATAAATATATATAAATAATAGGCATAAATGGCGAGATATCTAGGATGGAGGGCAAATGACTAGATTTTAGTGTCTGCAGCTTCATTTTATAGAACTAAAGCAATATTACTTTTTTAACATGGGGTGTTTTATACATTTTATTTTAGGATTTCTTTATTGAATATGAATACCATCTTACACATCTTAGACAATTGTAATTGCTTAATGAAAAGCATATACATGACTTAGAAAACTTATAGGTCTACCAACAAAGGCTTAAATGTACCTATAACAATAAGTTAAAATTTTATTCCTTTGAAGTTGGTGAACTCATTCTCAAAGAGAATAAGAACACAAATGACAAAATTGAGCTTAATGACAAATTTTATCCCTATTGGCTAGGTCCATACATCATAACCACTAAGTATGGTTTAGGTGCTTATCGCCTTGCCACTCTTGATAAAAAATAACTTAAAGAACCAATGAACAAAATGTATTTTAATAGATATTATATTTAAGTTTGTATGAGTTATGTGTTTAATTTCAACTACTTATTGGTGCTTGCTTACATCTTTCTTGACTTCATATCTATCTACATATTTGTGTCTATCTCTATTTAGACTACCTATTACATATCGTTTCAAGGATCCATAATGATATGCAAATTATAATCCTAGTTAGGATAGTTCATCGTAATTCACTAGGTAACTGATACAAATTCTATCTTGTAATCCAAATTAGGGTTCATACAAACATCAATCTATTCAATCCAATTTACCTCTAATATTATATCTATCTACCAATTCATTCAAACCACCAATCACTTGCTACATGGTGAATATTACAAAGTTCATAGATGTTGATGGCAAGATCTCATAAAACACTAGTTGTATTATGAATACCATAGGGTTCATAGGTGTTGATAGTAATACCATAATATAATCTCGTCTCTCATGTACAACATGCATGGGTGCAAAGATAAAAAATGAATCACTATTCCCAATTGGAAGTATAATTCATTATCACACTAATCACTCATAAGTCCTATATAATATTTCTCTATGAGGTAAATCAATCCAAGTAGAATCCCTTTATGCATTTGTATAAAGGTAAATATCTAAGCTAAATCAAAATTCCTATAGACAAAGCTAAATCAAAGGTCTTATGGGTAAATCTAAATAAAAAATCCTAATAAAAGCTAAATAAAAAGTCCTATAGGCCAAGAAAAATCCCTTTAAGAATTTTTTTAAAGGTAATTCTCCAACCAAAAGTATTACACACCAAGAAAAATTCCTTTAAGCATTTATTTAAAGGAAAATCTAAAATCAAAAGTTCTATGGGCCAAGCAAAAGTTCTTTAGACATTTGTTTAAAGGTAATTTTTTTACTTTCATGTTTATGCATATCTTAGTATCATAGAAAACTAACCAAAATTCCTCTGGGTAAAGCTACTTAAAGTTTCCCTGGAAAAATCTCAAAGCTAACTAAATTCCCCTTGGTAAAATCTCTAGGTAAATCTAGGTATATAGCTATAATATTTGTATATGCATCTATTTTCTATCTTTTCTCTAACCTAAAGTCCCACTAAGAAAATCTAAGCTAAAGTCCCCTTGGCCAAATCCAACTCTATACATATCTATATATAGTTGTACTATAATGATTCCTCTTACTCTCATGCAAACACCCTATTGGTTATATCCTACATCTCTCATCTATCTATCATGCATCTATTTTCATCTAATATATCATCATGTCATCAGTGCATTTAGTCATTATCTAAATTCATTACCTATCATTAATAATTAATCCATATTACAATAACAATAATGAATTAAACATCAAAATATATCATCTCAATCTTAATTCATCAATTAAACACACATCTCATCATAATTAAACCATCCACCATTAATTACTTAACATACAATACATTCAATTACTCTTAACCACTCATCAACTAAATGCCAAACATAAAGTAATTAATACATAAGCACAACATCATCATTATTGACCTCAAAAATCATATTAATACAACATCATCCATAATCATCAACTACAATTGATGTACTCATAAATTTATATATATATTAATCTATAAAAATTATATATACAATATATGTACAATGTCATGGTACAAACAAAATACAATCATAATAGTATGATATCAACCCCAAAACTCAAGACAATAGCTCAACATTTATAGCTAGATTTGAGAGCCTGTATTTGATGTTGTAGGTCCTCATCCTCCCCCTTTCACATGTGGTAGCATCCTCATCGACTATTGTGATTGGCATATTATAAACCTAGAATGGTTTTGTGACTACATCCTCATCGACGATAGGAGGCATTGATTAGTGGGAATAGTTGTATGGTATGCAACTTCGTAATGTGTTGCTCACTTAACCTTAGCCTATAGGTCCTATTGTACCTAAATAATTCATTCCAATAGCAAAAAAACCACCTAACTCCCTCTGGTTCCTATCATTATAAAATATCTCATTATCATTGTGTTCCACTCTATATTCAAACCTTGGATTGTTTAATCCATCCTTACAACCTTCTTTGCTATCCAATTCCTATCTTTTGACCATGTAACTACCTCCATTTGAGTTTTTTCTATTGTAGCCTTTAGGCTTTTCACCTTATAAGATAAGGTATCCTTCTCTGCCTCCATGGTCAACTAAGATGACCTACTTGGTCCTACCTCATTGACTATTCTTATAGGTAGAGTGAGTAGTGGATATCCCGATGTTGCTAAAATTATTGCTACTACTATCTAATTCTAAGCCTCACTCTACCTATAGTACTCTTGATACCATATTATTAAAGTTGGTACTATCTATTATTCCCTACCAATCCTCTTACACTACTCCACTAGTCATGTCCCATAACAATCACCCTCCTCAACCTAAAGGTCTACTACCACCATATGTAACCATTGGTCATGCAAGGATCATTAGGCATAATATATGGTATAATAGGGTCATTTATGTGTACCTCTATATAAGAGTTCAATTTGGTGTGTCCCCAAATCCCCTCTCCCATGTAAGCCTCTTATACAAAACTATTTTTGTTGGTATCCCCTACCTAGCGTCATACTAACAAACCACTTTGTCAAAATTATGTAGATTTCATTCACCCCCATGGTTCCACCTTCCATATAACCTACATAACATGAGATATATGGTAGGAAAAATTAATCCATCCTAGATGATGCCTATACAACTGATGTGGAAAAAACTCTTAATAGATGACACAAAATGGCACAAATGAAAACTATTTTGCATTAAAACCAAAAATATATTTATAGGTATGTATACCTTTACGAAAGTGGTATTTAATGCACCCAATATATGTGAGCATTAAATTTTGTACAATATGATCCATGTGAAAGGGATAATATTAGATAATTAAATATTAATCCCTATCATTCCTCCCCATCATAGAAGCATTGGAATCCAATACATCCAAAATGGAAGGAAAATCATGAGCCAACTATGTTGAGGTGATCCACTGAGCCTAGTGAGTAAGCTCTCCATGATGTACAACTAGATACAAAGTGGATGAACCCTAGCGGGTGTGTCAAGTCCTGGTGTCGAACAAATGATCCTCCTTCAATGGCAGCTAAAATAGGCATAAATGAAAATTGCTTTGCATTTAAACCAAAAATATATTTATAGGTATGTCTACCTTTAAAAAAGTAGCATTTAATGCATCCAATCTGTGTGAGAATTAAATGTTGTATAATATGAACACAAGCTTATATCGAGAGGGGGGTGAATAGTATAAGACCACTTTTTACTTTTCTTTTCCAAACAATATTATCCAATATAATCAATGGAAATATCAACATAAGTAATCAAAGAAATGCACAAATCATCACACACAATAGAGACACAAATTTTACGTGGTTCACCCAATGTGGGCTACTCCACAAGGAAAATCTTTCACTAAAATTTTCTCAACAAATCTCTTGGAATCCTTCCCTATTACAATGTTTATGGACCTCTTTCCAAAGGATATACCAATCCCCTAATCAAGTTCATGGATCTCTATCCACAGGAGAAATCGTTCTCCTCTTCTGGTTTGTGAATTTCTATCCATAGGAGAACTCCTCCTCTGCTCTAGTTGATCTTCTAGAAGATTACTGCCTCCACTGCATTGACTTGTGGATCTCTCTCCATTGAAGATATTTATCCTCACTCAGAATACCTCTATCCTCACTACCTTGGCTAATGGATCTCTATCCACTGGAGACTACTATCCTCTACTCTGTCACCTCCAAAGCTTACTCTCAACTTTCCTCTATCTCTGTCTAAAATCTGCACTAAACACTATCCTTTGGTCTAGCACAAATTTGCTCACAAGTCTATCTTTAGTCTGGCACAAATCTGACCTCAAATATACACCAAAATTTGTCTCTTCTATGACACAAATTTATCCTTAAATCTACACCATAATCTATCCTCAAATCTATCCTCAAGCCTTAACACAAAGGTTGATCCAATCACAAATCAACTCTTCTCATATCTACCTCAAGCCTTACCACAAATCTTGAACAGATAAATAAGTCAATGATGTTATGAAGTCTCCTCAAAGAATTACCTCAAATATATCCACAAGTCCTCTCAAGAACTTGCTTAATATGATCTCAATTCTTCACTAAGACATGTCTCAAATCTGTCCACAAGTCATCTCTAGAACCTGTCCAATCTGCTCAACAAGTCTTCACCAAGAATTACCTCAATTATGTACAAAAAGTCCTTTCTAGAAATTTTCCAATCTGCTCAACAAGTCTTCACCATGACTTACCTTAGTTTTGTCCAACAAGTCCTCTCTAGAACTTGTTCAATCTTCTCAACAAGTCTTCACCAAGACTTACCTCAATTTTGTCCAACAAGTCCTCTCTAGAACTTGTCCAACCTGGTCAACAAGTCTTCTTAAATACTTGACTTAAATATACTTGTAAGATTACACAAAATCTCACACCAACATGTCCTTAAGCTTTCACAAAAGCTTACTCAAATTTGTCTTTAAGTCCCCTCTAGGACTTACTCAAATCTTCCCACAAGCTTTCATAAAAGCTTGCTTAACTTTGTCCTTAAGTCCCCTCTAGGAATTACTCAAATCTGTCCATATGATTTCACAAAAGCTTATTCAAATCAATGCAAAACTTGCATACAAAACTCAACTTAATATCTTTCAGAAACCTCTTCACTCACACAAGTAATTTTCACCCGTAATCTTGTTTAACCATATAAACATATAGACAATGGTAAAAGACTCAATATGTTTCATACTCACAAATAACTCTATCACTTTCAAACTCTCTTTCAAATCAATTCAGAAATAAAGAATAATTTGTTTCACAAATCTTGAACTAACACTCCAATGCTTTCAATCAATAATGCTCAACCAACCTCACTCAAACATCCACTCAATGAAACACAACTTGCTTACAAACCCTAACCAAGTGTTTCACTTTATTTCCAATAACTCACACTATGGAACTCAAAATTTGACTCAAGATGATTCCAATGTCACATAACAATGATACTCATGTTCTTTCACAAATCCTAGTACAAGATAGTTCTCAATTTCACATAACAATTATACTTATGTTCTGTCACAAATCCTAGTTCAATATAGTTCTCAATCTCACATAACAATGATACTCATGTTCTTTCACAAACACTAGTTCAAGATAGTTCTCAATTTCACATAACAATGATACTCATGTTCTTTCAACATCCATAAATCATGCACATTAACATTCACTCAAACATTTCCAACAATGCTTATCAAACAATCCTTTTCACTTCAAATTCGTATTTCACAACATTCAATCCAACAATATTTCACTCATAAGGATGATGTGCCCATACCTTTTGTTTTGATGGAGATATGTCTTCAAAACCTGTCTTAATCACACTCAAATTTTCTTTGCCAATTTCAAGGTTAGGTAGCAACAATCTATCTCAAAATCTCCACACAAATAATTTCCCAATAATTATTTCACCATACAAAAATAACAAATCTCAAGTACACCTTATAATCTCCAAACTCTCAAAATAATATTCAAAAATCAAGTTCCTTTACTAACTCCTTATAAAATCCAAAAATTAATATTCAACCTATAAAAATTAATTCCTTATTTAACCCTTATTACTCCAACCTTTATTTATTTTTCTAAGCACAAAAATATAAAATATTCCAAATAACCTTATGAATCCCTAACTTTCACCCAAGATGCTATCTAAATTTTCATGTGGCCTTTATAACTCATGCGCCTCCCAAAACCTTGGTGTAAATAAAAACAAACAAAAATAATGCTCTTACCTCATACAACTTTGGCCCACGTTGTAAAACACTAGCACATGCCTTGGCTGCAATTTGAACCCGTGACCAACTGCCATCACAGTGCTCTAGCCCAAAGGCTAGGTTACCATTGGGCCCCATGCCCACACAAGCACCTAAACTCACACACCTTTTCTTGTGGCCTCTGCAGATTCGACAAATGAACAAAAGAACCTCCTTCTCTTAAAAAACAATCAAATGGGGATTTGAAACCCCAACCTATGCCCTATGAATGACTTAGCAAACCCTTGGCCATAGTTTGTGCTACCCAGTTCTATGAAATGCTTTGTCCATACCACATGCACATATACGAATGTCTGCCCTCAAAGCCTTAAAATTCACGAAATCCTCTTCTTACAACACACAAAGCGGTGCACAATTTTTTTGCATAACCTTAGTGTTAAAATGCATGGATGGGTGAAAATAATAATTAGTTCCCATTTAAATACACCTTGTCCTTTTGTGCTTTGACGTAAGCTCAAATTCAAATTTCAAAATTTGAATTATAAATTTAAATTTAAACTTAAACTTTAGGCTCTCATTATTTATTTAAATTGGTTAAAATATTTTAATTTAAATAGATTACATTAAATTCCTTAAGAATTTCTCAATGGGTCTTTTCAAGGAAATATTATTTTAAGGATTCCTTGGACCTCATTTTCTTCACCTCATCCTTTTGCCCAAAATATTATAATATTGAATATTATAATATTATTATTTTAATATTAACTTGCTTCTTCTTCCTTGGGTCGTCAACCTTTTAGGCCTCTTTAGGCATATAATACTAAAAACATATAATATCCTATTCCTTTTAAAACCTTCCTTGTATTTTGGAAAAACCACCTGATGACATTAATGATGACGAAACTAAAACAACAATCTGTTGACATCAATGACAACAAAACTTGCTCAGATTTCCAACAATCTCCCCCTTTGTCATTGATGGCAAACCTTTTTATTTTAACCATTTATTTTACCTTTTTTAGTTCTACTCCCCCTGATTGAATGCTCTCCCCCTAACTCAAATCTCTCCCCTTTTGTCATCAATGGCAAAGGGCCACTTATGGGGCTTGGGCCAAGCGTTATGCATAAGCGTAAAATATCGTAAATTGTCTCTATCTAGGTTTTTCAAAATTTAAAATTGGATAATTTTGGATCCTTTCATTGGGACCTATTTACCCAAAATTTACGGGGTGGAATTTTTTTTGGGGTAAATTCACCCATTGTTGATAATAATTATCCTATTTTATTTTAATTCATCGACCAATTTCACCCCATTCCACGGATAATCTACCTTCAAATTATAAATGATTTTGTTTTTCTTGCCCAAATCACCTCATGTACTACACGTATATATACTATAGGGGGTACCGATAAACATACATCTAAAATACTCTAACTCAAAAATAGCTCTAAAACAACAAAAAACTTGACAAGGTTGCAGAGAAGTGTCTGTCGACATAAGTCAATCGGTTGCAGAGGAGTGTCGATCGACATATGACTATTAGTTGCAGAGAAGTGTTAATCGACTTAAGATGATTGACATAAGATAATTGATCGTAGAGGAGTGTCGATCAATATATGCATATCAGTTTTAGAGAAGTATCGATCAACTTAAGACAATCGGTATAAGCTGATTGGTTGTAGAGGAGTGTTGATCGGCATATTCGTATCAGTTGCAAAGAAGTGTCGATCGACTTAAGATGATCGATTGTAGAGACTATCGACATAAGCTAATTGGTTGCAAAAAAGCATCTGTCGATATAAGCCGATCGATTACAGAGACATGTATATCGACATAAGTTGATCGATTGTAGAGAAGTATTGGTCGGTATAAGCTGATCAATTGTAGAGATGTGTCTATCGATATAAGCCGATCAATTGCAGAGAATTGTTAGTCAGCATAAGTTGATCGGTTGTAGAGACGTGTCTATCAGTCTAAGCCAATTGGTTGTAGAGGAGAAAATATTGGTATAAGTCGATCGGTTGTAGAGGAGAGACTATCAAAAAAATTGTATTGGTTGCAAAGACGTATCTATCAGTATAAGTCGATCGATTGTAGAGAATTATCGATCAGCATAAGTCGATTGATTGTAAAGATGTGTCTATTAGCATAAGCCGATCAGTTGTAGAGAAGTTTTAATCGGTATAAGCTAATCGGTTGTAGATACGTGTCTATCGACCTAAACCAATTGATTGTAGAGGAGAAACTATTAGTTGGTGAGCAGAAATTACGTTCCAAAAAATAGTCATTTCTCTTCCATAAATTATCAATTCGACAAGTTCGTAAACTTATGAGTGTCACGCATAGTATATGCCTGCAGTGTTGGGGAATGAATCTGACTATACCTTATTTAGTCTGGTGGGGGATGTTTGTGCATTTCAATTTCAGCCAAACTAAATAAACTAAGTGCAGAGAATTTAAATAAATAAAATACAATACAAGAAATAAAATGCTGAAAATAAAAATATACACCTAAATTAAATAAATCAAGAACTAAAATAATAAAATAATCTACAAAAAATAAAGAACATAAATAAATAGGGGAGGACTACTGCAGGGAGTAGGCCCAAGCTCCCATGAGATAGTCCACCCAGCTAGCTGCGTAGAACTTGCTCAGATAAGAGGAATTGCACTCTTAATAAATTTGACAAGAAATAAAATAGAATAATTTCTTCATAAATTTTCCTCCTTCTCTCAGGTAAGACCTGTGCATTTATACAATGCACAACCTTCCTCTGTTACAAATTTAGGCAAGTCTATTTCAAACTTGTAGTTACAATAGATATGCAATGAATATTGCATCCGTTCAATTATAACAACCATAAATTAATTAAAATAGTCACACTAATTTTACCCTCTTGTAGGATAAATCAGGCATGTTCTATTTTATCATAACAAAATATGTTTGGCAGAAAATAATGGATGCGTTATTCTATTTTAATAATATTGCATAAAATAGAATATCTCCCACATTGATCGCTGGAAAAATCGTTGCTCTTGGTTCATCCGTGAGCATGAAAGAATAATGCTCACGTTACAAACGTATCTAGCCAATCGAATAATAGAAGTGTTCATTCTATTTTAATACTAGTAAATAAAATAAAATATCTCCTCTTTGTCTTCACGTGCAACCTCCTCCATAGACCATTGGTCAACCGGTCAAAGATGGTGTTGAGAAGCAACACACCCCCACTGAAAAATGAGATTCCATCCTTAGAAAATTCTGAAATTCCATTTTTGCAACAGGGACCCTCTTGATCATTTTCAGGTTTAAATCCAATTTTGCTTGCCCCTTTTTTAAGTTGTGCCTTTTTCCAAGTCTTTCTAGCATTGTTATTTCAAGCTTAACTTTCTACATGCTAGAATCATTCATGCTTAAGAAAATCTCGCACCGGTACCGAGAAAAATGCTGAAAACAGATAGAAAATTCATGAAAAATCAAACTTTCCATTTTTGGTAGTGTCGCGATATCGCGACACTTCCATTTTCGGAAATGTCGCGATATCGCGACGAATTTTGGCAAAAGCAGCTAAGTCATTTTGGAAGTGTCGCGAAATCGCGACACTTTCCATTTTTGGAAGTGTCGCGATATCGCGACATTTCCATTTTTGGAAGTGTCGCGATATCGCGACATTTCCATTTTTGGAAGTGTCGCGATATCGCGACATTTCCATTTTGGGTGTCGTTCTTTCCTTTGGTCCTTCCCTTTCCTTTTGGAAGTGTCGCGATATCCGCATTTCCATTTGGCGCGATATCGCGACATTTCCATTTTTGGAAGTGTCGCGATATCGCTGCAGGATGAGGAGAGAGAAAGCCGGGGAGAAAAATGTCACGAAATCGCGACGTTTTTGGATAAAGCAAGCCGATGAGTACGGAACGTCGCGAAATCGTGACATGTCGCATTTTCGCGGTAGGAGAGAGAAAATGCATGAAAATCGGCCAAGTAAGAAAACAGGCACGATTTCGCGACATGTCACGAAATCGCGACAGCTTTTGGAGAGAGAAGATGAGCTGTACGGATCTGCGCGAAATCGCGACGTTTCCATTTTTGGAAGTGTCGCGATATCGCGACGTTTCCATTTTTGGAAGTGTCGCGATATCGCGACGTTTCCATTTTTGGAAGTGTCGCGATATCGCGACGTTTCCATTTTTGGAAGTGTCGCGATATCGCGACGTTTCCATTTTGGAAGTGTCGCGATATCGCGACGTTTCCATTTGTGAAGTGTCGCGATATCGCGACGTTTCCATTTTTGGAAGTGTCGCGATATCGCGACGTTTCCATTTTTGGAAGTGTCGCGATATCGCGACGATTTTGGAAGAAAGTGCCGAAGGGAGAAAGCTGCAGCGATTCGCTGACATGTTCCAAAATCGCGGTCAACGCGGTCAACGCATGCAGCTTTGGCGAACTCGCAGCGACGCGCTGACATGTTCCATTTTCGCGGCTGAAAATCAAGAAGTTGTACGGAGGCCAGGGAAGGTCACGATTTCGCGACATGTCGCGAAATCGCGACATGTCGCATTTTCGCGGCCGACAGGGGAAGAAGCAGCGTAGCGCTGGGGACGTCGCGATTTCGCGACATGTCGCGAAATCGTGACATGTCGCAGAATCGCGACAGGAGAGAGAAAGTCCTCAAAGGCCCGAAAGTGCATTCCAACGGAAACAGAAGGCATCCTGGGGTAGCGACACGTGTCAAAGCGTGAGGCAGACAAACAGAAGCCGACATGCAAGCTTGCTTTAGGGTTTTTAGCCTGATTTTAATCTGTTTTAACCTTTAAAGCTTTAATTTAATGATTTTAAAGTACTAATATAATCTTTTTGTCTTTCATGCAGGATTCCATCTGGCACTTGCGGGACAACCGGGAAAGGCCATAAAGTCAAAGTTAAAGTGCAGATTTGATCGAGGACCGCCATGCTAGAGGAGAAGATGCCGGTGAAAGCATTCAATGGAGATTTATTACAGAATTAATAGCATGGAGACAATTTCAACTCGGGATGGCTTTGCGGAGATCAAATTGATGGAGAAGTGGTGACTCATCCGGCTCACCAGCAGAATTAATGGAGGCATTTATTTGCAACTACGGATGAATGCAAGTGGCTTTAGATTTTATCTTCTCCATTTATGGCAGCTGACTCCCCTGATTTGCCGAAGGGTTAAGTTCTATCCGGACTTTGATTTTAAATGGATTTTTATTGTAAAACCCGGGTCCTAGGGTTTAGAAAGATAAGATTTGCAGTTTGGGGAAGAAGATATTTCTGAAAAGATCAGGGTCTCGTCCCGAGTCTATAAATACTTCTTCTCAATGTAATTGCGGGAGGCGGAGACTTAGAAATAAAAGGCTTATAAGCAATTTCTTGCAAATCTTGTGAAATCCTTTGTTTCCGGACTTGGAGTTGATGTGCTTTAGCTTTTCTGTGATAGCATGGCCAGGAGCCTAATATTTTGCAGAGTGTGATAAGTGTATCTTCTTTTGTTATCCGTTCCATTTAAAGTTTGTTAGATATATGTTGTGAATCTGAGATTATCAAGTTTAAATATGTTGTTAGGCTTCAGTTGTTCTATTGTCTGCTAGGGGAAATTACAGATTTGAGGTTAAGTTTGTTCTAATTGCTCTGTCTTCACTGTGTGAGCTAGGTTGTCGGTGAAAGATACCAGTTTTAACCAACTGCCCTTGGATTTATAATTTTCTGCTAGATCTGTTCCACTCTGCCTTGTGCTCTTAGTTGAAAGTGATCTTAGACTGACTGGACACTTTCTTCTTTGATTTGTTCTGTTGTGAAGCTGATAGCATAGATAAGATTGATAGTTTAGAGTTTTACAGTTTAAAGTCTGATAAACTTCTCTTTCTGCCCTACCCTACCCTCTCTTTGTTTTCGATGAATGATCCATTTTTACTTTCTTTATTTGTCTTTTATTTAAATCTGCTGACCCATGAGAGCTAGATCAAGAATTCAAGTTAAATCTGATAAACAAGTGACAACTACTGAACAAGTTCAAGAACCCCCTGTAAGGTAACAGAACAGTCCATATTGAAATCTATTCCAGAAGCGAAAAAGAGTGAATAGCCATTCGACCCAACTCTGTAACTCGCACCTTGGATAACCAGCTAGATCCTAAAGTGAGTGGGATTCGTCCCGTGGGTGTCTCCGGAGCTTCCTTGCTCATCCTTCCCGGGGTGTGCATGAAAGCCGGACCAACATCTAATTGGCGCTAGAAGGAGGGCCTGTTCAGTAGTCTGTTAAGAACTGTAAAGTTGTATGTGCTGAGTCTGGTATTTTATCTTTTGAATCCTTTTCCCTCCTCCTCAGCTCTTTTAAATTTTGTTGTTAGAGTTTTTGCCTGAACAGCGGGACTTAACACCAACATCTAATTGGCGCTAGAAGGAGGGCCTGTTGAACTCAGTTCAAGTATTGTAAGTTTGTGAGTGCTGATTTAAAATTGCCAGAGAAGACCTCAAGTTAAGAACAGTTTTATCTCCACTGGCAGTTATCCAATCACAACTCAGAACATCACTGTCAGCCAAGTAATAATGGCAAATTGGTTGGGCCCCACTGCTTTGAATATCCCGGGTATAGCCCATGACCCCGCCCAGAAGCCCGGAAAGGTATCTCCCCGGATATAAACATGATGGGACAAGAACCGCAGAAGAACATCTCGCTAGCTTTCAAAAATGCTTTAAAATTGTTAAATATACAGAGATGAAGATGTTGCCCGCAGATTGTTCCCGTTCACTCTCCAGGAGGGAGCTTATGACTGGTTTTTAAACCTCACCAAAGAATTCCATTACTAGTCGGGATGACCTAGAGAAAGCTTTTATATCACAATTTGGGGAAGTGATAGACCCCAGTGTGTTATACCAACAATTTTCCAAGCATCAAGAGAGAGTCGGGAGAAACTGCCGTGTCTTTCAATATGAGGTTCCAAAGAGCTTACGATAGAATGATCGGCCATTACATCCCAAATGCAAATCTGGCCTTAGAAATCTACAAGAATGCATTGGATTCGGTGACCTCTATTTTCCTCAAGAGAGACATCAATATCACAACCCCGGCAGGGGCTTATAAAGAAGCCTTAATTCTTGAAAGACAGCTTAGGGCCTCAAATTCTGAGCAGTCCTTTGATATCCTATGTTACACATAACATGCCTATTTTGAATCCCATTCCACATCATGAGTTAGTGCCAACATGTCATGCTCTACCCAAGGAGACTCCGTTAACTGTCACATCCACTCAGCATGTGCAAAATATACAGAAAAGTTCTGACAAGTTCAAAGTGGAAGTGCTTGAAGTAAACAGTTGTGATCTGGCACCACCCAAATCTGAAGTTTTTCCTGGTGAGTTAAATTTTCCTAGAGATCAAAGAAATATTGATATTTCTAGTTCACCCAAAAATAGTACAACCAGGGTTTCAAATTCTGTCACTTTTCCCGAAGAGACAGAAAGTCTTGTACAGACTCCTGTGGATGAAATGCAAGATTTTCAACAGTTCAAAATGGACAGTTATAATTTGAGATGTCAGAGTCCAGAACCTAACAATGATCCTTCCTCATCAGAGGATGATGAAAGTGAGATTCAATATCACTATGCAGAAGTAACTGAGGAGGATAACATCATTGAGGATATGAGGGAACTTAAAGCTGACATCACCCTCTATGAACTGCCCCGCATTGTTGAACAAAAGGATAGCTTGATTGAGGCTTACTCTGGACCACCTGTTGAATTTCAAGAAAAGGAGGAAAAGATAGTAAATATGAATGTGGTCAGCCAACTTGGAATTGATGAACTGTCTCAACATAAGCCTGCAACTTCTGAACATAATGTCAAAGAAAAGGCTATAAACTGTGTTGATGCAGATATTGGAGTTTATAATTTGGCAACTGAGAAAGTGAGAACAGTTACAGCTCTAAACCATCACAACAATGATGTTTGGATATTGCACATTGATGAGGTTAAATCTAAGCAAGGCTCGAGTGAAAAGGAAAATTGTAAACATTCTGCTAGAGGGATAAAAATTGAAGTCCTGGATATTGAAGCAGTACAGCAACCACAAAATGTTCAAGTTGTTAAGAACCAGGGCATACAGATAAAACATGATTTCTTTCAGTTGTCACATAATTTTGAAGATGTGGTGGTCTGGGTCTATCAAGATTTTAAGGTATTTGATCCTGGGGGTTTTTACATTCAGTCCTTTTGAAAGAATTCTGCAAACCCTTCAAGTAGAAGCATAAACATGTTATCATATGATTTGTTATTATATGATTTGTTTAATTTGAAGGAGTTGCAGATTTGTTTTTCAAATGGGACAGGGAAGACAATAAACACAAGTCTTTCCCAGATAGCAAATTTTTGAAGCACAGTCTGGAGTGCATTTCGTCAACAGGACCTGAAAGGTAATTTTTCTAAATTACTTGCACATGGTCAAAATTTTTTTTAAGGCACCATTTCTCTGCTTTCCCAACTGCTGCATTTTTTGAGTATGAAGGGAAGTTGTAACATATGTATACATTGTAAATAAGCTTTGAAGTTTTTCGCTTTTATTTCTTTGTCAGTGCAGTTTTATTTTTAAATGTCTGTACGTTTTAACTGTTTCATTTAATTTTAATGCTCTAGCTTCTTTTAGTTGCTTCATATTATTTTTTTTAATCTTTAGTTGTCTATAATTTTAGCTTGTGCGTTTATTTCTTTTGTCAGTGCTTTTTATTTCCTTTCTTTGTCTTTTTATGTCAGCTTGCTTTCTTTTAAGTCTGTACAGTCTTTTGTTTCAGTTTTAGTTGCTTTAGTTCTTTATTGCAGTTCTTTTTCTTTGTGTGTTTTTTTGTTTATTGTTTGTTTTTGTTGTTGCTTGGGTTTTATTTGTAGTCTCTGTGCAGTTTTATTTTTGTTTTGCTTTAGAAGCCTGTGCCTGTCCTTGGAAGCCTGTACAAAGTCCTTTGGCTTCTAAAATTCTATTCTTTAACCTTTGCCTGAGCAATCAATGAAAAGTCAGCCTTCAAATTGTTTTATTCTAAGCTGATCAATCCACAATCCAATGCCCATGCTGTTCACCATTCTAATTGAGATAGTCTGCTTGCACTGAACAGTAGAACTATTTTGTTATTCAGTGACAAAGGTAGAGAGATGATTGGATCTTGTGTCTTACTTGCCACAGTTGTTTTAATGATAGAAAAGCTGCTATGCTGTTTAGTTGGAGGAACTCCCGGGAATCCAAGAAAAGCTGGTTATAAGAGGGGACTATGGTTCATGCAATTATTTGGGTATCCACAGAGGCTATCAATGCCTAGACTGAAACAGTTCCAGATTGATCAAATGATAAAAGAAAATTGTGATTTCCCTAAAAGCATTTCAGATATTGATATATTTCAGAGGGAGAGATAAAAAAAAAAAGAGAAAAGGAAAAAGAAAAGAGTTGAACAATTAAAAGAGGCAGCCAATACTTCCAAAAATATTTTCTTCTAAGTTATAGATTCTGCCCTACAGTTGTAAATTTGGGTCGTGTAAATCTAAAGGGTAACTCTGTCTAGGCTGTAAAAGGCTAAACTAGTAAACAGAGCTCTACTCGGTTTCCCCTTTTACAATCTAGAAAAGTTGATCAGTCCAAGTTCATCATTCAATCCAGTCATCCTTGAAGAAAGTTCTATACCCTTTGAAATTGCACATCAGAAATCTTCCTTGAAGTAATTCAGCCTAGTATGTCCTTGGGAAATTTTAACAGCTTGCAGTTAGTAGTCAATTTATTGTGAAGAATGTCTGTGGCAAGGCATGATGCATGGTCTTTTTGTTTTGAAACCAGAGTCTTGGGTTCTAAAATAGTGCTACTATTTTACCCGCAGATATCGCCATTTGTTGAGAAGCAACACACCCCCACTGAAAAATGAGATTCCATCCTCTTGAAAACTTTGAAATTCCATTTTTGCAGCAGGGACCCTCTTGATCCTTTCCAGGTTTAAATCCAGTTTTGCTTGTTTCCTTTTTAAGTTGTGCCTTTTTCCAAGTCTTTCTAGCATTGTTATTTCAAGCTTAACTTTCTACATGCTAGAATCATTCATGCTTAAGCCAAATCCGGCACCGGCACCAAGAAAATCCTGAAAACAGTCAGATAAATACATGAAAAATCAAAACTTTCCTTTTTTGGTAATGTCGCGATATCGCGACACTTCCATTTTCAGAAATGTCGCGATATCGCGACGGATTTTGGCAAAAGCAGCTAAGTCATTTTTGTGTAGCGAAATCGCGACACTTTCCATTTTTGGAAGTGTCGCGATATCGCGACATTTCCATTTTTGGAAGTGTGAAATATTTCATTTTGAAAGGTCGCGATATCGCGACATTTCCATTTTTGGAAGTGTCGCGATATCGCGACATTTCCATTTTTGGAAAGTGTCGCGAAATCGCTGCAGGATGAGGAGAGAGAAGGGGAGAAAATGTCGCGAAATCGCGACATGTCGCATTTTCACGATAGGAGAGAGAAAATGCATGAAAATCGGCTAAGTGAGAAAAGTGTCGCGAAATCGTGACATTGGAGAGAGAAGATGATGGTAGGATCGTGCGAAATCGCGACGTTTCCATTTTGAAGTGTCGCGATATCGCGACGTTTCCATTTTTGGAAGTGTCGCGATATCGCGACGTTTCCATTTTCGGAAGTGTCGCAATATCGCGACGATTTCGGAAGAAAGTGCCGAAGGGAGAAAGCTGCAGCGATTCGCTGACATGTTCCAAAATCACGGTCAACGCGGTCAACGCATGCAACTTTGGTGAACGTCGCGACGACGCGCTGACATGTTCCATTTTCGCGGTTGAAAATCAAGAAGTTGTACGGAGGCCAGGGAAGGCTGCGATTTCGTGACATGTCGCGAAATCGCGACATGTCACATTTTCGCGGCCGACAGAGGAAGAAGCAGTGCAATGCTGGGGACGTCGCGATTTCGCGACATGTCGCGAAATCGCGACATGTCGCATTTTCGCGATAGGAGAGAGAAAGTCCTCTAAAGGCCTGAAAGTGCATTCCAACGGGAAACAGAAGGCATCCTGGGGTAGCGACACGTGTCAAAGCGTGAGGCAGACAAACAGAAGCCGACATGCAAGCTTGCTTTAGGGTTTTTAGCCTGATTTAATCTGTTTTAACCTTTAAAGCTTCTGATTTAATGATTTTAAAGTACTAATATAATCTTTTTGTCTTTCATGCAGGATTCCATCTGGCACTTACGGGACAACCGGGAAAGGCCATAAAGTCAAAGTTAAAGTGTGGATTTGATCGAGGACCGCCATGCTAGAGGAGAAGATGCCGGTGAAAGCATTCAATGGCAAATTTATGACAGAATTAATAGCATGGAGACAATTTCAACTCGGGATGGCTTTGCGGAGATCAAATTGATGGAGAAGTGGTGACTCATCCGGCTCACCAACAGAATTAATGGAGGCATTTATTTGCAATTGCGGATGAATGCAAGTGGCTTTAGATTTTATCTTCTCCATTTATGGCAGCTGACTCCCCTGATTTGCCGAAGGGTTAAGTTCTATCTGGACTTTGATTTTAAATGGATTTTTATTGTAAAACCTGGGTCCTAGGGTTTAGAAAGATAAGGTTTGCAGTTTGGGGAAGAAGATATTTCTGAAAAGATCAGGGTCTGTCCTGAGTCTATAAATACTTCTTCCCAATGTAATTGCGGGAGGCGGAGACTTAGAAATAAAAGGCTTATAAGCAATTTCTTGCAAATCTTGTGAAATCCTTTGTTTCTGGACTTGGAGTTGATGTGCTTTAGCTTTTCTGTGATAGCATGGCCAGGAGCCTAATATTTTGCAGAGTGTGATAAGTGTATCTTCTTTTGTTATCCGTTCCATTAAAGTTTGTTAGATATATGCTGTGAATCTGAGATATCAAGTTTAAATATGCTGTTAGGCTTCAGTTGTTCTATTTCCTGCTAGGGGAAATTACAGATTTGAGGTTAAGTTTGTTCTAATTGCTCTGTCTTCACTGTGTGAGCTAGGCTATCGGTGAAAGATACCAGTTTTAACCAGCTGCCCTTGGATTTATAATTTTTTGCTAGATCTGTTCCACTCTGCCTTGTGCTCTTAGTTGAAAGTGATCTTAGACTGACTGGACACTTTCTTCTTTGATTTGTTCTGTTGTGAAGCTGATAGCATAGATAAGATTGATAGTTTAGAGTTTTACAATTTTAAAGTCTGATAAACTTCTCTTTCTGCCCTACCCTACCCTCTCTTTGTTTTCGATGAATGATCCATTTTTACTTTCTTTATTTGTCTTTTATTTAAATCTGCTGACCCATGAGAGCTAGATCAAGAATTCAAGTTAAATCTGATAAACAAGTAACAACTTCTGCAACTACTGAACAAGTTCAAGAACCCCCTGTAAGGTAACAGAACAGTCCATATTGAAATCTATTCCAGAAGCGGAAAAGAGTGAATAGCCATTCGACCCAACTCTGTAACTCGCACCTTGGATAACCAGCTAGATCCTAAAGTGAGTGGGATTCGTCCCGTGGGTGTCTCCGGAGCTTCCTTGCTCATCCTTCCCGGGGTGTGCATGAAAGCCGGACCAACAGATGGCTTGGTCAATCTTGCAAATTTTGGAGGCATGGAGGCTCCTTCTTCATGAGGAAGGCTCTTAATTTTGTTGGGCGTCTTCCTTATAAGGAAGGCGCCTACTCCTAATGGGTGCCTTCCTTGAAGAGGAAGGTGCCTACTTCTGCTGGGCGCCTTCCTTGAGGAGGAAGGCACTACTTTTGTTGGGCGCCTTCCTTGAAGAGGAAGGCGCCTACTTCTGCTAGGCACCTTCCTTGAAGAGGAAGGCACCTGCTCTCATACCTTAGTCTCTGAAAGCATAAGTATGCTAGGTCCAAGTGGATGTAGATTTGAAAACACCATATTAGTAGCAAAACCTGCATTTATACACAATTCCCACTAAAAACACCAATCAATCATAATACCGATTTTTTTATCAATTATAAGCATAAGTTATATAAAAATGCATCAAATGCTAATTAAACCAGTAATGATGTCCCTTAATAATGTATAAAAATGTATATTTTTGGGATTCATCATCTCCCCATGCCTAACATGTGCCATGCCCTCGTGGCACCAAAAGCTGAAGTTATACCTCTCATAGGATGACCATTTTTTTTTTAAATGGCCTTCAGTAGTTCTGTTTTTTCTTTGTTGGCCCTGTTATTGAGCACTGTTGTGTTTTTCTTCCATTGACTACTATGTTTTTTTTTCATTGAGTGCTGCTACAACATTGCACACAGATTTAGAATTTTCTTTTGCTCATCTGTTTATGCAAGTCAAAGCAGATTGCAAATCCACTATATTTTTTTTCTTCTTCAAATTAGCAGATTGTAATCCACTCACATTCCTTTATAATTTGCTACGGATTGCTATTCTGTAGCACAATAGCACCATAAGTGACGTCAGCCACTCTTTTTCTCTGGATTGTGGATTCAGGCCTCCTCTTGTCTTGAACTCAGCAGAAATCAGTCCGCACTGCTCCCTTTATTAAATATCCCAGATTGTGACTCCGCTATTCCACCAATCAATTCACCGTTTGAATATTTTCACAATGCACAAATGAAACAAGGTCAACTCTATTCACGTGAATGCCATAGCTTTTTCTATTTTTTTTCCATTTTGAGGTAGTAATATTTTTCATCCGAGGCATGTCATACGTTGGAACTTCGATGGGATATTTTGATAAGAAGAATTTAAGGGAGCATCTACTAATGTTTAGCATGGATATTATTTTTAATATAACCATACACATAATTAACAAAAAAAATCAATATATATACCTAGGTGAATTTCGTAGAACTTGGTGTATATGATGCACGTGATGTGAGATGTCTTCATGTTGGTTCTCCTGGAGATTTTATTTCTTTCTTTCTTTATTTATTTTTCTTTGGCTGCCTTGTTCCTCCACTCCATTAATCGTTGTTGTTCTTCCTTATTCTATCGGTGTGGATTTAACAACTTCAGCATTGCAGCCAAAATTTACCATTTTTTTTATTCTTCCCCACTTAAATTGGTGATGCCCTTATCGTTAGCAATAGGTACCTCTATGCAACATGTCTGCAGCCCTCCAAACATTAGGTCCCACACTGAACAACAGGTACCCCCATACAAGGGAGAAGAAAATTGCTTATTGGTGCCTTCCTCCAGGTGGAAAAAGGCACTGTTGTATTGGATTGATTGTAGGTACTCTCTTCCTAGTGGGAAGTAAGTGCATTTTCCACTTCGCTGCACTCCTAATTGTAGGGCACAAAATTTCACATCTTTTAGGCCTAGTTTAAGCTGGCTTTGCCTATAGATCATGCTCATGGCTGTGTCCTGTGAAACTACACACACAAAAACTAGAAAATAGTAATCATGCCTATGCCTGAGGCCCTAGCTCTTAGGATACCTTCGGTTTGCATTCATAGGGATGATTACCTGCACACACAAAAGGAGGAAAACATGAGTCATGAATCCGTGCTTGTTAGGCCCTGGCTCTCAGGATGCCTGCATCTTGCATTAGATTTATGATTTCCTATAAAGCAATAAAAAATCAATTTTTATGCTAAGCAGGACATGTTCTATGTTTTTTATTTTATTTTATTTTTTTCATTGGGAGGATTCGCATAATTTTTTATTTTTTTTATCAAGGCACCTCTACTGTATGCCATCAAGGCGCCTCGTCACTTATTCCTCTTTTTTTTTTTGTCCCTTGTGCCATCGAACCACCTAGGTGCAGGAAATGAATCAAGGCACCCTAGATGTCAAGGCACCTGCTTGATGTGGAAGGTGCCTGCTTGCTGTGGAAGGTGCCTTAAATGTATGGCACCTTCTTAATGCGAAGGCACCTCCAATGTATGGGGCCTTCCTGATGCGAAATATGCCTCTAATGTATGACACCTTCTTCTTGAGAAAGGCGCCTCCAATGTATGGCACCTTCCTGATGCGAAAGGCGCCTCCACTATATGGTGCCTTCCTAATGCGAAAGGTGCCTCCACTGTATGGTGCCTTTCTGATGTGGAAGGTGCCTCCAATGTATGGTGCCTTCCTGATGCGAAAGGTGCCTCTAATGTATGGTGCCTTCTTGATGCGGAAGGTGCCTCCAATGTATGGCACCTTTTTCATGCGAAAGGTGCCTCCAATGTATGGCGCCTTCTTCAAGTGGAAGGCACCTCCATTGTATGGCACCTTCTTCATGCAGAAGGTGCATTCTTGATGATCAAGGTGTCTTTCACTTCATTTTTTTTTTTTCTTTTTTTTTTTTTTTTTTTTATGTATCCTCCCTTTTATTTTTTTCTTTTTTTCTCTCTTTTTTTTTTAATTTTTTTTTCTTTTCTTTCTCTCTCTTTTTTTTCTTTTTTTCTCTCTTTTTTTTCTTTTCTCTCTTTTTTTTTCTTTGTTTTTTCTTTTTTCTCTTTTTTTTTTTTTTTAACGAATGATTGAGCATTCGTCCAAGCTACTGGTATGGTATGGGGTCTCCCCCATGCCGATGTCTGATCCACTCTCACAAATGTGAGGTAATTGTTAATGGAGCTCGTTGACCATTACTCGAACATTGTCTCGACACTCTTCTCTTGCACTTGGTGTAGCATCTCTGACTTTGTTTATCATCTAGGCTATAACAGTCACGCACCTTGCAGTAAAATTTTCCCCCAAATTCCACAACCACCTTGGGCTAGAAGCCTTTCACTTGATCAGGGTTACTTAGCCTACCTTCAAGTGCCAATGTTTCCAAGGAAAAACTCTGCTAGTTTTAACCTGTTAGATTGGATGCTACACGATTAGGTACACAAGAAAGTTCATATAGTGCTATTACGAACTCCACGTATGAATATCAATTCATGAAATATTCACAGACACCTCCTTATTTGTCAAAATCGCACTTCATGATGTCCTACAAAACATAAAAAGAAAAATCTAAGCTGAAGGCATTAAAATAAAATTATAACTAATTTTTTTTAAATTTTTTTTTCATTATATATTATATATATTTTTTATCTTTTGATTACTTCCAAGCTCCTCCCTTACTTTATTTAGCGATCGGTTGGAGATTTCTCATTTCTCTTCTAGATCAACCTGGTCCTAGGGAAAGAAGATACTTTCTTCCAACAAGTAACAAAAATAAAGCTTCTATTTTTTATCTGCATTTTAACTTGGAGCCTTTTTCAACAAAAGATATTTTTTCTCTTTTTCATGAACACTGTAAACAGTGTTCATTGTGCTGTTGGTGGCAATAATGAAGGTGGGATCTCCCCCATGCCTACATCTAGACTAGTCTTCTAAAAAATTATCAATTTCATTATCAACTAGTTTGATGTGTTGTAGCATGAGAAGAGCAATTTCCCCCTTTGACCTCAAAACACAATTTTTTCAACATAATGGCAAAATGTGCAGGCTAGAAAATGACTAACTACGGGTTGGCAACTTGGAGAAAACATGGCATAGCAGTATTTTAAAAACACATGCTAGTTTCTAATTCACCAGGTCTCCTTAAGCTCAAGTGAAGAGCATACTCCAAAACAAGATGTTCTTTAAATTTTGCTCTGTCATTTTTCCCTGCTATTAATTTCATCATTAAAAAACATTTACCAATATGTTGCAAAAAGTTCAAGCCTGTAATTTTTTTTTTTAATTTAAAACCAAGCTTCTAGAGGCACCATTTTTTTCAATGGTTTCTGTATAAAAACACATCCCTAAAAATTTTCAATCAGACCTGGGTTGTGCTATTTCTTTGCTTTCTTGAAACCATTGAAAACATAATAGAAATCCTTCATTGCCAGATTTTTCTAAATTTTTTAACAACACGTTTTATTCCTACTTCTACACTTAATTTGGTACATCGGGTTCATTCCCACGTTTACCTGAGAAGCTAGAAAATGCATATAGTTGCCTATGGAATTTGGCTCTGACTATGTCGGCAACTATTTTTTGGCCTTATAAAAAGGGCACTTGGTGGACTCACACTTCTCAGGTAAAATATCTATAGGTAATTTTAAATAGGCTTTTTATCTGACCTCTAAATCAGAACACTACAATTTAGACACTCCCCGACAATGGCGCCAAAATGGTGAGTAGAAATTACGTTTCGAAAAACAATCATTTCTCTTCCATAAATTATCAATCCGGTAAGTCCGTAAACTTATGAGTGTCATGCACAGTATATTCCTACAGTGTTGGGGAATGAATCTGGCTATACCTTATTTAGTTTGGTGGGGGATGTTTGTGCATTTCAATTTCAGCCAAACTAAATAAACTAAGTGCAGAAAAATTTAAATAAATAAAATACAATGTTGGAAATAAAATGCTGAAAAATAAAAAAACACACACCTAAATTAAATAAAGCAAGAACTAAAGCAATAAAATAATCTACAGAAAATAAAGAACAAAAATAAATAGGGGAGGACTACTGCAGGGAGTGGGCCCAAGCTCCCGTAGATAGTCCGCCCAGCTAGCTGCGTAGAGCTTGCTCAGATAAGAGGAATTGCACTCTTAATAAATTTGACAAGAAATAAAATAGAATAATTTCTCCATAAATTTTTCCTCCTTCTCTCAAGGAAGACCTATGCATTTATACAATGCACAACCTTCCTCTGTTACAAATTTAGGCAAGTCTATTTTAGACTTGCAGTTACAATAGATATGCAATGAATATTGCATCCGTTCAATTATAACAACCATATATTAATTAAAATAGTCACACACTAATTTTCCCCTCTTGTAGGATAAATCAGGCGTGTTTTGTTTTATCATAACAGAATATGTTTGGCAAAAAATAATGGATGTGTTATTCTATTTTAATAATATTGCATAAAATAGAATATCTCCCACATTGATCGCTGGAAAAATTGTTGCTCTTGGTTCATCCGTGAGCATGAAAGAATAATGCTCACGTTACAAAGGTATCCAGCCAATCAAATAATAGAAGTGTTCATTCTATTTTAATAATAGTAAATAAAATAAAATATCTCCTTTTTGTCTTCATGTGCAACCTCCTCCTTAGCCCATTGGTCAACTAGTCAAAGCTGGCTTGGTCAATCTTGCAAAGTATGGAGGCGTGGAGGTGCCTTCTTCATGAGGAAGGTGCCTACTTTTGTTGGGCACCTTCCTTATAAGGAAGGCGCCTACTCCTGCTGGGTGCCTTCCTTGAAGAGGAAGGCACCTACTTCTGTTGGGTGCCTTCCTTGAGGAGGAAGGCACCTACTTCTGTTGGGCACCTTCCTTGAAGAGGAAGGTGCCTACTTCTATTGGGCACCTTCCTTGAAGAGGAAGGCACCTACTCTCATGCCTTAGTCTCTGAAAGCATAAGTATGCTAGGTCCAAGTGGATGTAGACTGGAAAACACCATATTAGTAGCAAAACCTGCATTTATACACAATTCCCACTAAAAACACCAATCAAGCATAATACCGGTTTTTATATCAATTATATGCATAATTTATATAAAAATGCATCTCACATGCTAATTAAACCAGTAATGATGCCCCTTAATAGTGTATAAAAATGTACATTTTTGGGACTCATCATCCCCCCATGCCTAACATGTGCCACGCCCTCGTGGCACCAAAATCTGAAGTTATACCTCTCGTAGGATGACCATTTTTTTTTTAAATGGCCTTCAGTAGTTCTATTTTTTTCTTTGTTGGCCCTGTTATTGAGCACTGCTATGTTTTTCTTCCATTGACTACTATATTTTTTTCATTGAGTGTTGCTACAACATTGCACACAGATTTAGAATTTTCTTTTGCTCATCTATTTATGCAAGTCAAAGCAGATTGCAAATCCACTATATTTTTTTCTTCTTTAAATTAGCAGATTGCAATCCACTCACATTCCTTTGTAATTTTCTACGGATTGCTATTCCGCAGCACAATAGCACCATAAGTGATGTCAGCCACTCTTTTTCTCTGGATTGTGGATTCGGGCCTCCTCTTGTCTTGAACTCAGTGGAAATCAGTCTACACTGCTCCATTTATTAAATATCCCAAATCGTGACTCCGCTGTTCCACAAATAAATTCACCGTTCGAATATTTTCATGATGCACAAATGAAACAAGGTCAACTCTATTCACGTGAATGCCATAGCTTTTTCTATTTTTTTTTCCATTTCGAGGTAGTAATATTTTTCATCCGAGGCATGTCATACGTTGGAACTTCGATGGGATATTTTGATAAGAAGAATTTAAGGGAGCATCTACTAATGTTTAGCATGGAGATTATTTTTAATATAACCGTACACATAATTAATAAAAAAAATTAGTATATATACCTGGGTGAATTTCATAGAACCTGGTGTATATGATGCACGTGATGTGAGACGTCTTCATGTTGGTGCTCCTGGAGATTTTATTTCTTTCTTTATTTATTTATTTTTCTTTGGCTGCCTTCTTCCTCCACACCATTAATCGTTGTTGTTCTTCCTTCTTCTATCGGTGTGGATTTAACAACTTCAGCATTGCAGCCATAATTTACCATTTTTTTTATTCTTCCCCACTTAAATTGGTGATGCCCTTATCGCCAGCAATAGGTCCCTCTGTGCAACAGGTCTGTAGCCCTCCAAACATCAGGTCCCACACTGAACAATAGGTACCCCCATCCAAGGGAGAAGAAAATTGCTTATTGGTGCCTTCCTCCAAGTGGAAAAAGGCATTGTTGTATTGGATTGATTGTAGGCACTCTCTTCTTGGTGGGAAGTAAGTGCCTTTTACACTTCGCCGCACTCCTAATTATAGGGCACAAAATTTCACATCTGTTAGGCCTAGTTTAAGCCGGATCCACCTACAGATCATGCTCATGGTTGTGTCCTACGAAACTACACACACAAAAACTAGAAAACAGGAATCATGCCTGTGCTTGAGGCCCTAGCTCTTAGGATACCTTTAGATTGCATTCAAAGGGATGATTACCTGCACACACGAAAGCAGGAAAATAGGAGTCATGACTCCATGCCTATTAGGCCCTGGCTCTCAGGATGCCTGCAGCTTGCATTCGATTCATGATTTCTTGCAAAGCAATAAGAAAGCAATTTTTATGCTAAGCAGGACATGTTCTATGCTTTTTATTTTATTTTATTTTTTTCATTGGGAGGATTCCCATAATTTTTTTTTTTTTTTTTATGAAGGCACCTCTACTGTATGCCATCAAGGTGCCTCGTCACTTATTCCTCTTTTTTTTTTGTCCCTTGTGCCATCGAACCACCCAGGTGCAAGAAATGGATCAAGGCACCCTAGATGTCAAGGCACCTGCTTGATGTGGAAGGTGCTTGCTTGCTGTGGAAGGTGCCTTCAATGTATGGCACCTTCTTGATGTAGAAGGTGCCTCTAATGTATGGTGCCTTCCTGATGCGAAAGATGCCTCTAATGTATGGCACCTTCTTCATGCGAAAGGCACCTCCAATGTATGGCACCTTCATGATGCGGAAGGCGCCTCCACTATATGGTGCCTTCCTAATGCGGAAGGTGCCTCCACTGTATGGTGCCTTCCTGATGTGCAAGGCACCTCCAATGTATGGCTCCTTCCTGATGCGAAAGGTGCCTCCAATGTATGGCACCTTCCTGATGCGGAAGGTGCCTCCAATGTATGGCACCTTTTTCATGCGAAAGGTGCCTCCAATGTATGACGCATTCTTCATGTGGAAGGTGCATCCATTGTATGGCACCTTCTTCATGCGAAAGGCGCATTCTTGATGATCAAGGTGTCTTTCACTTCATTTTTTTGCTTTTTTTTTTCGTATCCTCCCTTTTTTTTTCTTTTTTTTTTCTTTTCTTTCTTTTTTTTTTTTTTTCTCTCTTTTTTTTGTTTCTTTTTTTTCTCTTCTTTTTTTTTTTTTAACGAATGATTGAACATTCATCCAAGCTACTGGTATGGTATGGGGTCTCCCCCATGCCGATGTTTGATCCACTCTCGCAAATGTGAGGTGATTTTTAATGGAGCTCATTGATCGTTACTCGAACATTGTCTCGACACTCTTCTCTTGCACTTGGTGTAGCATCTCTGACTTTGTTTATCATCCAGGCTATAACAGTCATGCACCTTGCAACAAAATTTTCCCCCAAATTCCACAACCACCTTGGGCTGGAAGCCTTTCGCTTGATTAGGGTTACTTAGCCTACCTTCAAGTGCCAATATTTCCAAGGAAAAACTATGTTAGCTTTCACCTGTTAGATTGGATGCTACACGATCAGGTACACAAGATAGTTCGTATAGTGCTATTAAGAACTCCATGTATGAATCTCAATTCATGAAATTTTCACAGACACCTCCTTATTTGTCTACATCGCACTTCATGATGTCCTGCAAAACATAAAAAGAAAAATCTAAACTAAAGGCATCAAAATAAAATTCTAACTAAATGTTTTTAAAATTTTAAAATTTTCATTTTTTTTTTCATTATATATATATATATATATATATTTATCTTCTGATTACTTCCAAGCTCCTCCCTTGCTTTATTTAGCGACCGGTTGGAGATTTCTCATTTCCCTTCTAGACCAACCTGGTCTTAGGAAAAGAGGATACTTTCTTCCAACAAGTAACAAAAATAAAGCTTCTATTGTTTTCTCTGCATTTTAACTTGGAGCCTTTTTCAACAAAAGATATTTTTTCTCTTTTTCATGAACACTGTAAACATTGTTCATTGTGTTGTTGGTGGCAATAATGAAGGTGGGGTCTCCCCCATGCCTACATCTAAACTAGTCTTCTAAAAAAATATCAATTTCATTATCAACTAGTTTGATGTGTTGTAGCATGAGAAGAGCAATTTCCCCCTTTGACCTCAAAACACAATTTTTTCAACATAATGGCAAAATGTGCAGGCTGGAAAATGACTAACTACGGGTTGGCAACTTGGAGAAAACATGGCATAGCAATATTTTAAAAACACATGCTAGTTTCTAATTCACCAGGTCTCCTTAAGCTCAAGTGAAGAGCATACTCCAAAACAAGATGTTCTTTAAATTTTGCTCTGTCATTTTTCTTGCTATTAATTTCATCATTAAAAAACATTTACCAATATGTTGCAAAAAGTTCAAGCTTGTAATTTTTTTTTTAATTTAAAACCAAGCTTCTAGAGGCACCATTTTTTTCAATGGTTTCTGTATAAAAATGCATCCCTAAAAATTTTCAATCAGACTTGGGTTGTGCTATTTCTTTACTTTATTGAAACCATTGAAAACATAATAGAAATCCTTCATTGCCAAATTTTTCTAAAATTTTCAACAACACGTTTTTTTCCTACTTCTACACTTAATTTGGTGCATCGGGTTTATTCCCACGTTTACTTGAGAAGCTAGAAAATGCAAACAGTTGCCTATGGAATTTGGCTTTGACTGTGTCGACAACTATTTTTTGGCCTTATAAAAAGGGCACTTTGTGGACTCACACTTCTCAGGTAAAATATCTATAGGTAATTTTAAATAGGCTTTTTATTTGACCTGTAAATCAGAACACTATAGTTTAGACACTCCCCGGCAACAACACCAAAATGGTGAGTAGAAATTACGTTCTAAAAAACAATCATTTCTCTTCCATAAATTATCAATCCGGTAAGTCTGTAAACTTATGAGTGTCATGCATAGTATATGCTTGCAGTGTTGGGGAATGAATCTGGATGTACCTTATTTAGTTTGGTGGGGGATGTTTGTGCATTTCAATTTCAGCCAAACTAAATAAACTAAGTGCAGAGAATTTAAATAAATAAAATACAATGCTGGAAATAAAATGCTGAAAATAAAAACACACACCTAAATTAAATAAAGCAAGAACTAAAGCAATAAAATAATATACATAAAATAAAGAACAAAAATAAATAGGGGAGGACTACTATAGATAGTGGGCCCAAGCTCTTGTAGATAGTCCGCCCAGCTAGCTCCGTAGAGCTTGCTCAGATAAGAGGAATTGCACTCTTAATAAATTTGACAAGAAATAAAATAGAATAATTTCTCCATAATTTTTCCTCCTTCTCTCAGGGAAGACCTGTGCATTTATACAATGCACAACCTTCATCTATTATAAATTTAGGCAAGTATATTTTAGACTTGCAGTTACAATAGATATGCAATGAATATTGCATCCGTTCAATTATAACAACCATATATCATTTTAAAATAGTTACACACTAATTTTCCTCTCTTGTAGGATAAATCAGGCATGTTCTATTTTATCATAACAGAATATGTTTGGCAAAAAATAATGGATGCATTATTCTATTTTAATAATATTGCATAAAATAGAATATCTCCCACATCGATCATTGGAAAAATTGTTGCTCTTGGTTCATCCGTGAGCATGAAATAATAATGCTCATGTTACAAAGGTATCTAGCCAATAAAATAATAGAAGTGTTCATTCTATTTTAATAATATTAAATAAAATAAAATATCTCCTCTTTGTCTTCATGTGCAACCTTCTCCTTAGCCCATTTGTTAACCGGTCAAGGCTGGCTTGGTCAATATTGCAAAGTATGGAGGCGTGGAGGCACCTTCTTCATGAGGAATACACCTACTTTTGTTGGGAGCCTTCATTATAAGGAAGGCGCCTACTCCTGCTGGGTGCCTTACTTGAAGAGGAAGATGCCTACCTTTGTTGGTTTCCTTCATTGAGGAGGAAGGTGCCTACTTATGTTGGGTGCATTATTTGAAGAGGAAGGCGCCTACTTCTGCCGGGTGACTTCCTTGAAGAGGAAGGTGCCTACTTCTTTTGGGCACCTTCCTTGAAGAGGAAGGTACCTGCTCTCATGCCTTAGTCTCTAAAAGTAGAAGTATGCCAGGTCCAAGTGGATGTAGATTGGAAAACACCATATTAGTAGCAAAACCTGCATTTATACACAATTCCCACTAAAAACACCAATCAAGCATAATACCAATTTTTCTATCAATTATATGAATAAATTATATAAAAATATATTTCACATGCTAATTAAACTAGTAATGATGCCCCTTAATAGTGTATAAAAATGTACATTTTTGGGACTCATCATTGGTATAAGTCGATCGATTGTAGAGGAGAGATTGTTAGAAAAATTCGATCGGTTGTAGACGCGTATATATGGTCCTAAGTCAATAACTAATGGATATCTATCCATGGGAGACTATTATCCTCTACTTTGTCACCTCCAAAGCTTACTCTCAACTCTAATATATCTCTATCTAAAATTTGCACTAAACACTTACCTTTGGTCTAGCACAAATATGCTCACAAGTCTGTTTTTGGTCTAGCGCAAATTTGCCCTTAAATATACACCAAAATCCATCTCTACTATGGCACAAATTTTTCCTAAAATTTGCACCATACTCTATACACAATATGTCCTCAATCCTTAATACAAATATTGATCCAATCACAAATCAATGTTGATTATATCTACCTCAAGCCTTACCACAAAGCTTGAAAATAAATCAATCAATTATGCTCTCAAGTATCCTCAAAGACTTACCTCAAACTTATCCAAAAGTCCTCTCAAGAACTTGCTCAATCTGCTCTCAATTCTTCACTAAGACTTACCTCAAATCTATCCACAAGTCCTCTCTAGAACCTGTCCAATTTGCTCAACAAGTCTTCACCAATACTTACCTCAATTATATCCAACAAGTCCTTTCTAGAACTTTTCCAATCTGCTCAAAAAGTATTCACCAAGAATTACCTCAATTATTTCCAACAATTTCTTTCTAGAACTTATCCAATCTGCTCAACAAGTCTTCACCAAGACTTACCTCAATTTTGTCCAACAAGTCCTCTCAATAACTTGTACAACCTGTTCAACAAGTCTTCTCAAAGACTTACCTTAAATATGCTTGTAAGATTTCATAAAAGCTCACACCAATCCATCCTTAATATTTCACAAAAGCTTACTCAAATATGTCCTTAAGTCCCATCTAGGACTTACTCAAATTGGCCCATAAGCTTTCACAAAAGTTTGCTTAAATTTTTCCTTAAGTCCCCTCTAGGACTTACTCAAATATGTCCATAAGATTTTACAAAAGCTTATTCAAATCAATTGCAAAACTTGCATACAAAACTCAACTTAATATCTTTCAAAAAACCTCTTCAATCACACAAACAAGTTTCACTCAGAATCTTGTTTAACCATATAAACATATAGATAATGGTAAGAGACTCAATATGTTTCATCCTCACAAATCATTCTATCACTTGCAAAATCTCTTTCAAATCAATTCAAAAATAAAGAATAAATTGTTTTGAAAATATTGAACTAATACTCCAATGCTTTCAAAAAATAATGCTCAACCAACCTCACTCAAACATCCACTCAATGAAACACAACTTGCTTACAAACACTAACCAAGTGTTTCACTTTACTTCCAACAACTCACACTATGGAACTCAAACTTTGACTCAAGATGATTCCAATGTCACATAACAATGATACTCATGTTCTTTCACAAATCCTAGTCCAAGATAGTTCTCAATCTCACATAACAATTATACTTATGTTCTTTCACAAACCCTAGTTCAATATAGTTCTCAATATCACATAACAATGATACTCATGTTCTTTCACAAATCCTAGTTCAAGATAGTTCTTAATTTCACATAACAATGATACTCATGTTCTTTCAACATCCACAAATCATGCACATGAACATTCACTCAAACATTTCCAACAATGCTTATCAAACAATCCTTTTCACTCCAAATTTGTATTTCACAACATTCAATCTAACAATATTTCACTCATAAGGATGATGCCCATACCTTTTGTTTTTATGGAGATATATCTTCAAAACATATCTTAATCACACTCAAATTTTATTTGCCAATTTCAAGGTTAGATAGCAAAAATCTATCTCAAAATATCCACACAAAAAATTTTCCAATAATTATTTCACCATACAAAAATAACAAATCTCAAGTACACCTTATAGTATCCAAACTCTCAAAATAATATTAAAAAATCAAGCTCCTTTACTAACTCATTATAAACTTCGAAAATTAATATTCAACTTATAAAAATTAATTCCTTATTTAACCCTTAATACTCCAACCTTTATTTATTTTTCTAAGCACAAAAATATAAAATATTCCAAATAACCTTATGACTCCCTAAATTTCACCCAAGGTGCTATATAAAATTTCATGTGGCCTTTATAACTCATACGCCTCCCAAAACCTTGGTGCAAATAAAAAAAAACAAAAATAATGCTCTTACCTAATACACCTTTGGCCCATGTTGTAAAACACTAGCGCACACCTTGGCTGCACTTTGAACCAATGAACAACTATCGTCATAGTGCTCTAGCCCAAAGGCTAGGCTACTGTTGGGCCACACGCCCACACAAGCACCTAAACTCACACACATTTTCTTATGGCCTCCACAAATTCTATGAACTAACAAAAGAACTTCCTTCTCTTCAAAAATGATCGCGTGGGGATTCAAAATCCTAACCTCTGCCCTACGAATGACTTAGAAAACCCTTGACCATAGTTTGTACTACCCAGCTCTATGAAATGCTTGGTCCATGCTACATGCACATATACTAATATTTTCCCTCAAAGCCTTAAAATTCGTGAAATCCTCTTCTTAAAATACACAAAGGAGCGCACAATTTTCTTGCATAACCTTAGTTTTGAATGCATGGATGGGGGAAAATAAGAATTAGTTCCAATTCAAATACACCTTGTCCTTTTGTGATTTGACATTGGCTCAAATTCGGATTTCAAAATTTGAATTATAAATTTAAATTTAAACTTAAACTTTAGGCTCTCATTATTTATTTAAATTAAAATTTTAACCAAAGGTTAAAATATTTTAATTTAAATAAATTAAATTAAATTCCTTAAGAATTGCTCAATGGGTCTTTTCAAGGAAATATTATTTTAATGATTCCTTGGACCTCATTTTCTTCACCTCATCCTTTTGCCCGAAATATTATAATATCGAATATTATAATATTATTATATTAATTTTAACCTACTTCTCCTTCCTTGAGTCGTCAACCTTTTTGGCCTCTTTAGGCATATAATACTAAAAAAAAATATTATATCCTATTCCTTTTAAAACCTTCATTTCATTTTGGAAAAACCATCTGATAACATTAATGATGACGAAACATAAACAACAATCTCTTGACATCAATGACAACAAAACTTGCTCAAATTTTTAACAATCTCCCCCTTTGTCATTGGTGGCAACCCTTTTTCTTTTAACCATTTCTTTTACATTTTTCAGTTCTGCTCCCCCAAGAAACTACTCCACCTGACTGAATGCTCTTCCCCTATATCAAATATCTCCCCCTTTGTCATCAATGGCAAAGGGCCACTTATGGGGCTTGGGGCCAAGGTTATGCATAAGAGCCAAATATCGTAAATTGGCTCTATTTAGGATTTTTAAAATTTAAAATTGGCTAATTTTGGATCCTTTCACTGGGGCCTATTCACCCAAAATTTACGGGGTGGAAGTTTTTATGTGGTAAATTCGCCCACTATTGATAATAATTATCCTATTTTTATTTTAGTTCATCGAACACTTTCACCCCATTTCATGGATAATTCACCTTAAAATTATAAATGATTTTATTTTTCCCACCCAAATTGCCTCATATCCTACCTATATATATACCGTATGGGATACCGATAAACATACATCTAAAATACTCTAACTCGAAAATATCTTTGAAACAATGAAAAACTTGACAAGGTTACAAAGAATGTGTCTGTCAACATGAGCCGATCGGTTGTAGAGGATTGTCGATCGATATATGACTATCAGTTGTAGAGAAGTGTCGATCAGCTTAAGACGATTGGTTGTAGAGGAGTGTCGATAAACATATGCCTATCGATTATAGAGAATTTTCAACTAACTTAAGACAATCGGTATAGGAAAATCGATTATAGAGGAGTGTCGATTGACATATACCTATTGGTTGCAAAGAAGTGTTGATAAAATTAAGATGATCAGTTGTAGAGACTATTAATATAAGCCAATCGGTTGCAAAAAAGTATTTGTTGGCATAAGTCGATCGGCTACAAAGATATATCTATCGACATATGTCGATCGGCTATAGAGAAGTGTTGGTTGGTATAAGTTGATCAATTGTAGATATGTGTCTATCAATATAATCCAATTAGTTGCAAAGAAGTATCAGTTGGAATAAGCCAATAAGTTGCAAAGACATGTCTATAAACCTAAGCCAATCGATTGCAAAGGGGAAACTATCTGTATAAGTTGATCGATTGTAGAGGAGATACTATTGGAAAATTTTGATCGATTGCAAAGACGTATCTATCTCCATAAGTTGATAAATTGCAAAGATATGTCAGTCAACATAAGTCGATCCATTGGAGAGATGTGTCTATCAATATAATATGATTGATTATCGAGAATTTTTTGTCAGCATAAGCTGATCAATTGTTGAGACATGTCTATTAGCCTAAGGCAATCGGTTACAGAGGAGAAACTATTGGTATAAGTCGATCGATTGTAAAGGAGAGATTATCAAAAAAAGTTGAACAGTTGTAGAGGCATGTCTATGGTCCTAATACGATAGCTAATGGATCTCTATCCACTAGAGACTACCATCCTCTTATGTATCACCTCCAAAGCTTACTCTTAGCTTAGCTCTATCTCTGTCTCAAATCTACACTAAACATTGTCCTTTGGTCTAGCACAAATCTACTCACAAGTTTATCTTTGATCTGGCACAAATTTGCCCTCAAATATACAAAACAATGTCTTTAATATGGCACAAATGTTTCCTCAAATTTGCACCATACTCTATCCTCAAATATGTCCTCAAGCCTTAACACAAAGCTTGATCCAATCACAAATCAACTCTTCTCAAATATACCTCAAGCCTTACCACAAATCTTGAACAAATAAATTAATCAATGATGCTATCAAGTCTCCTCAAATACTTGCCTCAAATATATCCACAAGTCCTCTCAAGATCTTGCTCGATTACTCTCAATTCTTCACTAAGACATGCCTCAAATCTATCCACAAGTCCTCTCTAGAACATGTCCAATTTTTTCAACAAGTCTTCACCAAGACTTACCTCAATTCTATCCAACAAGTCCTCTCTAAAACTTGTCCAATATGCTTAACAAGTCTTCACCATGACTTACCTCAAATTTTTCTAACAAGTCCTCTCTAGAACTTGTTCAATCTGCTCAACAAGTCTTCACCAAGACTTACCTCAATTTTATCCAACAAGTCCTCTCTAGAACTTGTCCAACATGTTCAACCAAGGTTATGCATAAGGGGTTGGACTCAAAATGTACTTGTAAAAAAATGGTGAATCCTAATCAAAATCAAGGTGAATCATGGAGAATCCTAAGCAAATCAAATTAAGCATCTTCATACCAAAATTTGGGGTATTTTAAGCCCTAAAATGTAAGGTCATATTTGGAGCCACTTTTGACCTATTAAATCATCTTATAACTTCATAAAAATACCACCATTAGATCATACTTGAAAAGAGCTTTCCAACGAGTACAAATATGCCTATGTTTGGATATATATTATGGCAAATTGACCCTAATAACATATTGGTCCTGAAAAATTTAGGCGAATGGGCCGACATCGAGGGTCTTCATAATTGTCAATTTCCAATCTTGAAAATCCTAATATTCACCCAATTGGTGAATATTCGCCACTATGCATAACCTTGTATTCAACAAGTCTTCTCAAAGACTTGACTTAAATCTGCTTGTAAGCTTTCACAAAAGCTCACACAAATCTGTCCTTAAGCTTTCATAAAAGCTTACTCAAATCTATCCTTAAGTCCCCTCTAGGAATTACTCAAATCTGCCCACAAGCTTTCACAAAAGCTTGCTTAACTTTGTCCTTAAGTCCCCTCTAGGACTTACTCAAATATGTCCATAATATTTCATAAAAGCTTATTCAAATTAATTGCAAAACTTGCATACAAAACTCAACTTAATCTCTTTCAGAAACCTCTTCACTCACACAAACAAGTTTCACTCATAATCTTGTTTAACCATATAAACATACAAACAATGGTAAGAGACTCAGTATATTTCATACTCATAAATAACTCTATCACTTTCAAACTCTCTTTCAAATAAATTCAGAAATAAAGAAGAATTTGTTTTGCAAATATTGAACTAATACTCCAATGTTTTCAAACAATAATGCTCAACCAACCTCACTCAAACATCCACTCAATGAAACACAACTTGCTTACAAACCCTAACCAAGTGTTTCACTTTATTTCCAACAACTCACACTATAGAACTCAAAATTTGACTCAAGATGATTCCAATGTCACATAACAATGATACTCATGTTCTTTCACAAATCCTATTCCAAGATAGTTCTTAATCTTACATAACAATTATACTTATGTTCTTTCACAAACCCTAGTTAAATATAGTTCTCAATCTCACATAACAATGATACTCATATTCTTTCATAAACACTAGTTCAAGATAGTTCTCAATTTCACATAACAATGATACTCATGTTCTTTCAACATCCATAAATCATGCACATTAACATTCACTCAAACATTTCCAATAATGCTTATCAAACAATCTTTTTCACTCCAACTTTGTATTTCACAACATTCAATCCAAAAATATTTCACTCATAAGGATGATGTGCCCATACCTTTTGTTTTGATGGAGATATGTCTTCAAAATCTGTCTTAATCACACTCAAATTTTCTTTGCAAATTTCAAGGTTAGGTAGTAACAATCTATCTTAAAATCTCCACACAAATAATTTCCCAATAATTATCTCACCATACAAAAATAAAAAATCTCAAGTACACCTTATAATCTCCAAAATCTCAAAATAATATTCAAAAATCAAGTTCCTTTACTAACTCTTTATAAACTCCAAAAATTAATATTCAAATTATAAAAATTAATTCTTTATTTATCCCTTATTACTCCAACCTTTATTTGTTTTTCTAAGCACAAAAATATAAAATATTCCAAATAACCTTATGACTCCCTAACTTTCATCCAATGCGCTATCTAAATTTTCATGTGGCCTTTATAACTCATGCACCTCCCAAAACCTTGGTGCAAATAAAAATAAACAAAAATAATGCTCTTACCTCATACACCTTTGGCCCATGTTGTAAAACACTAGCGCATGCCTTGGCTACACTTTGAACCCGTGACCAACTACCACCATAGTGCTCTAGCCCAAAGGCTAGGCTACCGTTGGGCCACATGCCCACATAAGCACCTAAAATCACACACCTTTTCTTATGGCCTCTGCAGATTCGACGAACGAAAAAAATACCTCCTCTTCAAAAACAATCGTTTGGGGATTCAAAACCCCAACCTCTTCCCTATGAATGAATTATCAAACCCTTGGCCACAATTTGTGCTATCCAGCACTATGGAACGCTTGGTCCACACCACATGCATATATATGAATGTCTATCCTCAAAGCCTTAAAATTCACAAAATCGTCTTCTTACAACACACAAAGAAGGGCATGATTTTATTGCATAACCTTATTGTTTGAATGCATGGATGGGGGAAAATAAGAATTAGTTCCCCTTTAAATACACCTTGTCCTTTTGTGCTTTGACGTCGACTCAAATTTGAATTTCAAAATTTGAATTATAAATTTAAATTTAAACTTAAACTTTAGGCTCTCATTATTTATTTAAATTAAAATTTTAACCAAAGGTTAAAATATTTTAATTTAAATAAATTAAATTAAATTCCTTAAGAATTGCTCAATGGGTATTTTCAAGGAAATATTATTTTAATGATTCCTTGGACCTCATTTTCTTCACCTCATCCTTTTGCCCAAAATATTATAATATCGAATATTATAATATTTTTATTTTAATTTTAACCTACTTCTCCTTCCTTGGGTCATCAACCTTTTAGGCCTATTTCGGCATATAATACTAAAAATAAATATTATATCCTATTCCTTTTAAAAGCTTCCTTGAATTTTGGAAAAATAACCTGATGACATTAATGACGACAAAACTAAAAACAACAAACTCTTAACATCAATGACAACAAAACTTGCTCAAATTTCCAACAATCTCCCCCTTTGTCATTGATGACAACCCTTTTTATTTTAACCATTTCTTTTACCTTTTTTTAGTTCTGCTCCCCCTGACTGAATTCTCTCCCTCTAACTCAAATCTCTCCCCCTTTGTCATCAATGGCAAAGGGCCACTTATGGGGCTTGGGGCCAAGGTTATGCATAAGCATGAAATATCGTAAATTAACTCTATTTAGGATTTTTAAAATTTAAAATTGGCTAATTTTTTATCCTTTCACTGGGGCCTATTTGCCCAAAATTTACGAGGTGAAATTTTTTTTGGGTAAATTCACCTGCTATTGATAATAATTATCCTATTTTTATTTTAGTTCTCTAACCACTTTCACATTATTCCATAGATAATGCACCTTCAAATTATAAATGATTTTGTTTTTCTTACCCAAATCGCCTCATATACTACCTGTATATATATTGTAGGGGGTACCGATAAACATACATCTAAAATACTCTAACTAAAAAATATCTCTGAAACAACGAAAAAATTGACAAGATTATAGAGAAGTGTCTGTCGACATAAGTCGATCAGTTGTAGAGGAGTGTCAATCGGCATAGGACTATTTGTTGCAGATAAGTGTTGATCGGCTTAAGACGATCAACATAAGCCGATCGATTGCAGAGGAGTGTCGATAAACATGTGCCTATCAATTGTAGAGAAGTATCAACTGACTTAAAACAATCGGTATAAGTCGATCGATTGTAGAGGAGTGTTGATCGACATATACCTATCGATTGCAAAGAAGTGTCGATCGGCTTAAGATGATCAGTTGCAAAGACTATCGGTAGAAGTCAATTAGTTGCAAAAACATATCTATCAACATAAGCTAATCGGTTGTAGAGACATGTTTATCAGGATAATTTGATCAGTTGCAGAGAAGTGTCGATCGATATAAGTCAATCGGTTGTAGAGACATGTCTATTGATATAGGTCGATCGGTTGTAGAGAAGTGTTAGTTGAAATAAGCTGATTGATTGTAGAGATGTGTCTATCAGCCTAATCCAATCAGTTGTAGAGGAGAAACTATCGGTATAAGTTGATTGGTTACATTGGAGAGACTATAAAAAAAAATTGATTGATTGCAGAGATGTATCTATCAAAATAATTAAATCTATTACAGAGATGTGTCGATCAACATAAGTCGATTGGTTGCAGATACATGTCTACCGATATAAGTTGATCGATTATAGAGAATTTTCAATCAGTATAAGATGATCAATTATAGAGATGTGTCTATCTACCTAAGCCAATCAGTTGCAAAGGAAAAACTATTGGTATAATCTAATTGATTGCAAAGGAGATATTATCAAAAAAAATTGATCGATTACAGAGGTGTGTTTGTGGTCCTAAGTTGATCGCTTAGGGATATCTATCCATTGGAGACTACTATATTCTACTCTATCACCTCCAAAGCTTACTCTTAGCTCTACTCTATCTCTGTCTCAAATCTACACTAAATACTATTCTTTGTTCTAGCAAAAATCTGCTCACAAGTCTGTATCTGGTCTGACACAAATCTACCCTTAAATCTACACCAAAATCTATCTCTACTATGGCATAAATCTATCCTCAAATTTGCACCATACTCTATCCTCAAATATGTCCTCAAGCCTTAACACAAAGCTTGATCCATACAAATTAACTTTGCTCATATCTACCTCAAGCCTTACCATAAATATTGAACAAATCAATCAATAAATTATGCTCTCAAGTCTCCTCAAAGACTTACCTCAAATTTATCCACAAGTCCTCTCAAGAACTTTCTTAATCTGCTCTTAAGTCTTCACTAAGACTTACCTCAAATCTATCCACAAGTCAACTCTAGAACCTGTCCAATCTTCTCAACAAGTCTTCACCAAGACTTACCTCAATTATGTTCAATAAGTCCTCTCTAGAACTTGTCCAATCTGCTCAATAAGTCTTCACCAAGACTTGTTTCCATTCTGTCCAACAAGTCCTCTCTAGAAATTGTCCAATATGCTCAACAAGTCTTCATCAAGACTTACCTAAAATTTTTCCAACAAGTCCTCTCTAGAACTTGTCCAACCTATTCAACCAGTCTTCTCAAAGACTTGCATTATATATGCTTATAATATTTCACAAAATCTCACACCAATATATCCTTAAGATTTAACAAAATCTTACTCAAATATGTCCTTAAGTCCTCTCTAGGACTTACTCAAATCTGCCCACAAGCTTTCACAAAATCTTGCTTAACTCTATCCTTAAGTCCCCTCTAGGACTTACTCAAATCTGTCCACAAGCTTTCACAAAAGCTTATTCAAATCAATTGCAAACTTTTCATACAAAACTCAACTTAATCTCTTTCAAAAACCTCTTCACTCACACAAAAAAGTTTCACTCAAAATATTTTTTAACCATATAAACATATAGAGAATGGTACGAGACTCAATATGTTTCATACTCACAAATCACTATATCACTTTCAAACTCTCTTTCAAATCAATTCAGAAATAAAGAATAATTTGTTTCACAAATCTTGAAATAAGATTCCAATAATTTCAAACAATAATGCTCAAGCAACCTCACTCAAACATCTACTCAATGAAACACAACTTGCTAATTTTGAATGATTTTCGGGTAGACTTAGGTAAATTTGATGTTTTTATCAATTTTAATATTTTTACTGAGTTAATCAATTTACATGCATCAAATTTAAGGTGCTACAATCGTAATATTAATTAAAAATATTAAATATAATTAACAAGGGTCTAAAATGTTACTAATCATCCCCCTTTCGACTTAATAAAAGGTTAAAATCAAGTCCCCCTTGGTAACTAACCCCGCAGGTTGAAATAGATCAACGATCGCGCCAAGCCTGATCGAGATCTGACGACTGCACTCAAGACAAAATTTGAATGGTGGAATGGTAAGAACATCGGGAAACATGAAGGTAAATTTAATATTAATCATGAATTAATGAGGGTATAATATGTTATTGATTACCCCCTTTTGGCTTAATCAATCACTTTATTTCCAACAACTCACTCTATGGAACTCAAACATTGACTCAAGATGATTCCAATGTCACATAACAATGATACTCATGTTCTTTAAAAAATCCTAGTCCAATATAGTTCTCAATCTCACATAAGAATTATACTTATGTTATTTCAAAAATCCTAGTTCAATATAGTTTTCAGTATTACATAACAATGATACTCATGTTATTTCACAAACCCTAGTTCAAGATAGTTCTTAATTTCACATAACAATGATACTCATGTTCTTTCAACATCCACACATCATGCACATGAAAATTCACTCAAACATTTCTAACAATGCTTATCAAACAATCATTTTCACTCCAAATTTGTATTTCACAACATTCAATCCAACAATATTTCACTCATAAGGATGATGTGCCCATACCTTTTGTTTTTATGGAGATATATCTTCAAAACCTATCTTAATCACACTCAAATTTTCTTTGCCAATTTCAAGGTTAGGTAGCAACAATCTATCTCAAAATATCCACACAAATAATTTCCCAATAATTATTTCACCATACAAAAATAAAAAATCTCAAGTACACCTTATAATCTCCAAAATCTCAAAATAATAATAAAAAATCAAGTTCCTTTACTAACTCATAAACTTCAAAAATTAATATTCAACTTATAAAAATTAATTCCTTATTTAACCCTTATTACTCCAACCTTTATTTATTTTTCTAAATTGTTTACTCAAGATGATTCCAACTTGCTTACAAACCCTAACCAAGTGTTTCACTTTATTTCCAACAACTCACACTATGGAACTCAAGCTTTGACTCAAGATGATTCCAATGTCACATAACAATGATACTCATGTTATTTCACAAATCCTAGTCCAAGATAGTTCTCAATCTCACATAACAATTATACTTATGTTCTTTCACAAAACCTAGTTCAATATAGTTCTCAATATCACATAACAATGATACTCATGTTCTTTCACAAACCCTAGTTCAAGATAGTTTTCAATTTCACATAACAATGATACTCATGTTCTTTCAACATCCACAAATCATGCACATGAACATTCACTCAAACATTTCCAACAATGCTTATCAAACAATCCTTTTCACTCCAAATTTGTATTTCACAACATTCAATCCAACGATATTTCACTCATCAGGATGATGCCCATACCTTTTGTTTTGATGGAGATATGTCTTCAAAACATATCTTAATCACACTCAAATTTTCTTTGCCAATTTCAAGTTTAGATAGCAATAATCTATCTCAAAATATCCACACAAATAATTTCCCAATAATTATTTCACCATACAAAAATAACAAATCTCAAGTACACCTTATAGTCTCCAAACTCTCAAAATAATATTCAAAAATCAAGTTCCTTTACTAACTCCTTATAAACTCCAAAAATTAATATTCAACCTATAAAAATTAATTCCTTATTTAACCCTTATTACTCCAACCTTTATTTATTTTTCTAAGCACAAAAATATAAAATATTCCAAATAACCTTATGACTCCCTAACTTTCATCCAAGGTGCTATCTAAATTTTCACGTGGCCTTTATAACTCATGTGCCTCCCAAAACCTTGGTGCAAATAAAAATAAACAAAAATAATGCTCTTACCTCATACACCTTTGGCCCACGTTGTAAAACACTAGCACACGCCTTGGCTGCACTTTGAACCTGTGTCCAACTACCGCTGCAGTGCTGTAGCTAAAGGCTAGGCTACCATTGGGTCACATGCCCACACAAGCACCTAAAATCACACACCTTTTCTTATGGCCTCCGCAGATTCGACGATCAAATAAAATAACCTCCTTCTCTTCAAAAATGATCGCGTGGGGATTCGAAACCCTAACCTCTGCCCTACAAATGACTTAGAAAATCCTTGGTCACAGTTTTTGCTACCTAGCGCTATGAAACGCTTGGTCCACGCCACATGCACATATACAAACATTTGCCCTCAAAGCCTTTTTAAAATTCACAAAATCCTCTTCTTACAACACACAAAGCAGCACACGATTTTATTGCACAACCTTAGTGTTTGAGTGCATGGATGGGGTAAAATAAGAATTAGTTCCCCTTTAAATACACCTTGTACTTTTGTGCTTTGACGTCGGCTCAAATTTGAATTTCAAAAATTGAATTATAAATTTAAATTTAAACTTAAACTTTGGGCTCTCATTATTTATTTAAATTAAAATTTTAAACAAAGGTTAAAATATTTTAATTTAAATATATTCAATTAAATTCCTTAAGAATTGGTCAAAGGGTTTTTTCAAGGAAATATTATTTTAATTATTCCTTGGACCTCATTTTCTTCACCTCATCCTTTTTCCCAAAATATTATAATATTATTATTATTTTTTTAAACTGCTTCTCCTTCCTTGGGTCGTCAACATTTTAGGCCTCTTTAGGCATATAATATTAAAAATAAATATTATATCCTATTCCTTTTAAAACCTTCCTTGCCTTTTGGATAAACCACCTGATGACAAAACTAAAACAACAATCTCTTGACATCAATGACAGTAAAACTTGCTCAAATTTCCAAAAATCTTCCCCTTTGTCATTGATGGCAACCCTTTTTACCTTTTTCAGTTATGCTCCCCCTGAGAAACTACTCCCCCTAACTGAAATCTCTCCCCCTTTTTCATCAATGACAAAGGGCCACTTATGGGGCTTGAGGCCAGGGTTATGCTTGAGCACAAAATATCGTAAATTGGCTCTATTTAGGATTTTAAAAATTTAAAATTGGCTAATTTTGGATCCTTTCACTAGGGCCTATTCACCCAAAATTTATGGGGTGGAAGTTTTTTTGGGGTAAATTCACCCGTCGCTGATAATAATTATCCTATTTTTTATTTTTATTTGCCGACCAATTTCACCTCATTCCATTGATAATTCGACTTCAAATTTTAAATGATTTTGTTTTTCCTGCCCAAATCACCTCATATACTACTTGTATATATACTATAGGGGGTACCAATAAACATACATCTAAAATACTCTAACTCGAAAATAGCTCTAAAACAACAAAAAAATTTACAAGTTTGTAGATAAGTGTTTATCGACATAAGTCGATCAGTTGCAAAGGAGTGTCGATCGACATATGACTATTAGTTGTAGAGAAGTGTCGATCGACTTAAGATGATTGGTATAAGCTGATAAGTTCAAGAGGAGTTTTGATCAACATATACCTATCATTTGCAGAGAAGTGTCGACCAGCTTAAGACAATCAGTATAATTTGATCAATTACAGAGGAGTGTTGATCAGCATATGCCTATCGGTTGTAAAAAAGTTTTGATCAACTTAAGATGATCGGTTGCAGAGACTATCAAGATAAGTCGATCAATTGCATAAAAGTGTCTATCAATATAATCCAATCGATTGTAAAGACATGTTGTTGTGGCTACTCCACAACGTATCCCAAAATTGGGGACCCACCTTTTTCATGTGTTCCAAGAAGACTGAAGTGGCCCATAGGCTAAAGATCAAGAAAAGAAAAGTGTCGCGATATCGAGACATGTTGCATTTTCGCGACCGTACAAGACAAGAAATAACAAGAAAAGAAAAGTGTCGCGATATCGCGACATGTTGCATTTTCGTGACCATACAAGACAAGAAAGAACAAGAAAAGAAAAGTGTCGCGATATCGCGACATGTTGCATTTTCGCGATCGTACAAGACAAGAAAGAACAAGAAAAGAAAAGTGTCGCGATATCGCGACATGTGTTTTCGCGACCGTACAAGACAAAGAGAAAAAGCACAAAGAAAAAGTGTCGCGATATCGCGACATGTTATGTCATCGCTGCTAAACAAGAAAAAGTGTCACGATATCATGACATGTTGCGTCATCGCTGCCAAACAAGAAAAAGTGTCACGATATCGCGACATGTTGCGTCATCGCTGCCAAACAAGAAAAAGTGTCGCGATATCGCGACATGTTGCGTCATCGCTGCCAAACAAGAAAAAGTGTCGTGATATCACGACATGTTGCATCATCACTGCCAAACAAGAAAAAGTATTGTGTTTTTGAGATTCAAAGCAAAGAGAAGGAGCTAGAAAGGAAAAGTGTCGTGATATCGCGACATGTTGCATTTTCGCGACCATACAAGACAAGAAAGAACAAGAAAAGAAAAGTGTCGCGATATCGTGACATGTTGCGTTTTCATGATCCAAAGCAAAGAGAAAGAGCTAGAAAGAAAAGTGTCATGATATCGCGACATGTTGCGTTTTCGTGGCCGAATAGAAAAAGTGTCGCGATATCACGACATGTTGCGTTTTCTCTACCAAACAAGAAAAGGTGTCGCGATATCGCGACATGTTGCATTTTCATGATTCAAAGCATAGAGAGAGGCAAAAGAGAAAATGTGTCGCGATATCACATGTTGCACTGTTGCGGCCAAAAGGGAAAAAGTGTCGCGATATCGCGACATGTTACATTTTCGTGGCTACAAGCAACAAAAGAGAGCAAGGAGGCAAAAGTGTCGCGATATCACGACATGTTCCAGTTTTGCCAAGGTAATGGACCTGCATAGTGACGTGGACATAAGGACAAAATCTAATGAATAAGACAAAGCGTTACATGATCATTCAAGATGACCGTTACACACGGAGGGAAACGAACGCAAGCCAATGAGGAGAAAATGCAGCGAAGGGCCACAAAATGGAAGCCAAAGCACACGCAGTCAAGGAAGGTGAAACGAGCAGCCACTGGAAAATGAAACGAACCGTCATGGAAGGAGAAGCAATTTGTTCAGAAGTTTAAATACACCATTCAAAGAGGCCAGAGGGGGTCGGAAACCGCTGCAAGCAGAGTTGCAGAGCTGAAGGCGAGAAGGCCATTCTGGGCCTGTTTGAGTTGTTTCTCTTCCACAGACTGGTTTGGAAAAACCAGAGATTCTGCTATTGTAAAATGACATATTTTTAATGCAGAAGTGTTCAAAAATTTGCATCTTGTGGGCAAGAAAGAAGGAGATATTCTTTGCATGCTATGGATTTAATGTTTATTCTTTCATTTTTCAGATTTTGAATTTATAGATAATGTTAAATGCCATCTTTTTGGGTTACATTAGGTGAATATTTGAAATCTGAAATGTTATTTCGTACCCTAGGAACCAACACTTAGTCTATGGGGATTGTGCATGTTTGCAAGTCCAATAGGTTAGGTTGCATGCATAGAGACCTCACATCTTCGGTTTTGTCGGAACAGGATAGCATCATGCTGAGTGCATTTTATTTTTAGTTTGTTTTCTGCATTTCATTTTTTATTCTCTGCATTTTATTTTTTCAGAAAGTTTAACTTATATAAAATAAACATTTAAAAATTACAAAATAAAAAAAAATACAATGAACAATCACTAAAGTTTCATGATGAAATAAACCAACATTGCCCCTTGTTTACAGTTACTTGCAATCACTAAGGTGTTCCAAGCATTTAAATTCATTATCTTCATTTGAGATTACCAATACATAGTTGCAAATGCTAATACAACGGAGACCTTGGAGAAGTTGTTTGTTTGACTTCTTTGCAAGAGAGGATTTGGAACCCAAATCCTAAAGGAGAGTTGTACTTTCACAACTGGGTGAAAATACCACTCAACAGATTGGCGCTAGAAGGAGGGCCGAATCGGTTTATTTCATTGTCCTAACGCTTTTTGATTGTTCATACAGGAATAAGATGTTTGGAATAAGGTTGTTGATTGTGCATTATTTTAGAATATTGCTTTGTCAAGGTTCCTTCTTTCATGACTAACAAATTGATTTTAAAGTTATTCTTTGAATTTCATTAATTGCAAGATTTTCTTTGTCTCGCAGGTTTTTCTTGGAGGTACTGAGAGTTTTGTCAGGGTTCTGTAGGGTTATCATCATCGATTTTGAATAAAATGGCCCAACCTCCACCACCTCCTTGGTACGGAGCCAATAACATTCCTTTGAATATTGCAGGAGATATTCACGAGATCCCTAGGAATATAGAGAGATTTTTGCCCAAATACAAACCGGATGGCCCAAGGACCGCAGAAGAACATATTCAGGCCTATAGGGATGTTTTGATAAGACTGCACGTTCAACATGAAGATGTGGCTTGTAGACTCTTCCCCATGAGCCTAGACCAAGTGGCTTACGAATGGTATATTTGCTTACCTACTGGTTCCATTACGTCATGGACGCAAATGGAAGATGCTTTCGTTAACCAATTTAGGTCACCATTAGATCCCACAATCATCTATAATCAGTTCATTACATGCAAAAGAGGCCAGGGTGAGCCAATCCGAACTTTCAATCAGAGATTTCAGAAGTGCTATAATAGAGCAATTCGGCATTTTGCCATTGATCCCACAGTAGCTTTGCAAATATACTTTGGGGCATTGGATCCTATGACGACAATGTTTGCAAGGCAAAATCCTCAAGTTACCACGCTTGCTCTAGCCTACAATGAAGCTATGACCATTGAACAACAAATGACACCACAGAGTTATGGGTTTTCCTAGATGCCTATGGTAGGACAATATGGCTCATATGGTCAAGCTCCTATGATGAATCAGATCATGGCACCACAAATATCTGGCATAAATGCTTTGCCTTATCAATAGCCATATTCATCAACACCCGCTTACGCACCCATTCCAATTCAACCAATCACATCCATTGCCCCCATTCCTTCATTTTTGCAAAATAGTCAGCAGACTATGCAAGGAGCCAATCCGATTAATTCTCAGGCTATAGTTCCTTTCCCCAATCCAATTCTAATTCAAAGTGTGAATCCCTATGCAAATCAAGTGGCTCAAAATCCAACTCAAATGTTAAGTCAAGATCTCACCAATTACGCAAATCCTATTGGAACTAGCAATAACATAGCTCAACCAAAAGAGATTTATTTGGAGGTTGAAGAACTCAAAAAGATGGTTCACAAATTGAGTAATGATTTGGTTCAAAAATAGAAGTATGAATCCCATGCCCCTCACCCAAATCAAAATTTCAACAATAGAGGGAGACAGTGGAATGCAAAGCCAAACAATGGGGGTGTGCCTTCCCCTATTGCTAATCAGATAGATACTTCTGTAGGACCAAGTCACTCTAGTCCCATTCTTAATATTTTTGATTTTGCGTGGGAAAAGGGGTGTAGATTGCATAATACAAAGACGCATAATGAAAGGAATTGTCCCGAAATAGCTATATATACCCATTGTCTCCAAGCTCAAGTGGATGATTTGGAACTTGTGCCAAATGAGGGTCCACCCCAACATCAACAAGGAGTGGACAACGTTTTGGTGGTGGAAACTCTATATCGTCAAGAGAGTGAGAATGAGGAAGGTGAAGATAAATGGGATGAGAAACATGTGGATGAATCAGAAGATGAAGAAGAGGTACTTGAGCGTCACGACTTGAACTTGGAGGATGATTACTGTGATTCATGGAAGAAATGGGAAGAACATTATCAATATAAATCTTCTAATAAACTTGTTGCGTCAATTAATATGCAGGATAACTCAATTGCTTCCTCACATGAGGATACTGTAAATCCTGTACAATTTGAGAAAGTTTTGGAAGAGGAATCAGAATCTCATCAAATTTTGGAACATGATAAGGATTCTACAACCATGAATCAAGAAAGAGAGTCCCTTGCTTTAGATTCCTTTGGAGGAAGAGAAATGGAAAATCTTGACCCACTTACTTGTGCTACAATGATTATGCCATTTCAAAATGAGGAAATTACAAAACCTGAATCATTTGGGTTCGATATCATTGATGATCCAATTGAAAATCTCATGTTACCCAAAACAACCCAGGTGATTGATCATGGAAATGTGTTAGTCAACCCACCCCTAGATAGACAAGACTTATGGTTTGAAAGGGATGGACGTATTTTCGATTGGGTACCTAAGTTTGGTGCCTTTGATAAACAAGTCATGGAGAAAGAACAAGTGCTACAGGATGATGAATGTCATGAGAGAAAAGAGGAATTTTCAAAGCCTCTTCAAGTAAGGTCAAACGAAAGCGTGCCAAAGGTAAAATCTCACCGTTTTGGTTTCACCATGCAAAATTCGAATGAAGGTTTGCCTAATGAATGGTTTGATCCAAATATTATTAATGTTATGGCTTTATTGAATGAAAATGAAAGCTTATTTCTATAGCATGAATCAAAGTGCGGAATGAACATCTTAAAGAATAGACATAAAATAATTGAGCATCAATCATTGTCTAATCAATTTGAAAACTTGAAGCTCCACCATAGTATTATTAATGAAACTAAATCAAATTGGTATGGTGAGAGGGGCAAGTGGAGGTTTGGTTCTTTGTTTGGTTTGATCTTGTTTTTGTTGGATTCCTACAAAAATTGGTATGCGTATCACGTCATATGTCTTTTAAAGAATTCTAATCAAGTTTGGGATCCGAGAAAATGATAATCCAAACTTTTTGTACATTTGTATATACTTTTGGTTTTCGTGTTTTGGTTTCTGAATGGATCTCATTTTGGTTTTAAGTTTTGTGTGCAGGTCCTTTGGACATTTTTGGTTTGTCAACTTAGGTCCTTATGAATGTTGCCTAAGACTTGGAGAATATGAAACATCGAAATTGTATTGCAGAAAGCTCCACGAATATTGCAAACACAGTAAAGAATATCGTTTGGAACTTGTGATGCATGAAGTTGTCAGTTTTTCACATTATGGTAAAGTAGGTGATATATATTCCATCCGCATTTCAGGAGGAGCAATGTATTCATATCTCATGTTACATTCCACATTGCATATACATTTCATCTCAGTTGCATCTTCATTTCATGTACAATCATTGAAAAAGTGTTGAATCCTCTTAGGGTTATTACATAACATATATTAAAAGGATCCTAAGGTTGGGAACTGATGCCCGAACTATCTTGAACCAAGCACGTTCTACGCATATTAAAGAGAATCTTGAGCAAAATGGTCAAAACCATACTTGGAAGAAAAGGTGAGGCAAAAGGAATATTTCGTGTCTGTCCTATCATGCAACATAATCCTTAAAACAATGGTTTTTACCACTCCCATAATGCTTAAAGCCTAAAATCAGAGTAGTAAGGATAGGGTTAAATCCTCATCTCGCTTAGGTTGAGGATCCAATTCCCCAAAGCTCTAATTTGACCTTCATGGAGTAGTAAGGATAGGGTCTAATTATCATCTCGCTTAGGTTGAGAATCCGATTCCCCAAAGCTTCTATTTTACCCATTCAAGAACTTGAAATTCCAAAGAAAATATTTTTCATTTCTTTATTAATATTGGATTGGAAGGATCGTACTACATGTCCCTTGCAAGGATGGGTAGTCATCCCCAAGGTCCAAGAAATCAAAGTAAAGCCAAACCATGGATTATGTGGTTAATCTCCATCGGGGCTATAGACGCCTAGCTGACAGTGGAGTATGCTCATGCATGGCAACATGTCTTGTCTAAAAGCAAGACCATTGATCGCTCAAACGGACAGAGCTAGCCTCGACAGTTTCATCCATAACAGGTTAAATCATTTTGTTCAAGATGAGGTAATGAACTCCAGATCAGAGTAGTAAGGATAGGGTTAAATTCCCATCTCACTTAGGTTGGGAATCCTATTCCCCAAAGATCTGATTTCACTTACACTTGCACATGGGTTAAAGATGGTAGTGACACATAACCAACTTTGGGATCTAATAAATTAATTCAGTATGCATATATTTGGTCCTAAGAGGGTTTGAAAGTTTTGATATGTTTGTTCATGATACTAGAAGGTTTGAGCCTTTGCAAAGCAGGTTGTTATATCTCTAGCATCTTCATCATACATCAAATCCTGCACAAATCATTCATAGCCTTGCATACGAATCATAAGTGAAACTGACAATGGAATGTTGATCAAGTTCAAATGATAGGGAATGAAACACATTGCACACATTCTAACGTTTCATGTATTTCTCATCTAGTTTCATTCTTGGGATATTTTATGATGCTTGTATTTGAGTCTGTGTTTTCAGGTTGAGTTCTCACCGAAATGCTCAAGAGCATTTCCCAGCAGAGTCGCCATTTGTTGTGGCTACTCCACAACGTACCCCAAAATTGGGGACCCACATTTTTGCATGTGTTCCAAGAAGACTGAAGTGGCCCATAGGCTAAATATCAAGGAAAAAGGAGAAAAGTGTCACGATATCGCGACATGTTGCACTTTCGTGACTGTACAAGACAAGAAAGAACAAGAAAAGAAAAGTGTCGCGATATCGCGACATGTTGCATCTTCGCGCTCAAGACAAGAAAGAACAAGAAAAAAAGTGTCGCGATATCGCGACATGTTGCATTTTCATGACCATACAAGACAAAGAGAAAAGCCAGAAAAAGTGTCGCGATATCGCGACATGTTGCATCATCGCTACCAAACAAGAAAAAGTGTCGCGATATCACGACATGTTGCGTCATCACTGCCAAACAAGAAAAAGTGTCGCGATATCACGACATGTTGCATCATCGCTGCCAAACAAGAAAAAGTGTCACGATATCGCGACATGTTGCGTCTTCGCTGCCAAACAAGAAAAAGTGTCACGATATCGTGACATGTTGCGTTTTCATGATTCAAAGCAAAGAGAAGGAGCTAGAAAGAAAAAGTGTCATGATATCGCGACATGTTGCATTTTCGCGACCAAACAAGACAAGAAAGAACAAGAAAAGAAAAGTGTCGCGATATCGCGACATGTTGCATTTTCGTGATCCAAAGCAAAGAGAAAGAGCTAGAAAGAAAAGTGTCATGATATCGTGACATGTTGCATTTTCGTGGCCGTATAGAAAAAGTGTCACGATATCGCGACATGTTGCGTTTTCTCTGCCAAAAGAGAAAAGGTGTCGCGATATCGCGACATGTTGCATTTTCGTGATTCAAAGCATAGAGAGAGGCAAAAGAGAAAAAGTGTCACGATATCACGACATGTTGCATTGTCGCGGCCAAAATGGAAAAAGTGTTGCGATATCACATGTTACATTTTCGCGGCTACAAGCAACAAAAGAGAGCAAGAAGGCAAAAGTGTCGCGATATCGCGACATGTTCCAGTTTCGCCAAGGTAACGGACCTGCATCAACGTGGACATAAGGAAAAAATCTAGTGAATAAGACAAAGCGTTACATGATCATTTAAGATGGTTGTTACACACGGAGGGAAACGAATGCAAGCCCATATGGAGAAATGCAGCAAAAGGCCACAAAATGGAAGCCAAAGCACACGCAGTCAAGGAAGGTGAAATGAGCAGCCATCGAAAAATGAAACGAACCATCGTGGAAGGAGAAGAAATTTGTTTAGAAGTTTAAATACGCCATTCAAAGAGGCCAGAGGGGGTTGGAAACCGCTGCAAGCAGAGTTGCAGAGCTGAAGGCGAGAAGGCCATTCTGGGCCTATTTGAGTTGTTTCTCTTCCACAGACTGGTTTGGAGAAACCAGAAGTTCTGCCATTGTAAAATGACATATTTTTAATTACAATGGCATATTTTTAATGCAAAAGTGTTCAGAAATTTGCATCTTGTGGGCAAGAAAGAAGGAGATATTCTTTGCATGCTATGGATTTAATGTTTATTCTTTCATTTTTCAGATTTCGAATTTATAGATAATGTTAAATGCCATCTTTTTGGGTTACATTAGGTGAATATTTGAAATCTAAAATGTTATTTCGTACCCTAGGAACCAGCACTTAGTCTATGGGGATTGTGCATGTTTTGCAAGTCCAATAGGTTAGGTTGCATGCATGGAGACCTCACATCTTTGGTTTTGTCGGAACATGATAGCATCATACTGAGTGCATTTTATTTTTAGTTTGTTTTCTACATTTCATTTTTTATTTTCTGCATTTTATTTTTCCAAAAATTTTAACTTATTTAAAATAAACATTTAAAAATTACAAAAAAAAAAAAATACAATGAACAATCACTAAAGTTTCATGATGAAATAAACCAACATTGCCCCTTGTTTACAGTTACTTGCAATCACTAGGGTGTTCCAAGCATTTAAATTCATTATCTTCATTTGAGATTACCAATACACAGTTGCAAATGCTAATACAACGGAGACCTTGGAGAAGTTGTTTGTTTGACTTCTTTGCAAGAGAGGATTTGGAACCCAAATCCTAAAGGAGAGTTGTACTTTCACAATCGGGTGAAAATACCACTCAACACGTCTATCAACATAATCCAATCGATTGTAGAGAAGTGTCAGTTGGTATAAGTCGATCGGTTGTAGATATGTGTCTATCGACATAAATCGATCAATTTTAGATAAGTGTTGGTTGGAATAATCCAATATATTATAAAGATATGTCTATAAATATAAGCCAATCGATTGAAGAGGAGAAATTATCGATATAAGTCGATCGGTTTTAGAGGAGAGACTATCAAAAAAATATTATCGGTTGCAGAGACGTATCTATCAGCATAAGTCGATCGATTGCAGAGACGTGTTGGTCATCATAAGTTGATCGGTTTTAGAGATATGGCTATCGGTATAAGCTGATCAGTTGTAGAGAAGTTTTAGTTGGAATGAGCTGATCGATTGTAGAGACATGTCTATCATCCTAAGCCAATTTATTATAGAGGTGAAACTATTGGTATAAGTTGATCGATTGTAGAAGAGAGATTATTAGAAAAATTTGATTGGTTGTAGAGGCATGTTTGTGGTCCTAATATGATCGCTAATAGATCTCTATCCACTAGAGACTACTATCCTCTGCTCTGTCACCTCCAAATCTTACTCTCATCTCAGCTCTATCTCTGTATCAAACCTCCACTAAACACTATCCTTTGGTCTAGCACAAATTTTATCACATGTATGTCTCTGGTCTGGAACAAATCTACCCTCAAATATATAGAAAACTTTGTCTCTACTTTGGTACAAATCTGTCCTCAAATTTGCACCATACTCTATCCTTAAATATGTCCTCGAGCCTTAACACAAAGCTTGATCCAATTACAAATCAAATTTTCTCATATCTACCTCAAGCCTTACCATAAAGCTTGAACAAATCGATTAATAAATTATTCTCTCAAGTCTCCTCAAATACTTACCTCAAATTTATCCACAAGTCCTCTCAAGAACTTGCTCAATATGCTCTTAAGTCTTCACTAAGACTTACCTAGTCCTCTCTAGAACCTATCCAATATGCTCAACAAGTATTCACTAAGACTTACCTAAATTATGTCCAACATGTCCTCTCTAGAAATTTTCCAATCTGCTCAATAAGTCTTCACCAAGACTTACCTCAATTTTGTCCAACAAGTCCTCTCTAGAACTTGTCCAATCCGATCAAAAATTATTCACCAAGACTTACCTCAATTTTGTCCAACAAGTCCTATCTAAAACTTGTCCAATCTATTCAACAATTCTTATCAAAGACTTGCCTTAAATTTGGTTGTAAGCTTTCACAAAAGCTCACACCAATCTATTCATAATATTTCACAAAATCTTAATCAAATTTGTCCTTAAGTCCCCTCGAGGACTTGCTCAAATCTACCCATAAGCTTTCAAAAAATCTTTCTTAACTCTGTCCTTAAGTCCCCTCTAGGACTTACTCAAATCTTTCCACAAGATTTCACAAAAGCTTATTCAAATCAATTGCAAAACTTGCATACAAAACTCAACTTAATCTCTTTTAGAAAACCTCTTCACTCACACAAACAAGTTTCACTTAGAATTTTTTTTAACCATATAAACATATAAAACCTTCGTTACCTTTTGGAAAAACCACCTGATGATATTAATGATGACGAAACATAAAAAACAATCTCTTGACATCAATAACAACAAAACTTGCTCAAATTTCCAACACAATATGATTTATATGAAAGGGATAATATTAGAGAATTAAATATTAATCCTTATCAACAACCTTCAAATGATCTATTTTAGCTATAGCTTATCTATCACCTATCTCTCCATCGCCAAAATATATTTGATGGGTTGATTTACCTTACCTCAAACTAGTAGCCCCACTTACAATCTATTAATACCTCCTAGTCTCCAACATATCCTAGTAATTTTGGTAGTCTCAAAATTACAATGTGCTCCAAGAATCACACCTAGAGCAATGTACACCCACACAGGATCATATCACCCCTATAGATGATCCTATGAAGGTATTGATAGAGGCATGCTAGTAGGATGGGGCCTAGGAAAACATTATCTACTCATCACATATTTGTGTCACCGCCTACCTATATGCATAATGGATGACACTATGGTTAGTCTTTCCAAGTATAACTCTAGACACCAAGGTGCATAACAAAACCATTTGCTTGTCTAGGTGGCCTCAACATACATCTCATTGATTTCAATGCCCAATCACACTACTAAGATGTTTGCATCCTTGGTCAACCTCTCCAAGCATGTCATTTTCTCCTAACCTAGATGCACCTTAGCCACTCTAATAAGGATCCTTAGGATCCACTACACATCCTCAAGTATGACAATAATCACTCCAAATGATATCTAGAAGGTATTCCTCTTTGAATACCATGTCTCTAGAAGGATTGTTAGTAGGAACTAGTGAAACTCAATATTGTGCATTAGGGATACATAATATAGCCCCAATTCTATAAGCAATGTGTGATATACAAATCCAACCAACCCATGGATGGTCTCAATGCATGAGGCCACCTCTCTCTATAATCAAGAGTCTACAATCACTCCTACATCCAACCCAAATCTAGAACCCATGATAGAATTGATAGTAAAAATCAATAAAATCAAATCAAAATCAATTAAAAAATACTACAATGCATAACAACAATACCATAGTATAAAAGTGTCATTGGTTTGCAAAAACATTGCTAGCAACAAAAGTGTTGCCCATGTGGCAAAAGCATCGATGCACAATGAAAGTGTTATTGGGACGTGAAAGTACCACTAACATGCCAAAGCATCATTGAAAGTTTTATTGCTACATAAAAGCATCACCATCCATTTTGTATATACTTTTCAAGATCATTTTTAACTTAAGGATCAATTTTTCTATACATATCGATGTTAGTGATCCTCTAGCTATGGGTTCCCTCACTCAATTTGCATGATGCATTAGGTGTGCATGTTATGCCATTAAAAATTGATTGGTATCAGGGCTCTTGATCTCTATTTCTCCTCCTTTACATGATGAAAATAAATTCATTTTTACCCCTAGACCTTTTACTCCCTAGCCTTATCGGTTGATTTTTGCTATCTATCCTTAATTTTCATCACTACACCAATATGGATCCTAATCACGTTGAGCTTCCTCGGTCCAACATGATTTTTTTAAAAAATTAATGGGGCACACTAAGGCACAACAACATCAAAATGCTACCTAAAATATAAATTTTAAAATCACCTCTAAACAAATAATCAAAGCATTAGTCATCTAGAATCACTAACCTTAAGCAAAAATAAATCTTCCTATCTCAAAATTAGGATATATATGTTAGTTTATTATGCATTTATTATGTAATAAATAATAAATGCATAATAAACTAACATATATACACCTAATTTTGAGCACATAACTAATATTCAAGTTTTTCAATCTCCTCATGAATCATCTAATCAATAAGACAAATTGAATCAATCATCCTTATACCCAATCTTGGAGCATTTATTACTCTAGAAGCAAAAATATTGATATTTTCACCTCTTGGGTAGCACTTTTGAAAAGTTTCAATTTTTTACCTTTCCTATCAAAATGTGTTCCCCAACGATCATCTAGCCAAAAGTGTTAAGGCATAAGTGTCGTTTGTGCTTTCACCTATTGATGCTTTTGACTGTCATGTTCCAAATCAAAATAATTGGCTATTGATACCTTCCAATCCACCCACAATTAATGGATCCAATGACCAAGATCTGATTTTCAGCCCCACAGAGATCCCAAGTCTAAATTTTTTTGTTTGCAATGTTCTTGAATTGATGGTATCTTGATCCCATTTCAAATTCTTACCATCTCTAATCCTATCAACTTTAAGATAATATTTCCCCCAAGGATACATGGATTTCTATAGCACTCAGTATGACTAATTGATATCATCTTATATTGCAAAATAATTATACCAAAATCCATATAGATTCATTGGACTTCATCATGCATGACAAGTTTATACCAAAATCTTATCACAATTTGGTGAAGGTTTCCTTTAAGCATCAAGCATCCAAGATCTCTTTCAAGAATTCAATATCTCTTCCAAGCATTTAATCTCTCTTTCAAGCATTCAAGATCTTTTTCTTGAGAGCACTAAGCCTATAATCCTTAAATAATTCAATCTCAAGCTCTCAAGTACCTTCAAGCAACAAGAAAGCTTCCACAAATAAGGGGGAAACAACTATAACACCTTGGAGAACCAAGCATGCAAAGGATTGTGCTTTTATTTATTTATTTATTTGGAATTTTCATTATGCTCGTAGCTCTAATATCTAATTATATTAAATGTTTAGTTGCTTTTAATATATCATTTACATTTAACTTAACATTCCTCTTCTATCATTAGTAGTTTAAATTTTAAGAAAATAATCTTTATTTCATGGCATTTAGAAGGGTTTATATACATATTGGTCAAATATATTTATCATATTAGTCATTAAATCACTTAATATTACATTTAATATTATTTTATAGAACTCTTAAGCAAAAGCAGTACCAAATTGTTGGTCTAGTAGTGCTAGCACTCTCTAGTTTTAACAAAGACAAGAAAAAACATTGTCTACCAGGCAAAATTATTAACAGTACTATTTCTAATTCAAAGGTGCTTTTTCCACCAATAATTTATTTATGCATCTATAATTTATATTAATTTCAACTCTTATATAAACAAGGGTTTGATATTGGCCAAGGCAGTCTAATGTCCTCCTCTAACCTAAGTAGATACTTTTATTGTTAATATTGGAGTGTATTACATTATTTGGTACATGCTAATGTACCCCCATGGTACATTCATGGTACATATTGTAAATAATATATTAGGGTTGAGTCATAGTTTAGAGTGTGAGTATTATTTCTCCTTTTATGTAAGTGTGCATGTGTAGGAAATGCACAAGTGTCATGTGAGTTAGTGTGCAAGTGTAAGTTGAGTCTATGTGCACAAGTGTCTTATATGTAAGAGTGCAAATATGTAATGTAAATATATGCACAAGTTTCTTAGATTAGAGTGTGTAAAGTGAAGGGCAATAGTCATATATAGGTGTGCATACATTATAGAGTCAAGTGTTCATCAAGTATGCAAGTGTCAAGTAGAGAAGCCAATAGTATTGAGACTTGGCTTATGGAAAGGAATAGTCAAGTATCCTAAGATTCGTACTACTATGGATATGTACTCCATAAGGATACTTCATATATTATCAATATGTAACACATTATAGAGAAAAGTGAACATCACTATTGTATTTGTAAGAGAAAGAAGAGCAATAAATATTGCATAAATTTTGAGCAATTAATATTGTAAGTTGTTCTACATGCTTAATACATGTATGATTCAGGTTATTTACATTCATATTGTTTAGGGATTGATGGCAAAAATATCCAAGTTGGAAAGAGGATGGGTTTGAGTTAGCTCATGTTTATCAAATCATATGGGTGATCACCGACTAGAGGTGGTATGAGCTCCACAGATATGATTGAGTTACTCAATAGTTTAAGGTGATCTAGTGGATATCAAAGATGTAGGACTATTGGTATTGATAGGAAAATAGTGAGGAGGTAGGAGTGGAGGATGACTAGATACTACTAGTTTTGTATAGGAGGACATGGATGATCCATCCATTATGGATCGAAGAGTTGATGACCCAAGTGTAGCATGTGACTGCTAGAAGTGGTATAGGGAGGTTTAACTAGCATGGATTTCACTAGCAATCCCAATTAGGAGTAACAAGGTTATGAGTATACAAAATGACATGGAGGTTCTCTATGAGGATGTTGGTAGAGAGGTAGATGAGGGCACAGGCACCACCATATCCAGAGAGGTAATAGGTAGAACCAAAGAGGTCCAAACTAGTAGTGGTGGTTACTCCTAATCTAGATATAGATACAGGCTCTATATCTATAAGGAGGATATGGCCATGGGTGAGTTATCAAGGGTAGGGTCCAACATGGTTATAGATGAGATGGAACCAATAAGTGTAGAGGAGATATTAAATAGGGTTGAACAAATATATTCCTTTCAATAAAATATGTAATATATAGAGTCCTAGATGAGGGACCATGAGTAGATGATAGCATTTTATTGAGTGTCTCATAAGAATGATATGGTGGATCTATAGATACAACTAGATGTAATCATAGCAAAGAGGAATTAGATGTATGCAAACCAAGTCAGTAGACTAGATGAACTGAGGGTAAATGTAGATCACCTGGCTTCATCAGTAGAGTAACTTACATCACAGCAAGATACAATGCAAGAAGATACTTATTGGATACAAGGGGAGGTCACTAGACTACCAAGATAGATGATAGGTGAGAGTAGAGAGGGTATCTATCAATACTAGTGAGAGCTAATATTATATTATCTTGTTCACGAGGGAGGACAAATATCAAGCTTAGGATGATAAGGATTAGACTTTGGAGTAGAGGGGTTGAGCTCTAGATAAGTGTAGGTAGAAAGAGTTTGATGACTCACTATAGATCCCTTTATCACTATGTCATTTTGGAGGGATATAAATAATCATCACCACCCCTCTAATTCAAAAATAAAGAGCAAGATAAGATAGAGAACTTGGATGGTGTTATGATCTATGGATATGCCACCACCTCCATCTATATGAGGATTTATAGGAGATATTATGTCATAGATCTAGGCACATGAGATGGGATAGATGTGCTAATTTTTGTATATGTGGTACACTATGCAAGAGATATTTGTAGTTGGTAAGATGTACTAATTTTGAGATTATGGTACATCAGTTCATCGTTTTGGATGTACACTAGTGATGATGAGGATATATAGAGAGATTCATTTTGTTGACAACCCAATGATGTGTATATGATGTATGTGTGATGTGTATATGATAATAATTTCAAGATGATAATAGTTTAGATTAGTCGTGTAATGAGAAAATATTTGAAAAGTGATAAGTTAGATTAGGTTGATTGATGTAGGAAATGCATATGATTATGACGAGTTAGTTTTTGGATTAACATGGTATTTTTGACAAATTTATTTTATGAGAGAAATGATGAGAGGAAAGAGATGAAGAATGAGTAGAAAGTAGATCGCATGGAAAGAGTGATGGAACCTACAATATGTACAAAAATATAAATGGTAGTAAGTTAAGGCCTATATGAGTAGCATGTGTAATATAATATAATAACTATGTACATCATCCAATAAAGAAATATATGATCAAGATGGTTGGTGATCAGTTAAGGCCTATATGAGCAATATGATTCAAAACTAAGTACAATATTAAAAAAAGCTATGTATAGTGGTCAACTAAGGCCCTATAAAAATAAGATGGTTAGTGGATAGTTAAGGCTCATATGAGAAAAAATTAGCAAGGACCACTTAAGACCTGTATGAGCAAATATGAGCAGTGGTTGATTTGTTAGAGTTATAGAATATTACATCATTTGGGTTATGTAAATGTACCACCTTTGGTACATAGTTAGAGTAAGAGATTGCTTTAGGGGGAAGTTAGCTACTTACTTCAAGAAATTTAATAAATGCACAAATTGTAATGTGCAAGGTGTCCCCTTGTACAACTAGGTAGAGTGTTGGCCAAGGAATATCTCTTCCTATATATAGGGCCTCATAGTGATAGATTAGAAGAGAAAGAGACATATCAAGCATATCAATTGTATCATAGTAGATAGTGGTAGAACTCCTGTATGGAGCACAATGTAGTTCTTTAGCTTGTATTAATGGAGTGACCATTACCTCCATATTGCATTGTATTTTCACCAATTTCTATTTATAGTATATTTTAGTCATATTGTAGAATTACTTTATTTTATATTTTTTGCATCTTATTAGGACTTGTGATAGATCTCTCCCACTACATATATCCTCAAAAGCTAATAGTGGTATCAAAGTCATGATGAATCAATAATAGAAGTACCTACATCCATCATAAGAGAAGTACATTAGGTCAATAGGAATAGAGAGTCACCATTGCTACTATTTACCTGCATCTTTGCAAATCGGATCTACCATTGTGCGTCGTTGTATGAAAAATCTACCATTATAAATCAATTGATAGAATAAACCATAGTAGTCAATAGGATTATATAGAATCACAAGTGAGGATTAAATCTCAGTTACATAAATTCTGAGGTTACATTTGGATAGAGTCTTTCCATAGAGTTAGAGAAAAAACTTGTGAAGACTAGGACTCAATATTCATTCCACTAATTTGATGAATCAACTAGTGAATATTATTTCATTCTAGTTTCTAAAAACTTGTTACAGGAAAAAGGAGATTCAAAAAAATGTTGGGAAGCTTCCTACAAGAGAGTTAGGAAGAATATCTTCTTAGAATCATTCTAGAACCTGCAACAACAAGGAGAAGAATAAAGATTTCAAAGACTTGCAAAAATATCCCATTACAAGGGTTGCAATCTTGTATACTGCAGAAGTGAATAAAAGTCCAAAATCTCATTATATAAGACTCTAAGAATAAGAGATTCCAAAAGACGAGTTAAGGAGAATATAGGAGATTAGTGATCTCCATAAATACCTACAGAGTGCAGAAGCTGAAAAGCCCACAAAAGCCTTGATCCAGAAGAAAAGGCTAGAGAAGCCTTGATCCAGAAGAAAATGCTAGAGAAGCCTTGATCTAGAAGAAAAGGCCAAAGAAGCCTTGATCCATAAGAATAAAATGCTAGAGAAGCCTTTTTCTAGAAAAGAAGGCCATTGAAGCCTTAATTCTAAAGAAATGTTTTGAGAAGAATTCTTGATTCAGAAGAAAATTTCCTAATTCAAAAGAAGACTCTATAGAAGATTCTATAAAATAGGATATTGGTGATCTCCATTAAAGCCTAAAAATTGTAGAAGAAAATAAAAACCAACAAAGATCCAATTCCATAATCCAAAAGTAGCATATTTAAAAGATTCGATAATAATATCTCATCATAAACACTTATAGAATAAGAAGGTTGAAGAAAAGGTCTCAGTTGGAAGACCAGAGAAGTTGCAAGATAGAAGACCTTGGAGAGGTCTCAAGGAAGAAAAGAAGAAGGCTTGGAGAGCCTTATTGCAGAGCTTGTAGAAGCATTATCAAAATAATTCTTGGGAGAACTCATTGAATAAATCCACTACCAAGGAGAAGTTCCTAATAGTGAAGGACTTAGGACAATTGTCACCATCTGAAAACAAGCCCAAGAGAAGAAGAATTTTGCAAGGAGTACCAAATATGAAAGTAAAAACTAGTGAAGACCTCAAGATATTCAAAATATTTAGAAGATGAATATCTTATTTGAATTCAAAATTTGACAAGAATATTGAAGGAAGATTCAGATAGAAGAAGCATACCAAATCTAGGATATTTGGAGATTACCTCTCATAATAAGAAGACATAATTTAGATAAAAGAGTTCTCTGAATCTACAATAGAATATTGAATATCACTGAAAGGATCAAGTCACCAAACCCCAGGCTCAAGACAGAAAGTTCAAGACCATAGTTTGGTGAAGCAAGAAGCTGTTCTAGAAAACCAACAAGAAGTTGTGAATTCATCCATTACAAGGCAACAACTTGGTGAATCAAAACACCAAGATCTACATCTACTACATAAACCATTAAAGGTAAGCAACTAGGGTGAAATTAGTTGAAATTCAAATTAGGGTTCATTATCAAATTTCATTAAGCACCATATTTGGATTAAAGTTGCAAGAAGAAGGGCTCATATTATAGTATTCAAGAAAGTGCAAAAAGAAGATTTCATTTTAAGGATATATTTGCACATTAAATAGGAGTTGGATATTTTTCAAAATAAATAAAATTATCACCTACCTATTATCTATCTAGAAAGAAATAAGACTACATCGTACAATATTGATTATAGTGAAAATTGTAGAATTTTCATTAAGGGTTCTTCCCATATTACTCTTAAAAAGTTGCAGAGATTATTAAGTGCATTAGAATTCTTTTTGACAATTTACATAAAAGAGCAATAAGGAGCAATTATTGTTACCATTAAATTGTATTATTAATCTATTAAGCACTATACGAGTTGATCTTTAAACTAGCTACTCTCAATTAGTTTGTGTTGTTAAATGCACAAAACTAGCACATAATTTGTAGCATTTCATGGCCAAAAGAAGCCACCAATACAAATAAAAAATGTGGAGAGGGAAGCCACCATTAGAGTCCTTGAAGGAAACCTCAAATAGAGACTTGGTGAGTCTCAATATTTAAGGAAAATAAAATTTTTTCATCTAAGTGCAAAGTGCAAAAATCCTTAATAATCGACATTAGCTTGGATTAAATCTCATTAAAATATCCAAGGAAGAAAGAAGTTGCCTCATAAAAATTAAGAAAGTATTTCATAAAGGTCCTTTATATTGGTTCAAATCTAACTATTACAAAGCACCTCTTTTGTTCCTTCAAAATTATAAAATTATTTATATTTATAGGTAGCAGCATGACCATCATATTTAGCAGGTAGTAGTAGAGATTTCGAGCAAGAGGAAAGATCTACCGAAGAGATCATCTTTGCAGAATTAAATGTGTTTAAAAATATTGTTTCACCACGTCTAATCCATCCCTAGAAGCAAGTGTATCACCTATAGCATTGAATCCATTACAAGAAACCATTATATTTCAATTTTATGTAGATAAAAGATGGTATATGAAAGGAGATCATCTATGTCAGATAGTGCTATCAAGCTAACTAAAAAAAGGGTTGTTTTAAAATATACAAAATAATACCATAAATCGACTGTTACAAAGGATACACAAATAGCATACTACAAGCATCAAGATAGAAAAGTAAAAGTGATATACCCAAGGCCATTACTTGGAAATAATGACCAACAAAAAGAAACATAGAAGCTACCACATAATTGTCATTAGAAATTCCATAGAACCATGGAGTATTAAAGTTGGAGCCACTCATTATCCTCATCAAGACAACATGCAAACGGAGAGGAGGAGATGCTTGTGTTTCAAGAAACATAGAAATCCAACATATAATATAAAGATATAGGGCTACAATGCTCATCCTTGGAGTTTTATGAGAAAGGCTACATGCACAAGTTGTGATTGCCACTTGGCATAAGATTTATAAGCACCCAACGTTCGTGAATAATCTAACGCTCACCTAAAAGGAGTTACAATTCTTTGGAGGTTACCACAAAACTCATCATTATGTACAGATACATGAACAAACACATGCTTATACTAAGAGGGGGGTGAACAGTATAAGATAAAACTTTTCCTTTCAAACCAATAACTGCAATAATGTGAATGCAATAATAAATCAATGCACAATTTCCATACACATAAGAGATAAGAGTTTTACGTGGAAACACCCTTTCAAGAGAAAACCATGAAAAAATATTGCTTATATTTCCTTAAATAAAATTTCATGGGCACCAACCCACAGGAGACACCAATCCCCTTATTCAAGTTCGTGGGCACCAACCCATAGGAGACACCAATCCCATTCAACAAGTTCATGGGAAACCACCTATAGACACCAAATTACAGCCACTAATCCTCCATCCTAACCATTCCACCACCCACTTGTCCACCATACACCTTTCTTGCCAACTATTTGGCCCAATTCCACCTTTCTCGCCTTCAAAAGGCCCATTTTAGCCCTTTCCCACCATTTCCTAGCCTAATTGGGATTATTTTAATATTATTATATATTATTTAATATTTAATTAATATTTTATATTATATTATGATATATTTATTATAAAATATATATTTATAAACTCAATTAACCACAACCATCCGATCCATTCTAATCTCCACCGTCCATATTCATTAATCCATGTCACATGCAAAATGTAATCTCAACCTTAGGATCTAATTTAATCTTAGCCACACAATCAAAAGTGTAAGGCTAAAACCCTAAGAAAACCCTAGGTTGGATTATAAATAAGGGCATTTGCAAATTCTAAAACCCTGGAACCTTGAGATTAGAAATTACACCCTGAAGGAGTCATTGTTGAAGCCCTAGCGAAGCTGAGATAAACAGAGTTTGGATATCTAAAGCCCTAGCTAAGCCAACATCACTTATGTTGTTCCAGACATCCCCCATTCATCCTCCATCATCATCGCAACCCCTATCCATCTGCTGCATTCATCACCATCACCTAGATTTGCTTCTGCATATTTTGCCCTAACTCGCAGGCACCCTCCAGAGCTTACGAGGCTCACTACAGAGCCTGCAAAGTTCTCACTAGAGCCTGATGTATACCGTAGGTGCTCTCCAAAGCTTGTTGTATCTCGTAGGTGCACACCAGAGCCTGAAAAGCTCACGTTAGAGCCTGCCAAGTGTGCATCCGAGCCTTCTGCAACTATAGAAACACAAATCTGAGCCTGCTACACCATGCCATTTGTAACAACAAAATAAAATCAAGGTATATCTCATTTGAATGTATTTTATCTCATAATTTGTTTATTTGGCATACTTTATGACTTCATTGTTAACTAGGGTTTTATTGATGTCTAAGGGTCTCACACTGTGGAGCCCTCATAGGTATTACTAACCCCCTTGTTATTTTTTTATGTATGCAGATCTACAAGTTCTACATATTTTTGAATGGTTTTTGAAGCTGGAGTGGCCCCACATTGGATACTCAAAGCCCACTCAACCTGTTGGAAGCAAGGACACACTTTGAAGACACTTTATTGTTATTTCTAGGGTTTTGGAGAACCCTAGTGCCATTGTAAATCATTCTATCAAATACTCACATTGATACTGATTGTAACAAAGGAGTTCATTGACTACCCCCCTTTTTATTGAATACATCCATTTGTGCAATATTTGTATTTCCTTGTGTTATTTGATTTCTTGTTGTTATTTAAGCGTCGTGTCTTTGTATTCACAAATGGCGATCACGATGGGACCCCACAAGGGTTTCATTATTTAATAGATCTACTTTGCTAAATTAATTTTATTTCTTTTTGTTACAAGAATTTACAAAAGCGTAGAGATCGTCGATTTCATCGCCAGGATTTTTGAAGTAGTCTTTAGCATTTTCAAAGATTACGTAGACATTCAAGAGCATTCGTAGAGCATTCTGCAACGTCTATAGACAACCGCATGTGCTATGCTATGCCTAGCAGTAATTTGGATCAGAGCTAAGGCTTCCAAGTAAGTTTCATAACCCTATGTTGCCATTTAGTGATTTACATATTCTATTTTTTGCTGCTATTTTTCGTTGTTTCTGGGTTTTTGGAAAGAATTGGTAGCAAGTTGCATCTAGGGTTTGTGTGTGTTTCATTATATCAAATTCATTTCTTATCCTAAAAATTGTAGATCTAGGTGATTTTTTACATTTTTGAATTCATATGAAATAGAAAAGCATCCTAGATTTTACATTTTAGGGTTAAAGATCACTTTAATTTTGCCTATCTAAATAGGAACGATATCTTGACGCATAACATAATCCTTCCCTAGGATGGAACCTTTGACAAAGAGGTGGATGAACCCTCAGGTTGCTCTTGTGATTTTAACAATTTGTAGGCAGGGGGTTTTGAGTGGTGTACTCCACTCTCTTTAGGTGAAATTTTCATCTTTGTGTTGGATTTTGATTTATATTAGTGAAGTTAGTAATCTTTAATATTGTTTGCACACCATAGAGAATGAGAAATATAATAAAATAAATCACACACACTTGCACGATTCACATTTTTAACAGTAGTTCTGGATTTCATCACCAGCCATTGCTTGAGATTTGGTGACGGTGGCCATGATTTCCATCCACCAATATCTGCCCTAGAAACCATTGGACTACCCCCAAGCAAACTTGTTGGAGGTCATTACCAACAATAATCTCACTGCCCTGGCCAGCCTTAGTTTTTACCTTTATTTTTCATTAAACAAGATTAAGTTACATCAAACACACAAGCCAATTATTCTAAAAAGAACTTCACATTAATGAAAGAAAATAATTAATGAACAAGGTAAGCCACACACGATGAAACCTAGGACTGATTATTTTCTTTGATTTAAATTTTGGTAAAATTTGTTAATTTGTGTGATTTAGATAAGCTTGGAATCTTTGGTTTAACTAATTTATGGTGCTAACATGACAACAAAATAAAATAATAAACCAAAGTAGTTTAATGGAAAACTGTTCCCATGAACTCGCTACTTCGGTAGCCCCATTCAATATGGTTTAGACTAATTTTTTTGGATCATCCCCTCCACCCCACTCTCAAGTAGAGACACATTCACACAATATGGAGATAACCATGACCTACATAGACATGGATAGAGTTCAGGCCTTTTACAAGGCTTCTAATTATGTCTTAGAACCCCTTAGCCAAGAAGGTTTTGAAGAATACAAATTGGCTACCACCTACCTTGCCCAAGGATATTCTAATTTGAGTTATGAATATGGTATACCTTCCTCCATGATCCAACCACCACAAAGCCCAAGTGTTCCAAACACTTATCTCACATCCAACTATACCAACCCCTTGTATGAGGAGTATGTCAATGCTGCCTCACAAGTCCCTAGCCTCCAAGTTTTAACATCAAGCACAACTTGCACCATACCCATGTCCTCTCATCCATTATCATCCACACCTCCATCATCCCACTTAGCCAACATGACCATATCATCCACACTTCCATAATCTCACTTAGTGAACATGACCATGTCATCCACCCCTCCATCATATCATTTAACCAACATGACCATGACTAATCATCCATCATCATCAACTCATCCATCATCTCATCCAACCATAACCCCATAATTCAACACATGGTCAAATCAAAAACTTATGGATACATTAGGGCTCATCAAAATATTACTTTCACAACGAAAAAAGGGAAAACAATCAACTTACATAGACCTTATGACCCAAGGAGTTCCAAATAAACCTCCGCTCACTAATAAAAATTCAGCATGGGTCCCTCAACCTTCCATAGTTTCCATTCCCAATCCACCACAACTACAAACATCCACCATACCAATCAACATTGCCACTAACCAACAACACCATCCATTTCTCCATCATCATCTTCATAAATCATCCCCATATTTCAACCATCAATATTCTCCGCATACCCAACCAAATTAATTCTACAACACCATGTTGGTCACACCCCAACATCTACCATTCAGCCCATTAACCAACCATCACATAATCCAAGGTCCTCGTATTCCAGCAAAAGATCTTAGATTCCAAGCAATGCAAAAGTAAATCGATCATTTGATGTAAAAATCACCATGGATAACAAGCCAAAATCTCACATTAAGCCAACTGATCCATCAACCAATCCATCCATCGGTACCATCACCACCATATCTGTAAGATTTTATGGTACCAAAATTTGACAAGTTCAGGGGAACTGAGGATCCTAAGGAGCATGTGAGTTCATTTGTCCACATATGTTTTTGTATTAGCGATGATAATGCTCTTATGCTCTAAAATTTTCCTCAAACATTAGGAGGAGATGGCATTGAATGGTACAATCAATTGCCCACACATAGTATTTATACTTTTTATCAATTGATAGATCTATTCTTGGAACACTTCACCCTTAATATTAAAAATAAGGTGTCCTTATTGGATATATATTATTTGAGACAATGGGATGAGTAACATATCTATGATTTTGGAAACCGTTGGAGGGTAGTTATAAAAAAATTGCCATTCTCCCTCCCAATGGAAGAAATTATCAAAAATTTTACCAAGATTTGCTTAAAACCCATCTCTTGGATGCTTCAGTTCAATACTTATAGAACATTTGAGGAGGCTTTAGCACAGGCTAGTGTCATTGAGGAGATAAAAATCCAATAGGGTGTCATTAAGCCTATGAATAAAGAATGGCAAAGTAGGGGCCAATACTGAAATAATCAATCTAGCCAAACCAAATCTACACAAGCCTCAACGACTAACACAACTAATCAAGTCAATCAAGTGGTCATTATCCAGCCCGTAATGGCTCAAAAACTAGTGCAACAACAAATTTCCTATCATGTTGTCCCATCAGTAACCCAAGCACCAACAATACAAAACACAGCGCCAACTATGGAACAACCTACCCACCGCCAATTCAATCAACCCCAATATCAATACACCCCCTTAGAAGAATCATATTCATCCATATTTCGAAGGTTGTATGAGATCAAAAAATTAGCCTTGTCGAACATTAGGCTTGATGATCCTACAAAAAGATCTAAAAGTTATAGAGAACACTTGTTTTGCCCATACCATCGGCAAAATGGACATGATGTCAATTCCTACCATGTGTTCAAAAACATAGTGTAAGATCTCATAGACTTAGGGGCCATTAACGTGGATAACCCCTTAGCTCCACAAAATCAAAATTTGGGCATATATCAGACACCTCTACCTAACCATGGGGAGGTCCAACATAATACAGGAGGTAACAATCAACAACCACCTCCTAATCAAGTAAATCATGTCCAACAATACCAAAACTTTTTCGGAGCAGTCCATGTGGTCACTAGAGGGCAAAGGCAAAATCAATAAAATGCTCAACAACCTTCAAACCCACCACCCATACAAACATCGCCAAATCCATCTTCGCAAATCAATCTATCCAACCCATCTAATCTACCCATCCTTCATCCAATAAGTCCAGTGGTAACCTTAACCAGCCGGTTAACCACTAGTTTGAAAATGGCATCATCCAAGCTTTCGTGTATGAGCTTATCCAACAATCCCCTAGGCATAGAGAAGCTTTAATGGAAATACTCAAGTCAATTGAGTTAGAATCCCAAGACTCTAATGCCTTCAACAACTTTGTAGGGAGTGTTAGAACGTGCATGGAGCCATCAATTACCTTCTATTGCTTTGAGGTAAAATCAATTAGTTCAGAATTAGTAAACCCTCCATTGCACATAATGGCATTAATAGATATAAAACCATTCAAAATAGTATTAATTGATACCGGATCATCAATCAATATCATTACTACTACCCTTATCCACATCAAATTACCTTCATCCCACATTTACAAATCATCATTCACCCTCAAAGCATTTAATGATGCTTTTTGTACCACAGTTGGCACTATTGTTTTACCTATAGAAGTAGGGGCCAGAATGTTGCACACTATGTTTCACATCTTGAAATGAGATATGGTGTATAATATACTCCTTGGTAGACCTTGGATGAGGGAAATAAAATATGTTCCTTCAATTGTCCACCAATGCTTGAAATATGTTCATGATGGACAAGTCCATTACATCCCCACGGATGTCAAACCTTTTAAGTATTGTAATTTCATTTCAAATCCTTATGCATCTATGTTACCTTCCACCCATTTATTCTTGGCACCATCATCGAATCCATCCACATCATATCTTAATCCACCTTCTTCTAATCTATCTCCATCTTATTCTAAGGCTCCCATCATAGAGGAACTACCCATCACATCACCTACTCAAACATCCATTTCTTCTTGTACATGTGGTCACAATAAGTCTACTGTTAGCACATCATACATCACATCTACCCCTTATTCAATAACCATTTCTTCTATTCCATCATTATCCCATCCTCCATCTTCTAATTCCACACCGTCATCCAATCCCACTCCATCAACCGATGTGTCACAAGTCGAACTCTCAAATTGTGACATATTTAACTCACCACCATCCACAACCAATCTAGAGCCACCTGAGCCTTCACCATCCACCTCATCAACCCAATTCAAAGTACACATCACTAGTTCGATCATTGGTGAGTGTGTGGTCCAAGACATCACCATTACACCCTAGCTATTCCCACAACTAAGGATTTTGGATGTCCCCGAGACCGTTCTTTATCCATAGGAACTGTTTACAACATGAGTTTCGCTCAAAACAACATTAAATTTTTTTATGAAGGTTTGGATTGCTCAACTGGGGAAAACCCACTCGAAGAACCACATGAGCCTAGGCATGCCAAAATACCTAACATAGAGGAGTTTCTAGCTTGATACTTTAATATGTTCCATTGGCAAGGTCAAGGTCTAGGCTACCATGAGAAAGGAATGCATGATATCTTAGAGGTCCCATATAGAGTTGCCCATGATTGTTCCAGTTTATGCTATACCCCATTGTCTTCCACTACTTCTCTAGAGTAAGCCTTAAAAAACTTACACTCAATGATGAAGATCACCCCATCCACCCATTACCCTCAACATATTCTCTTGAAAAAGCCCTTCAAGAACTTTGCATGGATGAAGTAGATGAATATGATCCCATCAACTTCACCTATCCTGCCTTTGATTCTGACGATGAAATTTATGAATAATTTGAGGTCATGTCAAATGCTTCTGATGATTCTGAAGAGGGGTCACAACCCATTGTCCCCATCACCTAAAAGGAAGAGTTTTACCTTCGAATGTTCCCCATAAATCATCCCATATTCTGGTTGCTTCTTCCACAAGAACAAGACGATCCACCTGGTAATCTTCTTTGAGCCACCCACATAAGCCAAGAATTATAACATATGTACATATTTAAAAAATAAAAAATAAAAAAATAAAAATAAAAAACAATGTGTGTTGCTCATATTAATTTCATATTTATTATAGGGATAACACAACTCGACATCGGTTCAGCTCCAACTATTCCATCCATTCATCCATCCAAGCCACCCTCCCTTTCACTAGGTCAATATGAATCCTATTGACTTATTTACCCTACTTCGCAATCCATATGATCTGGTTAGGCCAATTCCAATCGGCATTAGCCTTATTGACTTGGACCAGATTTCCTTTGCACCCTCCTCTTCAGAGTTCTCCCTATCTAAGGAATTTCTAAAGACTCCGTCCCACTATATTCCTCCTTCACTACCACCTTCGCTTCTATCACTTTCTATCAATGGTCCTGAGGTATTTCAGGCAGAGTTAGACAGCGATAAGCAATACAAATTAGAAAGCATCTTAGATGACTTTAATCTGATCCCAAAACCACATCAACTTGAGGAAGGTTCACATATGTCCATTGAAGATACCATTGACGTGAACCTTAGTTCAAATCCTGACAACCCATAAATTATCAAGCTTGGAAAATTTTTAACACCCGATGAACAAGAGCAATTCATTGCTCTCCTAAATAAAAATAAAGAAGTGTTCACATGGTCCTACAAGGATATTTCTGGCCTTGATCCTGATCTTGTTGTCCATAATCTTACCTTGCATCCTGATGCCAAACCAGTCAAGAAAAAACTCAGGAGAATGCATCCTACCATACCCCTCATAGTCAAAGAGGAAATACAAAAACTGTTAGATGTAAATTTTATCGTTCCTATTAACTATCCTAAGTGGTTGTCAAACATGGTACCCGTTCGTAAGCCTAATAGAGTGATATGCATTTGAAATGACTTTCGAGATCTAAATAAAGTGTATCCTAAGGATGACTTACCTCTACTAAACATTAATACTCTTGTCGATACCTATGCAAGCCACAAAATGCTTTTCTTCATGGATGGTTTTCAGGATACAACCAAATTTGAATAAATCCTGATGACCAACATAAAACACCATTCACAACACCTTGGGGAACATTTTGTTTCAGGGTTATGCCCTTTGGCCTCAAAAATGCAGGAGCTACTTATCAAAGAGCCATGACTTACATATTTCATGATTACATGCACAAAATCATTGAAGACTATGTAGATGATCTCTTGGCTAAATCTAAAACCCGACAAGAACATGTTGATGTCATGGAAAATATTTTTGACCGAATTCTAGAGTATAAGGTGAGGTTAAATCCCAAAAATTGTGTCTTTGGTGTTACCTCTGGTAAAATTTTAGGATTCATTGTCTCCAAAAGAGGTATTGAAGTGGACCCAAATAAGGTTAAGGCCATCATAGAAATGCAACCCCCAAATAACCTCAAGGAATTGCATAGCTTGCAAGGTAAAAGTCAATCGATAAAATGCTTCATTGCACAACTTTTTGATAAATACATGCCATTTAATCACTTGCTACAAAAGGGGGTAGCATTCGTATGGATAGATGAATGTCAAAAAGTATTTGATGATGTCAAGTTCTATCTAACTTCACCACCAGTCTTAACTCCTCCTAGACCAAGGGTCCCTTTTCATCTTTATGTCTTAGCTACAGAAGCCGCTTTAGGGACAATGCTTGCACAAAAAAATGAACAAAATCGAGAGCAAGCAATATATTACATTAGTCAAACATTGGTAAGTTATGAAACAAGATATGCCTATGTAGAAAAATTATGCTTAGCGATGGTTTTAGCCATTAAGAAACTTTGACATTATATGCTAAGCCAAACAACCTATGTCATAGCTAGATAAAATCCTCTATGCTACATGATGTCTCACACTTATAACAACACCCATACCACTAAATGGATAATTCTCCTTACAGATTTTGATCTTGATTTTGTTAGCAAAAATCCATTAAAGGTCAGGTTATTGCTGATCAACTTGTGGAAGCTCCACTACCTAGTTACCATCCCTTGATTATTGAGCTCCCAAATGATTCGATATTTTCCATCACTAAAGTAGACAACGATGTCATTACCAAGGAATATGTCGATATCACATTATTATTTGACGGATCTAAGTACGAGAAAGGTCAAGGTGCAGGAGTTGTCTTTCATACACCACAAGGGATTCCTATCCCCTACATTAAGCATACATAAACACAAATTGCATAAAACATAAAAGCATTCACACAAAAGATAACACAAATATATAAAAGGCCATTCATATATATATATATCGCATATACAATGAATGCCAAAGAGGCTACAAGGGAGAACCAAGGCTCATATACAAAATAGTGTGTCTAAGCACTAAGCTAACATCTATGAGAGGACCCCTGAGACCTAGTAGGAGCCCTCGGCCTAGTACTCTGCCTAGACTCAGTATGCCTAGATGGCTCAGTCGTAGAAGAGAAAGGAGGATCCAACAATGTAATATGGTTATGCATACACACATCCTCCAAGGAATGTGCATATGCCTCACTAGCCTGAAGACATCGTAAGTCCATCTGATGTCGACTCTCCTTCACCAACATCTTTGCCTGAAGTCATGTGATCGTAGCCTGATCACTAGCCATAGCTACCGCCCGCTATACCTCCATCCAAGCTATTGTATACTGTGACTCCCTATGAGTCTCGAGCATAATCTCGTGCTCCTCGTGAAGCTACTCCAACTCCACCTGCAACCTAGCCACATTAGATATCTCATCCATCCCCTCTTCATAATTCCCCCTCTCCTCCTTGGTCAATATCATATTTGGAGCCTACTAATCTGATCCTATCGATCATATCTGACCCACCAATCATTGAGCCCTTGTCCTCTTCGGAGTTACCCCTGACCCCACAGTTGTTGCCTCATTGCCTGCCATATTTGGTACCCATAATGGTTAGGTACCAAACCACTCCACATACTCCGAAGTCACCCTAACATCATCTACACCGAGGATCTTCATCTCCTCATCATACTTAATCACCACTCACATCCCATCATGGCAACATCCCCTCATCTCGTTGATGCCAATACAACACCAACTCATCTGGCACACCTTGAGGTAAGCCAAATTGCCTCAACACCCACAAGTATGGTAAGTACTCCATATTCTCATCCCTCCGCCCAACCAACCACCAAGATTGCCTCACCTGATGCAGCTGCTCCCCATCACCATCCCATCAAGCTACTTGCCATGGCCTCCATACCACATCATCTCGAGATAATCCTAACCACATATCTCTATATCATTAGCCACTATGAACCTCTCGGCTTAGATGCACCTCCTCCGCCATCGCCCATCGCCTAGCATAGGGATCCCTCTTCTTCCATGTCAGATATGGCAACCCCTCTAGCTGAGCAACCACAAAATGCTCCCAAGACCAACACTCTAGGAGGAAGCTACATCCAATCCCCTTCCTCTCCCACCGAGTCACCTCATATAGCTCTCGATATAGTTGTGCCAACAAGGAAGGATCCCATGCATACTCCTTTGGGTCGATGAGTAAATCACTCACCAAACCCAATAGGTTCCAAGGGAGCCTACAACCAGTGCTATTAGGTAGTACTTTGTTCGCTAACACGAACATAATCAAAGCTGGGAGTGCATCCAAATCCTTTGCCTTGTACATGCTCAAATAACATATCTTGCCATCTCCCATCCAGGCCTCCCGCCATAGATCTCAAAAAATCCTCTCCATATCGGCCTTCTTGTCCTGGCCAACCACCATATTTTCCCCTTCTACTGGCACCTTGAGAATGTGGTATACATCCTCAAGTGTAATGGTAGCCTCCTCAGTTGGTAGCTGGAACGTCCCCCTATCCGGGTACCATATCTCTATCAAAGCCGAGAGATACCCCTCGTTGGCCCTCACCACATCTAACCTCACCATGCCCTCCAAGCCCACCTTCCCCAACAACTCCTAGTCATCAGCCGTCAGCTTCTTCCTCATCCCAAGAATGAGAGGAGAAAATCGATGTCGAGGCTCTATGTCCCTCAACTGCAGAAACAAACAATTTCATTAATACCATTGAAAAATAAAATAATAATAATAAATGTACAAGTGACAAAAGTGTTTTTTAACATTACCAGGACAAATGGTTCCTTAGATTTGCTAGCCGCATTCAATCCCTCTACCGTCATAGCTTTCGTACAATTTTCCTCACTAGTCTCACTAAGCTCAAACACCCACTCCACTCCTCAGACGCAGCTTCTCAAAGTCCAAAATGCACAAGTGAGCCTCATGATTCACTCAAAAAGCTATTTATAGATTTCCCTAGTGTGTTCAGGTGCAGGTCTACACTTGTGAATTTGCAAGCTCACCTGGGCACCTGCTGGCGCACCCAGGCGCGCCTTTGGGACACCATAGGCGCAGCTGTGCACCTGGTGACAAAATTGCTCAAAGACAAATTCAATCAAAATAGTAGCATACCTTATCCAAATTTCACCAAATTTCATCCACACATCATGCACATCATAAAATCAGGTTTTGTGAAAATATAAATCGTTTTGCGAGCATAATTTTCAAGAACGAATAAATATTTAAACTACAAAAATCAAGGCACAAAAGGTAGAAAAACAATTCAATTTTTCACAAAACTTACATCTGATCATTCTACATCATATTCTGCATCATCTCACACAATTTCACAAAAATTAGAGTTCATTTGATCAATAAATTGCTTAGTTATGTGCAAAATGAACAACTCAAAGAAGCACAAGCTGCAAATCATACATCAACTAACACCACATTTTGCAAAAGTGTAATCACCATCTATTAAGCATTCTTCCATCAACATATTCCATTTTTCATCAATCATCTCATCCAAAATATGTCCAGTATTCAAGAAAACCTCGTATCTAGTAGGTTACTCTATAAACTTGGTGATTGTAGCGATATCAATCCATGCAAATTCGGTAAGATGAATAATCTACAATAAGGATACTTGACCATGATCAAATTCAATTGTCTCATCATCAAAGATCACAATCACATTTGGCACCCCAAATTCGGAATACAACCTTGCCAAGAACAATTTGCTAAAAGGCAGTCATTGATGTCCTCTTCCATGGGACATGAAAACATGGATAACCAAAATCACAAACACTCATTCACTTGAAAACAATCATAATACAGGACATCGGTAATCTTGATTGGTTCCATAATATAATTGGCGAAGAAATTTCCATAGTCAATACCCAAACCCTACGTTGACTTAGTTAGCTTGCATATTCATATCTTGCATACTCAATGATGTCGTTACGATAGCTTATTCAACAACATTGAATCAACCCAAAGTATTGGGCAACCACATTACATTATGATTCTCCCATGATGGGATACATCTCACATGATCATAAACATCTACACTGGACAAATCCCCTTCTCAACCGTTGGGGCAAAAATGGTATCACATTTTACATCATTCATATCATCCACATTTTACATGGTATTATACACCAACCCCTTTCCAATTATTGGGGCAAAAATGGTATCACATCTGCATTTCACATCATTCATTCATCAATTTCACAAATCTATCGCATCATTAATTATTGCACAAAATTTTCAATTGTCTTACATTCGTAACTCATTCGTCAATTGAGGGGGTAAGCTAAAAAATTCCAAAAATTATTTATTCTTTTGTCTTTAACATCAATGTTCAAATCCAATGATAGAGAGAATTTGCTTCTGTGCCCATAGCCCAAGCAGGTGTCTCGCATTTTACACCATATTTATTTCATGCAATATGGTACAAAAAGGGGCATCTGTAGACACCAAATTACAGCCATTAATCCTCCATCCTAACCATTCCACCATCCACTTATCCACCATACACCTATCCCATCAACTATTTGGCCCAATTCCACCTTTCTCGCCTTCAAAAGGCCCATTTTAACCCTTTCTTGCCATTTCCTAGCCTAATTGGGATTATTTTAATATTATTTTATATTATTTAATATTTAATATAATATTTTACATTACATTATGATATATTTATTATAAAATATATATTTATAAACTCAATTAACCACAACCATCCGATCCATTCTAATATCCACCATCCATATTCATTAATCCATGTCACATGCAAAAAGTAATCTCAACCTTAGGATCTAATTTAATCTTAGCCACACGATCAAAAGTGTAAGGCTAAAACCCTAATAAAACCCTAGGTTGGATTATAAATAAGGGCATTTACAAATGCTCAAAACTTGAAACCTTGAGATTAGAAATTACACCCTGAAGGAGTCATTTTTGAAGCCCTAGCGAAGCTGAGAGAGATAGAGTTTGAAGATCTAAAGCCCTAACTAAGCCAACAAGAATTCTATTGTTCTAACCATCCCCCATTCATCCTCCATCGTTGTCGTAGCCCCCATCCATCCACCACATTCGTCACCACCCCCTAGATCTGCTTTTGCAGATTTTAGCCTAACCTATAGGTGCCCTCCAGAGCTTGCGAGGCTCACTGCAGAGCCTGTGAAGTGCTCACTAGAGCCTTTAGTATACCGCAGGTGCTCTCTAGAGCCTACTATATCTCGTATGTGCACACCAAAGCTAGTGAATCTTGCATTAGATTCTGCCAAGTGCACGTCTGAGCCTACTGCAACTACAGAAATGCGAATTTTAGTCTACTACACCATTCCATTTGCAACAACAGAATGAAAGCAAGGTATATCTCATTTGAATGTATTTTATCTCATAATTTTTTGATCCAACATACTTTTTGACTTCATTGTTAACTAGGGTTTTATTGATGTCTGAGGGTCTCACACTGTGGAGCCCTCATAGGTATTAATAACCCCCTTGTTATGTTTTTATGTATGCAGATCTGCAAGTTCTACACATTGTTGAATATTTTTTGAAGCTGGAGTGGCCCCACACTGGATACTCAAAGCCCACTCAACCTATTGGAAGCAAGGACACACTAAATTTGAAGACACTTTATTGTTATTGCTAGGGTTTTGGAGAACCCTAGTGCCATTGTAAATCATTGTATCAAATACTCATATTGAGTATTGATTGTAACAAAGGATTTCATTGGCTCCCCCCATTTTATTAAGTACATCCATTTGTGCAATATTTGTATTTCCTTGTGTTATTTGATTTCCTATTGTTATTTAAGTGTTGTGTCTTTGTCTTCACACAACTCACAGGAGACTCCAATCCCCTTATACCAGTTCATGGGCACAAACCATAGGAGACACCAATTCCCTTCTACAAGTTCATGTGCACCAACCCACAAGAGACACCAATCCCCTTATACCAGTTCATGGGCACCAACTAACAGGAGACACCAATCCCCTTCTACAATTTTGTGGAACCAACCCATAAGAGACACCAATATCCTTCTACAAGTTCATGGGCACCAACCCATAGGAGACACCAATCTCCTTCTGCTCACAAATCTGGTCCAAAACTCTGCTCAAAAATCTTATCAATATTTTTTCATTATAATCCATGTTGTACCTTGTTTTTACTATTTCTTCCCTTTTCTTGAGTTTGCTTTCTTCAACTAACAACAATTCAGATATATTCTACCCAGAATTATTTTATCTTCATGAACATATAGAGGATGATATGCACTAGTGTATAAAGCTTCAAATGGCCAATATGTTCTTCACATTCATTAAGTCTATCGCTTCCACATATTTCATATTTATTACATTTTAAAGGTAGCCCAAGTATAGCACTAGATAACTTACTTGTGTGTTGAATTGGAGATGCTAATACCTTGCTTCCACTCTTTTATACTTCCACGTTATGAAGCACTTCTCAAGCCCTTCAAATTTTGAATTTCAACCTTCTATTCTTGCCATGCCCTTGCCAAATGATACATGAATAATATCCAAGCTTTGTTGCTATTAATTAATCTATAATGCTTTAGATTAATTAAATCAAAATATTTAAATATCAATGCTCCTTATATCTCCCTTAATACTTTAATTAAAATAAAAAAACTTTACCTTCTCTTTTCTACTCCAACACAAAACTAGCAACTCAATTTTTCTTATATCTCCTTTTCAAACTTTTAAACTTATTCCTTATGTCTTCAAACTTTATAGAGTTCAATAATTTGTACCTTTTAATATGTGCTCACTCAAATCCAAGTCCGAAGATAAACTTATATAGCTAGTCCATCTCCTCACATCATGATCATCCTCCTCTTCTTCTCACCCAGTCCCACTATCTCTGCCGACCTCCAATTAGAATATGTCCTTGGCATCATCACTACAATGCTTGTGCTCCACTCTACTTTCGTGACACAACCTAGTGATATTCATTGGTAAAACTCCTTGGGCAGTGATGACGTTCCTTTAGCTTGCTTTATCTATGGTGCTATCCTCAACAGTCTTCAAAACCCTACATGGTTTAGAGTTTCCATAAACTTTGAGGTATGCTTGATAACCTTCTATTTTCCTTTAGCATTATTATTCTTCATCCTTGCTGGTTCTCTTTGACTGAGCATTGCTTGCCTGTGCACGTAATGCTTCTAATGGTGCTCAAATACTCTCTTTGTTGGATGTCTACGTATGGGATTTCTTCCTACTCGGTCTTCAATGATCGATTCTATGCTAATCTACCTACCAAAATGCTATGCCTATCGAAGAATAGTAACTGCTCCTAGATGCACAATTATAGTAATGGCTATCAAACAGATGTTTTTCCTTTATTGCACTAGTTCCTTGGTTTGATGACTATCAGCCAGATGCATTCCACATATTCTCAATCATGTTATATTTTTCCTTCTCCACTGCATTTTTGCAAATGTTTCTACCTCTACTCCATCACTCCAGTTGGCCACATCTTCATTCTACCTCCATATGCTCTATTTGCTTCTGTTTCATATCTAGCACTGACTCATATACCTCGAAGATGCTCATACAATCTCATCGGTCCCACGCCATGCATAGTATGTTCATCAATGACCTTGAACACTGACCCGAATAGGATAGGATGTCAGATTCCTCGGTTTTTGATCAAAACCACCACTACCATGTCTCCTTCGCTACTCCGTTGCTCCAATTCTTCTCCACCATCATGCCTAGCTGCTCTACCCGAACCTTCCACCAGTTTGATTTGTCGCTCTTGTTTCATGAAGGTTTTTCACTGCTCACCGTCACCCATTTATCTAATGCTCATATCTATCGGAGACTTCGAATGAAATATTTTCACCATCACCGCTCCTCTATATCGAAGGCATTCAATCCAATTATTGTCCAAAATAAACTTTGGTCCTTTTATTTATATGCCAATTTTCACTTTCTACTTTTGGTCTTTGGCACCCATGGTCGGCCCACTTACATTAATATTATGGTGCTAATATATTTAAATATTTAATTTAAATATATCCATCTTTGGATTTTTCAATATTTACATTAATATTTAAATATTAATGTTAAATATTTATTTTTAAATTTGAAACTTCTCCTTTATTTACTTAATAAAGGTCAGCTTTTATACACTTATAATAAATGCATATGATATAATTTGCAAGGTGCATACACACTTTGCAAGGTGCATACACACATCACACTACCTTGAATAAATCGCCCAAGCACGCCAAGTCAGCCTTTGACATCAATGACAACTCAATAGGGAATAATTCCAACAATCTCCCCCTTTGTCATTGATGGCAACCCTACAAAGAATCTATCCTTTATTGCAACCGGATCAAAAGTTGCTCCCCCTTACTAAAATTCTCCCCCTTTGACATCAATGGCAAAGGCTTCTCGGGGCTAAAATATAAGGCACTTGACAATGCCCCCTTACCACTGCTCTTACTGAGACATTCAATGATGAGATGGGAGTGGAACTCCCAACTTACTATGCTCCTTTTATTGTTCCATTATCTTTTTCCAAACTTTGGAGGGCATATACTTTTGAATAGTTTGACCATCCTCCTTCTTAATGGATTTTTAAAGGTTAGGGAACATTGTTCTACACCATTTATATTTATGCCCAAAATTATTACATTTGTAACAAATTATGTTGTAGTCCATGAGAGGTGCAAATGAATTGAAATTCCTCTTGGTGAAACCAAAATAATTTTTAGCACGAACCCTGCAATTTATAGCTTTATGACCAAATTGGTGACATGAAAAGTAATAACCATGAAAGAAATATTGAAACCTGTCTGATTGCCTTGGAGGATATGGCCGCATGGTTCTCTCATTGTTGTTTCTGATGGTCCTTGGTCTATGATGATGCTTTGTTTTCTTCCTTCTTTATGCTTCCACTTCTCAATGCATCAACATAGGTCTTAGGCTCTTCTTTAATTATTTTCTTTGATGCCTTTGTTCCTTTTGAGCTTGACTCCACCTTTTGTTTCTTTTGACTTTCTTCAAAACCAAGTCCAATATTTATAACCGAAGATCTCTGTGCTTTGATAATATCATCCATGATTTTTGTGCTTTTCTCAAACTTATGTAGCTTATAATTAGATTCTTCCACTTCCTTCCTTAGAGAGACAACCTCATATTCCATTTTTTCACATTCCAACTCTTTTGCATTTAATTGCTTAGCCATACCTTCTTCAATTCGCTTTAACTCTTCAATTTTCACCTTTATGTTGATGAGATCTTTTGAAATCTTTGCCTTTGTATTCTCATCTTCTTTTACTTGATTCTTCAATCTTGAGTTCTTATTCCTAAGCTTTTTCAACTCTTCAAGATCAAACAAAAGTTCCTCTTCTATACCAACTATGGCTTCCTCTTCATTTTTGTATCTTTCTCCTCTTCTTGTTCTTCAAAAACAAGAGCATATTCTTTCACCTCCATGGCCAAATATATAATTTCTTCTATTTCACTATCGGAGAGACTGTCATCACTGTTGTTGGAATAACTACTTGCAACCTCAACATAAAGATTCTTCTTGTGCCTTTGAAAGATATTTTTCTCATGCTTGCTTTGATCGTTCCTGTTTTTATTTTCCATGATAAAATTTTCTTTCCTGCTTTTTCTTTTATTCCTCTTCTTCTTCACTGCTACTACTTCCAACTTGTGGGCATTGACCAATGTTACCACAACTAAAACATTTCATAGTATGCTTACCTTTGTGTTTTCTTGGTCCCTTCTTATTTCTTTGCACAAAGTTGACTTCTTCTCTACTGCTCGATTCTTCACTTGACTCTGGTTCTTTATTATTTATCTTATTTGAAGCTTTAAGCGTGGAATCCCATTTGGATGTTTGATCTTTTTCAGTCCTCATATCATAGGCTATAATAATTCCATGTAGCTCATCCATGCTTAAGGTTTTAAGATCCTTTATTTCTTCAATCATCGAGACCTTTGCATCAAACCTCATAGGAAGTGACCTTAATATTTTTTGAAAAATTTTAGAGTCATCAATATTTTCTCCAGTTCCATGAATGGTGTTGACAATTTCATCAATGTGGAGAAGATATTTGACAATATATTCCTCATATTTCATCTTCAAGTCTTTGAACTTCCTCCTATGAGTTTGAATTTTTACCATTTTAACCTTGTCGTCTCCTTCATATGTTCTTTGTAACTTGTCCTCAATTTCTTTTGTTTAGGTGCATTGCATGAAATTCACAAACTCTGATTCACATAACCCACTTAGTATTGCATTCATTTCCTTGGAATTATGTTCAAATGGTTTCTTGCCATTTTGATTCATGGGAGGGGTTGTAGGTGGTTTGAACCCATCCACAATAGATTGTCAGATATCATAGCCATGTGCCATCAAATAGGTTTGCATCCTTATGCTCAATAAGGTATAATTAGTCCCATCAAACAATGGAGCCCTATTTTATGAAAAAACTTCTTGGTAAGCCATGTGTGTTCTTGTAAGATCTTCCTTCAAGTTGTTAGGATTTCATGAAGGATACCGCTCTGATACCAATTTAATAAACACACACTTATACTAAGAGGGGGTGAATAGTATAAGATGAAAATTTTCCTTTCAAACCAATAACTGCAATAATGTGAATGCAATAATAAATCAATGCATAATTTCCATACACATAAGGGACAAGTGTTTTATGTGGAAACACCCTTTCAAGAGAAAACCATGGTAAAATATTGCTTATATTTTCTTCAATAAAAGTTCATGGGCACCAACCCACAGGAGACACCAATCCCCTTGTTACAAGTTCATGGGCACCAACCCACAGGAGACACCAATCCCCTTATACAAGTTCATGGGAACCAACCCATAGGAGACACCAATAACCTTATTCAAGTTTGTGGGAACCAATCCATAGGAGACTCCAATCCCATTCTGCAATTTTGTGGGCACCAACCCACATGAGACACCAATACCCTTATACTAGTTCATAGGCACCAAACCACAAGAGATACCAATTCCCTTCTACAATTTTATGGGCACCAACCCACATGAGACACCAATCCCCTTATACCAGTTCAAGGGCACCAACTCACATGAGACACCAATCCCCTTCTACAAGTTCGTGGGCACCAACCCATAGGAGACACCAATACCCTTATACTAGTTCATGGGCACAAACCCATAGGAGACACCAATATCCTTTTGCTCAAAAATATAGTCCAAAACTCTCCTCAAGTTTACTCAAAAATTTGATCAATATTTGTTAATTATAATCCTTACTGTACCTTGCTTTTACTCTTTAAATTCTTCCCTTTTCTTGATTTTGCTTTCTTCAACTAAAGGCAATTCAAATATATTCTACCCAAAATTATTTTAACTTCATGAACATATAGAGGATGATATGCACTAGTGTAGAAATATTCAAATGGCCAATATGTTCTTGACATTCATTAAGTCTGTCGCTTCCACATATTTCATATTTATTATATTTTAAAGGTAGCCCAAGTCTAGCACTAGATAACTTACTTGCATGTTGAATTGGAGATGCTAATACCTTGCTTCCACTCTTTTATACTTCCATGTTATGAAGCACTTCTCAAGCCCTTAAAATTCTAAATTTCAACCTTCTATTCTTGCCATGCCCTTGCCAAATGATACATGAATAATATCCAAGCTTTGTTGCTATTAATTAATCTATAATACTTTATATTAATTAAATCAAACTCTTTAAATATCAATGCTCCTTATATATCCCTTAATACTTTAATCAAATAAATAAACTTTACCTTCTCCCATCTCCTCACATCATGATCATCCTCCTTCTCTTCTTCTCGCCCAGTCCCACCGTCTCTACCTACTTCCAATTAGAAGATGTCCTTGGCATCATCGTTGCAATGCTCGTGCTCCACTCCACTTTCACAACACAACCTAGTGATATTCACTAGTCAAACTCCTTAGGCAGTGATGAAGTTCCTTCAGCTTGCTTTGTATAAGGTGCTATCTTCAATAGTCTTCAAATTCCTATGTAGTTTATAGTTTCCATAAACTTTGAGGTATGCTTGATAACCTTCTATGCTCCTTTAGCATTATTACTCTTCATCCTCGTTGGTTCTCTTCGACTGAGCACTGCTTTCCCATGCACGTAATGCTTCTAATGGTGCTTGAATACTCTCTTTGCTGGACATCTAGGTGTGGTCTTTCTTCCTACTTTGTCTTTAGTGATCGATTCTATGCTAATATTCCTACCAAAACACTATGCCTACCATAGAATAGTAACTGCTCCCAGATGCATGATTATAGTAATGGCTATCAAACGAATGTTTTTTCTTTATTGAACTAGTTCCTTAGTTTTCTGACTGTCAGCCAGAAACATTCCATATATTCTTAACTGTGCTATATTTTTCCTTCTCCACCACTCCAGTCAGCCACGTCTTCATTCTTCCTCCATATGCTTTGTCTGCTTCTATTTTGTATTCGACACTGCTCATATACCTTGAAGATGCTCGTAAAATCTCACCAGTTGTACAACATGCACAGTATGTTCATAAATGACCTTGAACACTGACCCATCTAGGATACGATGTTGAATTCATCAATTTTTTATTGAAACCACCATTGCCATGTCTCCTTTGCTACTCCATCACTCCAATTCTTTTCCACCGTTGTGCCTAGATGCTCTACCTGAACCTTCCACTAGTTTGATCTACCACTCTTGTTTCATGAAGGTTTTTCACTGCTCACCGTCACCCATTTCTCTAATGCTCATATCTATCGAATACTTTGAATGAAATATTTTTGTCAAAATTGCTCCTCTATATAGAAGACATTCAATCCAATTCTTTCCCAAAATAAACTTTGGTCCTTTTATTTATATGCCAATTTTCACTTTCTACTTTTGGTCTTTGGAACCCATGGTCACCCACTTACATTAATATTATGGTGCTAATATATTTAAATATTTAATTTAAATATATCCATATTTGGATTTTTCAATATTTACATTAATATTTAAATATTAATGTTAAATATTTATTTTTAAATTTGAAACTTCTCCTTTATTTACTTAATAAAGGTTGGCTTTTATACACTTATAATAAATGCATATGATATAATTTGCAAGGTGCATACACACATCACACTGCCTTGAATAAATCACCCAAGCACGCCAAGTCGGCCTTTGACATCAATGACAACTCAATAGGGAATAATTCCGACAATACGTTGGAACACCATTTATTTGGTAATGCTCAAGTAACACTTGTCCACAATCCGTAAGGCAATGATCCTATTTAAGGTACCCATTTTGGAGAAGGAGATAGACGATGTCAATAGAAATTCAAGCATTGAATGTTGTGAAGCATGATCATAGGAAGGAGGCTAATTCAAGCATATGTGTCATTCAAATATGTAAGCATAGCATTAAAGTGGCTATCATAAACCAACCATACCAGTGTTCCAGTTTGAAGGATGTTCGACATAAGCAAAGCATTCATTTAAGTAAGAAACCAATGTCATACATGGAGGATAGAAGTGCTACTCAAGGGAGGAACCGATGATTGGTCAAAGAGGGCATTGATTGCCCATAATTTCTACAGATTAAAAAGGTTTAAATCAGCCACCTCACATCGTCAAAGGAAGATAATCCGATGGATTATTAAGGTAAATTTTAATATCACTTATTGCTTGCTATGAACTAAAGATATATTGGAGTTATAAGGGTACATTATATTTACTATTGTAAATCATTCACTTAGCATTAGTATAGTAAGCAAGCATATTTCAAGAATATTTTATATTTATAAATAATAAAGTATGAGGAATAAGGATTTCAACTTGGAAATTAAATATCCATTATTGCAAATATCATTATTTTCTAATATTCCAAATTAGAGAGTTATATGGAATACTACACCAAATAAATTATTGGAATTAGAAACATTAAAAATCAAATATCATAGCTATAAAAGGAGGTTTATTAAGAAATACCAAGGGTTGAAAATTAATTGGTATATTTGTCTCAAAAATACATTAAAAGGATAAAATAAATCCAACCATTGGAACATCATAAAATTAGAAAGTGCTTAAGTTCAATAGGAGTAATAAGGTGTAACAAAATTTGATTTTGGTATTTACAAAACTTTACAAAATCAACCCAAAATTGAACTACTATTCTCAAAAGCACTTCATAATTCATATAGCATATCTAAAAGCACTAGGTATTCCTAAGATATTCTACAAAACTTGATAATAATATCTTTCATAAAAGTTTATCAAGTACTCAATCCATTTGGGAGTCATAATTTTCTAAAATATTTTTATTAATTCACATCTCTTAAACTAGGGAGACATAAGAAATCCTAAAAAACCTAAAGCTCTATAAAGGTTTTATCAAATCAAATTCATAAACTCTAAACTAGGGAGTTATAATGTAGACCACTAAGATACAGGCTCTATCAAATTACTTTATACTCTAATCCAAGGGGTTATAAGGATGTCTACCTAAAAAAATACAACTAACAATGATATGAATAAAACTATTAGAAAGGAAATAGTAAGTGTCATAAAAAGTGGAATCAAGAATTCATTTATAAATTTTTAAGAAAACCTAGATCCTACTTCAAAAAGGATACATAGTGAAGCTTTAAAAGACAGATTTGAAATGATGAAGCATTATCTGCATGCTCAACTCACTGAAGCAATTGATAATGGAAAGAATGACATCCAAATTCCTTTAGAATATGGAAGCATACTATACATGGCACTACTTACATTCAAATGCTATAAATATGAAAATGTGGAACAAAGAGGATTGATAGAATTACTTAAACTAAAAATAGAAATGGATGAATCATCCCTAGCAAAGATATTTCAATCCTCATGTAGTATTAGTACCTCAAGTTTTACTAACTTAAAATCTTATCATGATGCTCTTAGTATCTATTCAGAAACTTTTATACAGGACATAGAGAATGATGACAAGGACAAGAGGAAAGAAAAAATACTCTTGCAAGAATTAGGTGATAGCACATCTACCCATGAAATTACTGACTCCAATAAAGAAGAAGAAGAAGAACCAATTCAAGGAGGCATACAATGCAATGTGAATTAAAGAAGAAAATAAAATACCTGATCAAGCTGAAGAACATCTGAAGATAAAGATCCATATTGAAGATTTAAATCTTCAATTTCCAAATAATTTAATACATGGGGGTGTTAGAGTTATAGCATATTACATCATTTGGGTCATGTAAATGTACCACCTTTGGTACATAGTTAGAGTAGGATATTGCTTTAGGGGAAATTTAGCTACTTAATTCAAGCAATATAATAAATTTACAAGTATCAATGTGCAAGGTGTCCCCTTGTACAACTAGGTAGAGTGTTGGCCAAGGAATCTATATTCCTATATAATGACCTCATAGTGATAGATTAGAAGAGCAAGAGACATATCAAGCATATCAATTATATTGTAGTAGATAGTGGTAGAACTCCTGTATGGAGCACAATGTAGTTCTTTAGCTTGTATTAATGGAGTGACCATTACCTCCATACTACATTATATTTACCACTTTCTATTTATATTATATTTTAGTCATATTGCAAAATTATTCTCTTATATATTTTTTGCATCTTATTAGGACCTGTGATAGATCTCTCCCACTGCAGATATTGTTATAAATAGAGTATATTACATTATTTGGGTCATGTAAATATACCTTCATTGGTACATATTTAGAACCTTATCTTATATTATGGGGAAGTTATCTAGTAGATCTAGTACCTAAAGAAAAATATATCAGGAGGAAATCTCATTAAAGAATTTCTAGGCTAGGAAGAAGAAGGACTAGGAGAGTCCTGCTCGAATCCAAAAGCAACAAAATTAGAGATCTAGGAGAAGATCTCAATGCCAACACTTCCAAAAGTAGAATGTTGAAGATAAGGTCTCTAGGAAGACCAAAAGAAGTTGCAAGATCAAATACCTTGATAAGGTCTCGATGAGCATCCAGTATAAGGATAGGAGAGCCTTATTGAATAAATAATCAAAGGAGAACTCATTGGAAAAATCCACTACCAAGGAGAAGCTCCTGATAGTGAAGGACATGGGAAAATTATCACCATAAAAAAAAAAGCCCAAGAGGAGGATAATTTGTCAAGGATTTCAAAATTTGAGTAGAAGAAGAATCCAGTGAAGACCTAAAGAAATTTAAAATCTTGAGAAGATCTTGCTTGAAGTCAAAATTTGATAAGAATACTTGAAGGTAGAATAAGCTTATCAAATCCATGAGATTTGAAGATTACCTCTTATAGCAAGAGATCACTACTTCAGAGATACTAAATTCTCAAAATCTACATCAAAAGGTTACAAGAGGAGATCAAAGTCACTAAACCATAGAATCATGAAAGAAAGTTTGAGACCATAAATTTGGTGAAGGAGCTATTCAAAACAGTAGACAAAGAGTTGCATGATTCTAGTCAAGGTGGAAACTTGGTGATCTTAGGTACCAAGATCTACATCCTCTATAGAATCAAAAAATTATCTACAAAAGCATTTAAAAAAAGGTAAGAAACTATCGATGCAGGTAGATTCATTGGTTGGATTACTTATCAGATTTATTAAAGCACCTTCACCCTAATTAAAGTTGCAAAAAGGATATTTGTATTACAGTCTTCAAGTGTGCAAAAATAATGATTCTTTTTAAGGTTCATTTGCACATTAGGAGTTGATCAGATTTTAGAATTTTAATGATCTATTAACTAGCCTATTATCTACATTGGGAAGCAAAAGAAGACTATCTCCTAATATATTGCTAAAAATAAATTTACATAATAAATCTTGAAGGTTCATTTCATATTATTCTTGATTAGTTGTAGTGAATTGATTAAGTGCATTTATTGAGAGTCGATTGGAGTGATAAGGTGTAATCTATTAGTGCATTAAAAGTAGAATTTTTTAGGTTTAATTACACTATTATTACTCTCATAAGAAATTAGTTTTGTGCTTTGAAATAAAGGCTACAAAATCTAGTTTGGATCAAGTGTCTAAATATACCCTTAAAGCACAAAAACTTGCAACTCATAATGGTCGATAGAAGCCACCAAAATTGGTTAGTACAAGCAAATAAAAGATAACCAAAAAGAAGCTTCAAATATTAAGACTTGGTGAGCCTCAAATCCAAAGAACTTAGGGTTAGTGCAACTAAAATAAAGCTTTTTTTCTACAAAATTTACAAGGATTGGATTCACCATCAATCATCTAAGCAAAATGGTAAGGATTCTAGCCTAAGAGACATCCTTAAACCCATCATTTACACTCATTAATCTGCTATAAAAATAAAAATTTCAAACCTACAAAAGAGTGCAATAAAAGGTTCTATATACATGTAAATATTACATGGTGTTACACTTCTACAATATATCAAACACAGGAAAAGGAGTAGATTTAAAGGTGCCACAATAGGTATAATAGGTACAGGAAAAAATACAGCCAAAGGAAGAGCCAAAGGATCGAGCGTTCTCTAACATCAAAATGGCATTATCTCCAAGACCAGACTTGCATATAAAGAAATCCTTTACATAAATAAAATCAAGTCTACCAAGGTTATTTACGTAAGCCAAAGGAAATATATCTCAAATATTTACGTAAACCATATAAATAAGAAAGAGCTATCTACATAAAAAGGGAGATATAGCACATCTAGCATTTGAACACGTGAAGATTCACATCTATCAACGTGAAAAGGAAGCATAGTAAAGGTATAAGAACAAAGGATAAAAGTGGATGCTACATTGGGAACAACATAAAAAAATGATAGCAATAGAGCTACCTCATCCTCGTTCAAAGCTCCAGGGTGGCTCACAAATTACCTGTAGAAGAAAATATGTTGCTTGCTATTCAAGAAACCAAAGCAAGCTAAGGAGGAAGATAATAAAAGGAGTTATAATCTCCTTCTTGGAGGTATTATGTATAAAATCCCATTCAAGAGGGTTGAGTGCCACTTGGCATATTATTCCCTAATGGCTATCATATCTCTAATGCTCAAGAGATGAACATTGAGAGTGCTCAAAGCAAGGTGAATATGTTACAAAGGAGTAATGGTTGGTGTAGTAGCATTACAAGAAGAAGTGGCAGCACTCCCAAGAAATGGAAATGTCACTTGTCCATAAATGACTACCCATATATGCAATATAGAGAGAATGAAGGGATAGCATTCACGTCCGACATCCATAGTGTGAAGTGGAGAGCAAAGTGCAATCTAGTCAATCTATTTCTAAGCACAACATGGAAGAAATAGAGTATAGGAGTATTTAAGACTCCATTGAATAAGTTCAACATATAATCTCCAAGCATTGAAGAGGAAGCCTAGTAGCCATACCACACTTGGTCATACAGACTCATCAAGTCAAGCACCACAGAAAGGGTGCGTAAAGGATTATTTTATTTCAGTCAAAATCAGTGCCATTCAAGTGTGAAGTTAAGGGGCTAAGGTAAGAAAAATATCTCATAAATATTGCTTTCAAACATAGGATATATAAGGTTATAATTTTAAGGATTAGTTTTTAGGTTGAGAAAGAAAAAGATATAGGATATAACTTACCAAAAATTAAAATACTATTTGCAAACTAACCTAGGAGATATAAGGCCTTCTACTTAGGTTGAATCATTTAATACTTTGCAAATATTATTATCTTTTCTAATTTTTCAAATTTGGGAGTCATAAGATCTACTACTACAAATTTATTTATTGGAAATTAGAAAAATTGAAACCATATCTCAAAGGGCCGTTATAAGAGGTTTATCAAAAACATATAAAGGTGGAAATCGTAATATTTACTTGTCTCAAATATTATCCAACATTAAAACCTCTTGAAATCTAGAAACATTGCTCAGTTCAATAGGAGCAATAAGGACAAAAGAATTTAATTTTAGCTTTTACAAATCTTTACAAAATCAACCAAGATTTAACTATAACTTACAAAAGCAAATTATATCTTGTACAAAACATACTAGGGAGTCATAAGGTATTCTAGAAAACTTGGTAATAGCATAATGTATTGTTTATCAAGTTTGTAAATCTATTAGCAATATATAAGATATCTATAAAACCTAAAAATCCTTATGAGTATTCATTCTCATTACTAGGGAGACATAAGGAAGCCTACAAGAATCAAGGATTATTATAGGTTTTATCAAATCAAGCTTATATACTTCTATCAGAGATCATATATCCTAATAAGGATCCATAAGGATGCCTACCTTCCAAAATACTACAAATATCAATAAGGAAAATGCCAGTGCCATAAAAATTGGGATTATGAATCTTCTCTTGGAATTAGAAATAATGATAGATATAACTTCTAAAATAATCCACAGTGAAGACTTAGAAGACAAATTTGACACTATGGAATTCTATCTTCAAACTCATCTCAATGAAGCTATTGGCAAAACAAAAAATGTTGTTACATTTTCCTTAGATCTTGTGAAAATATTATATATGGTTTTACTCACATATAAGCACTTCAATAATTAAAATGTAGAACAAAAGGGATTGATAGAAATACTAAAAAACAAGGTAGAACTAAGTGAATCATATCTAGAAAAGTTTTTCAATCCTCATGCATAATTGATACTTCAAGTTCTACTAACTCAAAATCTTATCATGATGCTCTAAGTGGTTGTTCAAAAGTATATGTATAGACTAAAGACAAGAAATAAGAATCATCCATGCAATAACAAAGTACCATAACAACCACCTATAAAAATGAAGAGACTGAGTTCAAATGAAAATATAAGGAAGAAGAAGGAGATGAACCCAATGAAGGAGGAATACAGTGCAAAGTGAACTAAAAGAATGGTCTACAACTTTAGCCTAATTTTACATCATTTGAAGGCTGAAGCAACCACTGAAGAAGCCAAATATCATTTCGAATATGAAGATTCAATTCAAAGACATTATATGGAAGAAGATCCACATTGAAGACTAAATTATTCAATACCCAAATTGTAATACAGGGGGTGTTAGAAATAGTGTATATTACATTATTTGGGTCATTTAAATGTACCTTCCTTGGCACATACTTAGAACATTAGGTTACTTAAGGGAAAATTATGTAGTTACTTCATGCAATGTAATAAATGCATAAGTGCCAATGTGTAAGTTGTAATGTGCAAGGTGTCCACTTGTACAACTAGATAGAGTGTTGACCAAGGAACTTATCTTCCTATATAATGGCCATAGATGTAGAAGATAGATATAGAAGTCATAGCATCACAAGCAGTGTGTGGTAGATAGGCAGTAGGGTAGTGTGTGTCTGAGATATAAGATTAAATATCATTCATGGATTAGTAGCTTATATTATGGAGTGTCCATTTCCTCTATAGCTACTATTGTAATATTTTTCATCATATCTATTTATAGCATAATCCATTCATCTCATAGATTTACTTTATTTCTTTTCGCATCTTGTGATTGGTATCTCCCATTGTATTTGGTATCAAAAGTTAATAGATATCCTCAAAATATAACATGGTTAAGGCCTATACATGTGTATATATAATATAATAGCTATGTATAGTGGTCAATAAAGGGCTTGTGAGTAATATGAACAACAACTAGTTAAGTCCTATATGAACAACGATTGGTTAAGATCTATATGAACAATGACCAATTCAGGACTATATGAACAATGACCAATTAAGGCCTATATGAACAACAACCAATGAAGACCTAAAATGAGTAGCAACTATTTAAGGCTTAAGATGGATATTGGCTAGTTAAGGCCTATATGAACAAAGACCAGTTAAGGCCTAAATAATCAGTGACTAGTTAAGGTCTAAATGAGCAATAATCAGACATAAATGAATAGTGACCAATTAATTCCTATTATGGGAAACACAATGGAAGGCCAAAAGAGGTATAAGAAGTATTGTTATTGTTAGTTATGTTTAGGTAATTCATAAAAGGCTTAATATAGCATCCAACTAACAAGTAGAGAATACACCAAATAAGCAGGTGTATCGCTCCAAAATTTTCGCATCCTTACCTTCAGGCTATAGGATCCACGCTCGAAAGGGGGATGCGAGAAGGATGGGACAATACCTCAGATTGAAAGGCCCTTTGAAGGTCCCGCATCTCGGGGGGGTATAAGGGTGAATTTTTGATGGATGGTGGGTTCACCAGGAAAATTTTGAGTGGCAGTTTCCACACCTAGGTTGATAGTGGGTTTGATGTGTTCATTTTGTATTTTAATCATTCAATTCCTAGGTTTGGCCAAGATGAATCTAAACTATTCTATATACCAATGCTGATTTTTATGGATACAAAAAATATGCATAAATGTTGAACATAGAGAATGTGCTAAATAGGATAGAATATACCTAATTTCGGATGTTTGATGAAGATTTTGAGTTTTGTAGCATTCCAGATCATCTCAACTCGTACGTAATCGTCTGATATTTCATAGAATCATATCAAATCACAATCGATCGTCTGAGATCAGATGAAATCGTTTGAGATCTGACGAATTCGTCAAAAACCTGCAATCACAAAAATAGATACAAAATACCAAATATGCAACTGCAGAAGCAAAGGAGAATGATAGAAATAACAGCAAACATGCCTAAATAATAGATTCAAATAACAAATAAGAAAAATACAGTAGATTTAATGATTTATTTTAACTTTATCATGCGGTTATGCTAAATGAGGTGAACTCCAAGATGCATAAACATAATAACTAAGATAATGTATAGAGAAATGCAAAAAACAATAAAGAGACTCAAACTCTGGACTTTGATTGCCCCCAATCTGGACTACAGTCGGTATCACCTCCAATCGTACGAGATCATCTATGCTCCTCGATAGGATCGTCCAAAATTGCCTAGAATCACTTGTGATGATCCGAGCTAGCTTCGACTAAAAAATAGTAAAGTTCTTGAAAGAAAACATGAAATACAGAATGCAAATGGTGGTGTGAGGATGCTCTAAGGTGCGTGGAAGTTTAGGGGGTTTAAGCAGAGTTTTAGGTAAAGAGTCAGGGGGATAAATTGAGAAAATCTTAGTTTATATAGGATTAGGGAGAGGTTAGGAGGTTGGGGATCATCCAAATTTGAGAGTTCTCCAATGGGGGAATGTCCAACTGCTCAGATGCGCTTCTGCCCAACTTGGAGAGGTTGTTGAAACATAAGCTAAGTATGAAAATTTAGTTTTGGGATGAAATCGTCTGGACGTTCTGTTCCAAATGAATTTATCAGATCTGGGATGATTTCGTCTAATCTACGACGATATTGTCCAACGGTCAAAACAAATCCTAAAAATGGCATGGAAAGCGGGTAACAGGCAGTTAACGGACAGTTTGAGTTAAAATTTGAATTTTTATCTTTTTACTAAGGTTTAATTGTGCCAATTTTAGGGTGTTACATTTTGCCCCCTCTTTAGCGAATTTTTCAAAGAAAATGCGTTAAATACGAGTTCTTCCCATTTTACAAGAAAGCAAAAGTGTACTCAATTTTCTAGACGACAATTCTAGGTCGAATCGTATGACTGATGACTATGGTGCCCCCTCCATGTTTTTACCCAAATCGAACGTTTGAGGTAAAATCATGGAAAAACAAAAATAAATAAAATGAAAGTTGTTTTTAAATAAAATTAAGAAAAATAGGGTAAAACCCTAATTCATTTTTACTGTTCATTTTTGTTGTTCTAGAGCTCTGCAGACAAAAATGGTTGAGGCAGCGCACAGAGCGACAGAGGTCCGGCATGGGCTAGGGGTAAGGATCTAATCCTAGTAGATTAGGTTTGAATTTAATTTGTGCAATTTTTTGTTTTAAATTTTGATTGTTTGGGGTATCACGACCATTTTTAGGCCGTCAACGACATCGGGACGAAATCGTCCCTATTTCGTTGAAATCGTCCTTAGATCATCGATTTTGTCGGAGGGTGAAATCGACGAACTAGGGGCAATCTCATCCAACAAGGGGCGATCCCCAAGTTGCGAAATCGAAAATGATTTCATCCTACAAAGGATGATTTTGCCCAATTTGGGACGATATCATCCAATGATGGACGATATCATCACTTTTATGAAATTTTGCTTTGTTTGAAATGCATTTAATTGATTTTAATAATTGTTTTATTAATGAAATTTTGTTGTTTTATTGTTTTTTTTGCATAAGGGATTACTAAAGAGTCAAGAATGGAAATACGGTGGACTAAGAGATGACATAGCCACGCTCAACCAGGCATAGCACGACCAACTAGCACAGGTCGGGCTACAACATGTGGCAGAGATGCCACAAGTACCGACGGACATGGGGCTACTGATGGCCCTAGAAGAGAGGTGGTATCCGGGGTCATCCTGCTTCTGGTTATCGATAGGGGAGATGGCTCCCACTCTAGAGGATGTATGGAGGATCATGAGGATCCCCATACAAGGACGGTTGATGATTCCTATGGCCAATCAGGGCCAGGTGATTATGAGATTGATTAAAGACCTGAGCTTCGCCCTGGAGAAGGGCGGGGTGAACATCGAATCTCTAAGGTAGATGCCTGGGGCATTTAGGATAACTCGAGTTTTGGTAGGGGTGGTAGGTGGCTTACTGCTGTGCCACAAAAGTGGGTGCATATTACCATGGCTCCTCTCAGATATAGTCTACGATATGAGAGACCACGGATACAGGTTTGCATGGGGCAGCTTTGTACTATGCCGCTTGTATAGGATCCTGCATGGGGTCATATACAAGGGAGGTCAATGTTTGGTCTTGACATCGCTACTATAGGTTTGGTGCTAGGAGCACATCATGGTGCAGATGTCGATAGGGCTCCCATTGACAGGGGTTGATCGGGAGAGGCCCTAGGTTTCCTACTAGTGGTTATAGAGGGGGTCACAACGATTGATAGATTTGTCGATGTCATGGAGGTTTTTGGATGACCTCATCCTAGACCAGATCACTCAGAGGTCATGGCGAGAGCACCCTAGGTGGGTAGAGGATGGGCAGAAGCTAGCTCGCATCAGGCAAGTCTGTTGGCTAAGGATGAAGTGGGGAGAGGTAGAGCTCCACCGCTATGACCAAGTTCTATAATAGTTCGATCTACAGTAGGGGATCCCTTCTCTCAGGGGTTACGAGTACTCTTGAACTATCTGGGATAGTACCACACTAAGCGATGCATCAGATATGAAATGATTCTGGAGTCAAGACACGGATGATGCCCCCATCTAGCCAATGGATGGTGATGATGCTGGGGTTACCGATGGATACGATGCCTAGTACGTAGGCATCCACCCTCCTTAGATGATGAGGGCTTAGGGTCTAGTGCATGCCATGGTGCATCGGATGGGGAGGTGGTGCCAGGCTGCTATTGAGGCAGCGCGGGGTGATGGTGGGAGAGAGCAGCAACGGTCTCCACAGGAGAGATGCCATAGGATGGCACGGGCTCCACAAAGACCATAGTAGACAGGGAGGATGGAGGATGGACTTCCTTCTTAGTAGGGGGAGATGCCACCATTGCCCGATAAGGGCAAGGGTGTCAAGGTAGGGGAGAGCAGCAAGACGGAAGCTCTATGGGCTAAGGTTGCTCACCTCCGGGCTTAGGTGTAGACACTACAAGATGAGGCTACATGGCTCAGATCTCGATGCAGAGGAGTGAGCACACAAGATTTGGCATGGTCTATGGCTCAAACTGTGTTCTACCAGGGATCATACTACCATATGGTTCCAGAGAGCCAGAGGTTATAGCTTCCAGCTGACATTGTAGGGTCGATCAGGATGGGGTCATCGAGGATATCGTCACGATCGATGTTGAGGACCCACGACACAGGGAATACTCTGATGGGGCCTCCTCCTCCACCTCAGGGCGGGAGAGAAGATGAGGCTAAGATCTCGAGGGCATCTCAAGACTAGACGCTCACTGCATAGAGATTGCATTTGTTATTATATATTTTTTGAGAGGATTGAGTATGCCAGGCTATTGATTGTGGCATACCAGTCTAGTTTTGATATGATGTACATATGTTGTTGATATATATATATATATATATATATATGGTCTTTTTGATGATATGACTTGTGTATATGTTGTATGATGCTTTAATGTTGAATTTTGCAATTTATTATTGATGATTCATGTAATTATGTCATTTTAGAAATATTATAATTTTATGTCATGTTGTAAAATTTAAATGAAATAATTTGATGTAAACAATTGGTTGTTTTGGTGTGATTTGATAAAAAATAAAAGGGACTTCTAACAATAATTTCAAAGGACATTGTCGCTATTATAGACCATTTCATGGAGTCGCCACTCACTTGGTCGTCAAGCTAATCCCAGTATATAAATATTGCTAAAAGTAAAAGAATTCTTAAGAGACTGTCTTAAGACTTTGTGTTGTGATGAGGGAAATGATGATGGGTTGATGATTTGTTTTCAGATTTTCATAAAAATAGTATGCGTGAGATACTAAAAGAAATATGATTGTGCTAGGCATAAATTCCTAAGTGTGATAAAATTTTGAACAATTCCTTAGAAATTATACCATGGTTGCAAAATTGAATGTTGACATAATGACATGAAATAGAATAAGTGTTCATTCGTTTTAAAGCACAATTGTGTAACATAATGATGTAAGTCATATGTTTTTATGAATTTGTTTAAAATAAATGGAAAATAAAATTAGAACAATGGTTTGCGCTAGGCATAGAATTATAGGTATAGACTTATACCATCATCGTGAAATCCAAAGAAGAAATTGATATTTTAGTTTTATTGCATGATTGATTTTTTATTTTTGATAAACAGAAAATAATAATATACAAACTTCACTTTATTTGCTAGATTTTGTAATAGGTTGTTTAAAATAATTTTGGATTTTTGAAAACAATGTATGTAATTGTGTTTATACTAAACAGATGTTCTGAAATAAGAATAAAATTTATTCTAAAAAAGTTGCAGAAATATTTTAAATTATCTCAAAGACAAATATAGATTTGTAAGGAACCCTCATGTGCATATGTGAGTTCATTGCCGATCTTGATTTATCATAATGATAGAGAATCTCTCAAATACAAATGTGTGTGCAATTGTATTTTTCATTCACCAATTTTGAGCAAGATAATTTGATACAAGTAATTTGAATTAACCAAATGAATGTTCGTTGACCATGATTTATATGCATGTAACCGTACCAGACTATTGTGTAAGTTAGGTTATCAAGAGATAGCTAATCCATAAGCTAACATAGGTCTGTACAAAATAATGTCGCTAATGTGACAAACATATCACCACGCTAGGGATTACCCAAGGCCAAGCGGGTTGGGTACAAACCGCCTATTATGGGGCTTACCTCACAGTTTTCGAATAATTGAGAATTCCAGGGATTCAAGCTCATTCACCCTTCTTTTCTTTTCAAGGGGTAGGGAAAGGATTTTGTTGCTTTTACTTTTTCTTTTCTCATTTCTCTCTTTTTTTTTTGTTTTTTTTGTTTGATATTGAGATAATGTTGAAATATTGCTTGTGATGATACAAAATAATATTTTTCTTTTTCTCTTTTTCTTTGACTTTTCTTTTTCTTCCTATGCTAGGGATACTTTCTCGGATTAGCTGTAGAGCAAGGGATTTTTATTCCGGGTAGGGGTGAGCTTGTCCTTTTGTCAATTCTAAAAGATTCTAGACCATGTGCATGATAGGATAGCAAAGGAAACTTTTCGCTCAAGAAACCACTTCTACTATGTAGCATCATATTGAATTTGCAATGAAATCATTTTAATGTGAAGAGATGTATTTTGTTCAAGTAAATAACAAGATCAGTTCTCTATGTTCAAAACTTTATTTAATTCAACTGTGTACTTTGATATAAGAGAGATTAATAATCATACAAAATAAAATCAAGATATTTATTCATGTGAATGTGAAAGTGCGAGATTCCAAATAAATGCTAATTTATCCAAAATAATTGAAAATATAGTTGCAATACCTCAAGAATAGATAGGTATGAAAATAAAATATGTTTTTGAAGATTTTGACGATTTTGACTTTTTTATATTTTGATTTTGATTGATGAATTGCAAGAAGAAATACTATTACTATTTTTTTTGTTTGAAATTTTACTAAAATGAAACAATATGCAAAATACACAATATATATAAATGATTAAAAAGGACCAAATGTTATGCATAATAATGCTTGATATGCATAATGTTCATAGGTTATTTAAGATCTTTACCATCTAAGGTAGCTAATCGATAGGCTCCTAATCCAAATTTAGCAGTGATGACATATGGTCCGAGCCAGTTGGGCTCAAATTTACCTTTAAGGTCTTTAGTTGCATTAGTATTTTTTTAATTTTCTTTTAAGACAAGGTCGCCGATCTCAAAGGATCGATGATGAACTTTCTTGAGGTATGCTCTCTTAAGCTTGTTTTGGTAGGCACGAAGATGCTCCAAAGCATTTATGTGCTTCTCATCTAGGAGTTCTAGCTGACTAAGTCTGCCAGCACGATATTCATCTCCTACTTCAGTATCTTGAAGTAGTAGAGCTAAAGAAGGAACTTCTAATTCAAAGGGAAAAATATCTTCAGCACCGTAAACCAAGACAAAAGGTGAAGTTCCTGTGGGGGTACGAACACTAATTCGATAAGCCCACAAAGTCGGATATAATTGGATGTGCCAATCTCGACCAGATTTATTGACTAGTCTTTTGAAGATTTTAATTAGTGTTTTATTAGATGCTTCTGCTTGGCCATTACCCTGAGGATAATAGGGAGTGTACCAATGATGTTGAATTTTATACTTTTGACATAATTTCTTGACATCTTTATTTTTGAAACAAGTTCCATTATCTAAGATGAGATTTGCAAGAATTTCGAACCTACAAATAATTTGATTAAAAATAAATTTGGAAACTTGGGTTCTAGTGCAAGAAGCTAAAGGCATAGCTTCAACCCACTTCATGAAATACTCGATGGCGGTTATGATGAATTTGTGTCCATCAGATGACACGGGGTTGATTTTTCCAATGATGTCTAAGCCCCATTTTGAAAAGGACCAAGGAGATGAAATAGCCTGTAGTTCTTGTGCAGGTGCATGGACAAGGTTAGCATGTTTCTGGAACTTGTCGCAATGTTGCACATAATTATGTGTATCATTTTCCATGGTAGGCCAAAAATATCCTATCCTAAGGAGCTTCTTAGCAATGGTGCTACCACTAAAATGTCCCCCACAAGATCCATTGTGGGCTTCACTCAAAGTTGATTAAGATTCTGCTAGATCCAAACATCTCAGTAAGATGCCTTCAAAATATCTCCTATACAAGGTATTACCAATAATCATGAAGTGACTTGCTCGTCTACGTAATAACCTGCGTTGGTTGCTAGTACAACCATCAGGGAAGGTCCCATTTTGAAGAAAATTAAAGATATCAGTGTACCAATGTTCAGGAGTAGTTTCGTTGATTAGAAACACATCCAAAGGTTCTAAGCATGATTTGCTTGAAGCGGGTTTTTGGAGTCAACGAATAATGATGGTAACATATCCGTTATCTAGCTCCAAGGGCAAAAGAGATGCAGCTGCAGCCATAGCGTCAGTCGCACGATTGCTAGTTCAAGGAATAGCTTCCAAGGTAACTTGATTAAACAAAGATAATAATTGTAAAACATATGCTTTATATGGGTGTAATTTATCATCTTTGGTCTAATAAACATCATTGATTTGATTTATGACAAGTTGAGAATCACCGAAAACCAATAAATTTTTAATTTTTAGTGCCAAGGCAGCTCGTAATCCAAGGATAAGAGCTTCATATTCAGCAGTGTTATTGGTGCAAGCAAATGATAGTTTGAAGGACAGAGGTATAATATGTTTCTATGGAGATATTAAAATAATACCTGCACCAGCCCCACTCATACATCGGGCTCCTCCAAAGTATAGGGACCATTGCTCTGGATGGTCTGCCTCTAGTTTAAGGTATTCATCAGGAAACTCAATGATGAGGTGATGGGTAGACTCTAACGGTGCAATATCTAATTGATCTACTATGATTTGACCTTTAACATATTTCTATCCTATAAACATGAGTTCAAACTCTCTTCGCGCAAGAACCCACTTGGTTGTGCGACCAGATAAGTACGGTCGACTCATGAGATACCGCAAAGGATCGAATTTAGCAATAACATACGTTTTCTGAATGAGAATATAATTTCATAGTTTTTGTGTAGAAAATATGACTGCTAGACATAACTTATCTAATACGATATAGTGAGTTTCATAACTGATTAAGGTCCTGCTAATGTAATAATTAGCACGTTCTTTCTTCTCATCGTCAAGCTGAGCTAACATAGCTCCTAAGGCAAAATCGAAAGCAAAAATGTACAAAATAAATGGATGATCAGATCTAGGTGGGGAAAGCACCAGTGGTTTAAGGAGATATTGCTTTAGGAGTTCGAATGCTTACTGACATTTGTCGTCCCAATGAAAAGAGACATATTTCTTAAGAAGCTTAAGAAAAGGTTCGGTTTTGTATGCCAACTTATCAATAAAGCAATGAATAGCCTGAAGCTTACCTTGTAGACTTCGTAATTCTGATATATTTGTGGGTGCGGGCATATCAGTGATAGCCGCAATCTTGAGAGGGTCAATTTCAATGCCACATAAAGAAACTATAACCCCCAATAATTTACCGGACTTAACTTCGAATATACATTTGGCTAGATTTAGTTGGATAAGATATTCCCTTAACCGATCAAATACTTTTCTCAAGTCATTTAAATGATCATCTTATTTGATGGAACGAGCTATAATATCATCTACATAATCATGTAGAATATCATGCATCATATCGTGAAAGATATAAGTCATGGCTCGTTGATATGTTGCACCTGCATTCTTTAAACAGAATGACATTACTTTCCAACAAAAGGTTCCCCAAGGGGTAATAAAGGTTGTTTTAGCCTGGTCTTTAGGAACTATCCTGATCTGATTATAACCAAAAAAATCCATCCATTAGGGATATTATTCCACTTCCAACAGTAAATTCAATGATCTGATCCATGTTGGGAAGAGGAAAATCATCTTTAGGGCATGCAACATTAATATCTCTGAAGTCTGTGCAAACCCTAACTTTGGTGGCTTCTTTCTTAGTTAATAGAACTACATTCGAGATCCATTCAACATAATCGATGGCTTGTATAAAAATAACATTTAAGAGTTTTTTTAATTCTCCTTTGACTAGTAAGGCCACTTTGGGATGCATTTTTCTAAGTTTTTGTTTAACAGGTTTAGCATCCGGATGGACTACTAGGTGATGCATAACTATAGAAGGGTCTAATCCTGGCATATCTTCATATGTCCAAGCAAAGACGTCTTCATATTTTTTAAGGAATGCAATGTATTTATCTTGTTTTTCTTGACTCAATTCTGATCCAATGTTGATTATGTGAGGGTTATCTTTGGTTCCAATGTTAATTTTTATGTTTTCTACTTCCATATGTAGATCTCTCTCAAAATTAGGTGGGGCGGGTGAAATGCCTAATTCTTGTAATTCTTCCGAGGTTAGCTTGGATAATTCATCTTGAGGAGTCGTGGCCTCAAGCTGGGCTATACTAGGTATAGAGCCATCGAAATAAAATCCGTTATGTAACAATTCCTCAATGGAGACATCATGAAAGATATCCCCCTCCAATTCGTTATCGGATTCGAAAATCATCTCAGGGTAATCTATGGATAACATATTACATGTAAGAGGCTTATTCATTAAATGCAAGACATCTCGTTTATCCAAATAATATTGGTAACATATGAGGTGGTCATCATCCTCAAATGGGAAAGGCTGGCATTTACTACGAAATAGGCCCACACCACATCGGGCAGGCCACGGTTCTACCTCAAAAGGTAATTTCATACCATTCTAGAAAGGTCCCAAACCTTTCCCTTTATATCCCAATTTAAGCATTATAGGCTTAACTTTAATATACTCATTAGCAAAATAGCATCTAGCATATCCATCATAATGTGTCTTGATGTTTCTAGGTATTCTTCCCTAGTCATATCCCTTATAAATAAAAGCACAACTCCCGACTTGGTAGATACTTCCCATAGGCTATGGGAGGCCCAAGGTACGAGGAGAGGGTGGGAGTTTATTTAAAATAAGGGAATCTTGCATGGCAATGTTTATTTTTTCTAATATAAGAATTTTAGATAAATCGGGTAAGAGCTCATCAGTAAGAGCATAAGAGGTAGAAGGAACATTTCCTACATCGTCGGATGTGGAAAGGATGCCTGTAGTGGATGTCGATGGATGATTCTATAGGTATGGAAGTTATAGGAGTAGAACAAGAAGCATTGGTTGTAGTTTTAGGATATTTTCGAGGTCCTAATGTGAATTGTTTGGAAGATGGTTGAGCTATATGTAGAGGTGTAGTTGAAAGATTAGATGATGGTATGGGTGTGTGTTTCACACTTTTGGATGGGTGATGAGAATTAGGATGTGTGGATGACAGAGCAAGGCAAAATTGAACTCCAATAGGTTCTTCCAAAGCACACATATCAAAGGGTCTAGGATCACCATGAATGGTAACCAACTAATTTTTAAATTCGAATTTAACACACTGATGTAGAGTGGAGGGAAGAGCTCGCATCGCGTTGATCCAAGGGCGACCCAAAAGTATATTGTACGATGCTGGGCAATGTACAATAAACACGGTCGTGTCTAAGGTTCTAGGACCAACTTGCAAGGGGATAGTAATAACTCCACATGTTTCTTGTGTTTCGTCATTGAATGCTTTTATAATCATATCAGTTCTTTTCATTTCGTCACTTCTAAACCCAAATCTTTGGTAGAAGTCAAAAGTGCATATGTTTAAAGATGAACCATTATCAATCAAGACTCTTTTAACTGCTACATCCCCAATTAGGGTAGTAATATATAAGGGGTTATCCTTATGTAAACTATGTTGTGGTATATCTCTATCCCGAAAGTCAATACAATCGACTTCTCGAGTTATGATAGTATTGGACATGGCTTCGGGTTGAATATTTTGTGGTACCATCATTTGGCTTAATGTGAGCATTAATTCATCCCTATGGGTAGGAGAAGATATTAAAAGGTCCAAAATGGAAATTCTAGCTGTAGTATTTGATAATTGTTCATTAATATTATAAGGAGGCTTAGGTTGAACATTAGGTGCATGATTCCCTTTATTGGGATTTTTCAAAACAAATGGAGCTGATCCATCGTTCTGAATTTGATCCTGTTAAGAGTTTTGAGCCTGTTGTCTGGTAAGGGCTCCGATGGTACCTACAATATTATTTTGCGGATGATGAATAGGTCTTGGTCGAGCGTTTATGAATTGTTCATTAGAAAGTAATTGGTGAGAAGATGGTCGAGTAGTGACTCTTCTAGGAAATGGTTCTTCTGGAACCATAGAACTTGTGATAGGTTGAACAGGATCTAATTCATCTTCAAAAATATTTAATTGATTTGAGGTGATTTCCATGTCACTTTCAGTCTCATATTTGATATCACTAAGATCAAGTGTCTGAATATTATATAGAGGTCTGGTCGTAACCATGTATAAATTTGTGTCAAAGACTTGCAGATCGTGAACAGGTAATTTTCCACTAATAGTTCCTACATATCGGGAAGGAGGGGGAAAATTATGATGCTCAATTTGATTAGCCACCTCTTTACCATGCTTTGGTAAAGGATGTTGAAATATATCTAATGATTGATTGGCATTCTGATTCTGATTTTGGGGGATGTTATTTTGAGCATTATTAGAAGGATTTTGTTTAGGTTGAAAGGCTTGCACCTCCATCTCATTGTTATCAATCAGGTCTTGTATTTTATGTTTTAATATTTTACAAGAGTTGGTAGCATGTCCAGGCCCTCTATGGAAATCACGATGTAAATCAGCTCTGTATCCGGGTATAGTTGGATCAGGTTCTCGGATATTTGGTAATTGAATCAAACCTCATGCTAATAGTTGCAGGAGAATAGTTGATAAAGGTTAATTTAAACTAGTAAATTCTCAGGGTAGTTTATCAAGAGGTTTCAATATGAACTTCTCTGTTGTTTTCATAGTATTAACATTGGCAATATTTCTGCTATCAGTGACTCCATCACCCACAACTTGTTTATGTTTATATTGATTTTTGGATGTTTTCTCATCATCTTTCTTTTTGATCTGACCTCTCCTAATGAGAGAATATTCCACCCTTCGAGCTAAATCTATAGCTTGATCGAAGGTGGTCAAGGTAGCAGTTGATAATTCATAGGATAGTTGTTCTTGTAAATTTTTGATAAAGATATCCAACATTTCCCGATAAGGTAACACAAAGTGTAATTTTCCTATCAATTGCCTCCATCGAGCTAAGAAGTCAGCAAAACACTCATCTTTGTCTTGTTTTAGGTTGTACAAATATTTAATGGTTACATGCTTTTCGATATAGGCACTAAATTAATGCACAAAATACTCGGCGGTTTCTTCAAAATTCCTCAAAGAATGAGTGGGTAGTTGATAATACCATTCCAATGCCATCCCTCCTAAACTTTTCGGGAACATATTTAGTAATAACAAGTCATCATGTGATATATCATGACATGCTATCCTAAACATACGAAGATGCTCTATGGGATCTTCGGTTCCTTTGTATATAGGTAGGACAGGCATAGGAAAGTGTTTGGGATATGGTTGTGCTACAACTATAGGATCTAAATGCTGACTACACATCTCTCGATAATTTTACGAGGGACGGTAGGGATCTATCTGGTCCATGCGGGAGACTAACTGTTTCACCATGGCTTCCAGATTACCAGTTTGTCCACCATATTGGTTCGGTGGTACATGAGTATGGGATTTGTGAGCATAGGATGGCGTGACGTAAGGATTAGATGCTATATTGTTGTTATGCAAATGGTTGGTAGGAAAATTATTATGAAGAAGATTTATTGTAGCATTATGTTGTATCCTAGATTGTTGAAAATTGGTATTTGGTTTTGTTTTAGGCTTTTGTTGATTTGAGGTATATTGATCAATAGCTTGGCGAAATAGAGTAGTGAATGAAGGTTTCTTTCGTGTGGTAATAATCCTAGGCTTAGTAACAGGCACTCTAGGTGGTTGGGTAACCTGTTGTTGTTGCATGTTCTAGATTATAGCGGCCATATCCAAATTGGATGGTCCATCTTGATCACTTTCTTGATCAATGAATGACAAGGGATTAGTGCGTGTGTGATATATATCTTCTAGGGTTTCTTGAGTGTCACTGATTTGATCTTTGTCCATATGGACTGCTCTATTAAGAGTGCCAATATTAGTATTGAGGAACTTCCAGAAATTTTCCATGTTCTCAAAAGTAACAGCTCCTTCTGGAGATATTTTAGGGGATGAGGATCCTTCCTCTCTATCATTTTCTTTTTTTCATTTCCTACAATAAATTCTTCTTCTTGTTGGTCGAAGGTTCCTTCTTCCTGAATTGGGTCTTCAGGAAGGACATGTGGGTTATTTTCTGGTTTTCTTAACCAATCTTCTTCTACTTCAGTAAGTTTTCCATTCCCGAGTCTAGTCATTATGTTTAAATTTAGATTTTAGCAAATATATATTAATATATTTGCAACAGATTTGGGAGGTATATATTTTAATTATATACCTACTATGATGCTTAAAAGAAAATGTTTTGATTTTTGTTATGATTTTGTTTTGTTTATTTTATTTTATTTTATTTATTTATTTTGTTTTTTTATGCTTATAAATACAATAAACAACACACTAAATGCAAGAAATAACAATAATAAAAGAATATCTTAGTTTTCTATAAATAGTTTATAGATGTCATTGATAGGATCAAGTTCATTAGGAGTCATGAAATGCTCCTCTTCAAATTGGAAATGGTTTTTCAAAAACTTGATAAAGTGTGCTATAGTGATATTATCTATTTTAGACTCTGTCTTGTAAAAATAGATTTCATGGCAATACTCTCGATATAACACAGCTCTAGGAACTCTATTCCATATTTGTCTATCCGTAAGAACGACCTCTTGGTCCTCTATATGAGACATAAATTTATGTACTACAACTGCATTATCGAGGTATTCCTCAAAGGTGTACAATTCAGAAGACACAAGGGCTCTTTTATCTGCTAACCACCTATGGCAAGCTCTCTGAAGCTCATGATACAATGTCACTTGATTGGGATCCAGGATTCTATCTAGGACAAACCTCTTGATTTGCCTAAGTTCGGTTGCTCTAGATGAAATGAGATTCAATCTCCTATTAAGCTCGTCCCATAAATGTGGGACTCTATATGTTTGAGATACTTTAAGCAAAGAATTAATATCTATGGCTACTAATTGATTTTGAACATTAATGGTGACAGCTTGTATTTTATTATAATCTACCATCTAAATATGATATGCAATATTTGATTCTAAATGCATTTATGTTTTGTTTTTTTTGGATTGTTTTCAAAAGGTTTTTAGTTTTTCACGTTGGGTTCACCAAAATGTATCGCTCAAAAAAAATTTCATCCTTACATTTAGGCTATAGGATCCGTGCCCAGAAGGGGGATGCGAGAAGGATGGGACAATACCTCGGACTGAGAGGCATTTTGAAGGTCTTGCATCTCGGGGGGGTATACGGGTGAATTTTTGACGGATGGTGGGTTCACCAGGAAAATTTTGAGTGGCAGTTTCCACACCTAGGTTGATAGTGGGTTTGATGTGTTCATTTTGTATTTTAATCATTCTACTCCTAGGTTTGGCCAAGATGAATCTAAACTATTCTATATACCAATGCTGATTTTTATGGATACAAAAAATATGCATAAATGTTGAACACAGAGAATGTGCGAAATAGGACAAAATATACCTAATTTCGAATGTTTGATGAAGATTCTGAGTTTTGTAGTAGTCCAGATCATCTCAAATCATACGTAATAATTTGATATTTCATAGAATCATCTCAAATCATAGTCGGTCGTCTGAGATCAGACAAAATCATCTGAGATCTGATGAATTCGTCAAACAAATTCATCAGAAACCTGCAATCACAAAAACAGATACAAAATACCAAATATGCAACTGCAGAAGCAAAGGAGAATGATATAAATAACAACAAACATGCCTAAATAATAGATTCAAATAACAAATAAGAAAAATGCAATAGATTTAATGATTGATTTTAACTTTATCATGCGGTTATGCTAAATGAGGTGAACTGCAAGATGCATAAACATAATAACTAAGAT